>JBANSL010000007.1:69739537-70217037 GCA_037127255.1 Persicaria tinctoria | reverse complement strand
ATGTTGGGTTGCTGTAACCAAAAAATTTCCAGAAGGGACTTCAAAGGAAAAAATCTTTGAAACTGACCAACAGGCTCACAGTGAAGTGATGCTTCGCTTAAGTGACGAAGTTGCAAGACAGGTATTGAATTTTGACACTGCTGATAAGCTTTGGGAAGGTCTGGAAAGTTTATACTTGGTAAAATCTCTCCCTTCTTGTGTTAACTTGTTCAATAAACTGTTTAATTTCAAGATGGATGTTTCCTGCCCCTTATCTGATAATCTTGATAAGTTTTTGACTATTCTGCAAGATTTGGAAAGATGTGGTGACAAAGTTGAGGAAACTCAGCAATGTGTTTTGTTGTTAAATTCTTTGCCTGCTCAATTTGACACTTTTAAAGATGTTGTGCAATACAGTACTGATAAATTGGAAAAGAAAGTTATTCTTGAATCCATTATTCAGAAAAATGATGCTTTAAAGGTCTTTAAAAACAAGTTTGAGCTTAAGTCTGACCATAAACCTGATAACAAGAATGAAGTGCTTGTTGCTAGAGGTAGGTTTAAAGGCAATAAGAATAATAACAACAATAACAACAATAAACCACCTCAAAAAGATTCCAGTAAAACTGAAAATCATCAAAGTGGTAAACCTGATAAATCTCACCTTATGTGTCCTTACTGCTCTAAATCTGGTCACATTGAGAAACATTGCTTTAAGAAGAAGAAAGATGAAAGGCTTGCTGGTAAAAAGCCTAATGTTTCTGCTGTGCTTGAATCTCATCCTTATTATACTCATGAAGTTCTTGCTTTGTTAAATTCTGGTGACTCCAATGCTTGGATTTTAGATTCTGGATGTACTATGCATGCTACCTTTCATAAACCTTGGTTTTCTGACCTTAAATGCTATGATGTTGGTACTGTCATGCTTGGTGATCATTCTGTGCTTAAAATTAAAGGTATTGGTTCAGTTGCTTTGAGAATGTTTGACAATGTTGTTAGAGTTATAAAGGATGTTAAATGGGTGCTTGATCTGAGAAGAAACTTATTGTCTGAAAGTGCTCTTGAGGAATTAAAATATGATGTGTACAGTTCTGATGGTGTGAGGATTGTTACTAAGGATGGTAAACCTGTGATTAAATGCTTGAGAAAGGCTGGCTTATATGAACTGATTGCTACTCCTATTGTGAATTCCTCTGCTACTGCTTTTACTGCCATTGATAAGCCTATGTCTATGCATGATTCTATGTTATGGCATGTTAGGTTAGGTCATATTGGTAATAAAGGTCTTGAGAATCTATATAAGTCTGGTGTTATTCCTGCTAAACCATGTTCCATTGAATTATGTGAAAACTGTGTTTTAGGTAAGCATACTAGAAAAAGTTTCAAATCATCTGCATTTGTTTCAACTGCTCCTTTGGATTATGTTCATTCTGATCTATGGGGTCCTGCCCAAATATCTACTGTTGGTTTGAAAAGATATTTCATGTCCTTGATTGATCATTACAGTAGAAAGGTTTGGGTGTTCTTGTTGAAAACTAAAGATGAAGCTTTTGAAACTTTTAAACATTGGAAATCTATGGTTGAAAAGGAAACTGGCTTGTTTGTTAAGTGCTTAAAAACTGACAATGGTCTTGAATTTTGTAATTCCCCATTTGATGCTTATTGTAAACAACATGGCATTAAGAGACACTTGACAATACCTGGAACTCCCCAGCAGAATGGTACTGCTGAGAGGATGAACATGACTCTTCTTGAAAAGGCTAGATGCATGCTTATTTCCTCTGGTTTAAAGCATTCTTTGTGGGGTGAAGCTGTTATGACTGCTGCATATTTGATAAATAGGACCCCCTCTTCTGTGATTGATTTTAAGACTCCTTATGAATTGTGGTATAAAAGAAAACCTCACCTTGATCATCTTAAGCCTTTTGGTTGCACTGTATATTCATACATTAACCAAGGCAAGTTGAATTCCAGGTCACAAAAGTGTGTCATATTGGGATATCCTCAAGGTGTTAAGGGTTATAAATTGTTACTTGTTCAACCTGGAGCTTATAAGACTATTGTGAGTAGGAATGTTATTTTTAATGAGAATGAGTTTCACTTTAAAATGACTTTTGTTCCTACTGTACATGATACTAACTTGCAGGAACACAATGGTGATCAGTTCTATGTTCCTAAGAACATTGAAACTGACTATGATGATGAGTTTGATACTGGTTATTCTCCCTCCCCTCCTCTTACTCTCTCTTCTGTTTCTACCCCTTCTGATTCTGTGATTGTGCAACCTCACCAATTGGGTGGGGAAGCTAATGAACCTGTTATTGAACCTGCTGTTTTGCCTTCCTCTTCTGTTTCTTCTATTTCTGTGGATGAGGATATGATTGCTGAGTCTGTGCCTGCTTCTGGTTCTGGTTCCTCTAGTTCTTCAGTAGTTGAAAGACATGATCTCACTGATTGGCAGTTGACTAGGGATAGGAGTCCTAGGACTGTCATTCCAAATAAAAGGTTCATAAATAACATTGTTGAGTTTGCCTGCCTTGTTTCTGATGTGGTTAAATCATTTACACCTGACACTTATGAACAGGCTTTAAGGTGTGCTCACTATAAGAATTGGAAAAAGGTTATGGATGAAGAGATTGAGTCTATGAGGGTTAACCAAACCTGGACTTTAGTTGCTAAACCTGAAAATGCAAGACTTATTGATTGCAAATGGATTTTTAAGCTTAAAGATGGTGTATCTAAATCTGATCCACCTAGATATAAAGCCAGGCTTGTTGCTAAAGGCTTCACCCAAAGAGAGGGTGAAGACTATAATGAAATCTTTGCTCCTGTGGTTAAGTATAAGACTCTTAGACTCTTACTTGCTATGACTGTTGTGCATGATTTTGAACTTGAGCAAATGGATGTTAAAACTGCTTTCTTGCATGGTGATTTGGATGAGACTATATACATGAGACAGCCTAAGGGCTTTGTTGATTCTGTGCATCCTAACTATGCTTGCCTGCTGAATAAATCTATCTATGGTCTTAAACAGTCTCCTAGACAATGGAACATTAAGTTTGATAGATGTATGAGATTCAGTTTAGGGTTTAAGAGAAGTAAGTTTGATACATGCTTGTATTTTAAAGGTGTTAAAAGAAATGGTCCTGCTGCTTATGTGCTTTTATATGTTGATGATATTCTTTTGATTTCTAAATCTAAAGATTGCATCTTAGATATTAAAAAGAACTTGCAGAAGCATTTTGACATGAAAGATTTGGGTGTTGCTAAGAAAATTTTAGGAATGTCCATTCTTAGAGATAGAAAGCATAAGAAATTATGGTTGCATCAATGTGATTACATTCATAAGGTGCTTGATAGATTTCATATTTCCGGTGACAAAGTGAATAACATTCCTTTAGGTCCCCATCTTGATTTGACTAAGTCTAAAGATGTCTTGTCTGCTATTGAGATGAAAACTATGAAGTCTATACCATATGATGCTGCTGTTGGGTCTGTTATGTACTCCATGATCTGTACTAGGCCTGATCTGGCATTTGCTATCAGTACTTTAAGTAGATTCATGTCTAATCCTTCTGAGAAGCACTGGTTATCCATGAAATACTTGTTGAAATACTTGCTTGGCTCTGTTAATCTGTCATTGTTGTATTCTGAGCATACTTCTGCATCTGAATTACATGGCTTTGTTGATGCTGACTATGCTAGTAACAAGGACACTAGGAAATCTATTACTTCCTATGTTTATACATGGGCAGGTAATTGTATTTCCTGGAAGTCCCAACAACGGCCTATAGTTGCATTATCTTCCACTGAAGCTGAGTACATTGCAGCAACAGAGGCCTGTAAAGAGGCTATCTGGATGCAGGGTATTTTGAAGGAAGTGGAATTGAAGCATTATACATCTGTGCTGCATATAGATAGCCAAAGTGCTCTATATTTGTGTAGAGATCCCATGTACCATGAGCGTACTAAACATATTGATGTTAGATACCATTTCATTCGTGAAAAAGTTGAAGATAACATCATTCATGTTAAGAAAATTGATGGTAGACTTAGTCCTGCAGATTTTGGCACTAAAATTGTCCCTCATGATAAATTTGTGTTTTGCAGGAACTTCCTCCACTTGGAGGAACTTGAGTGATCTCTGTGTGTGATGTATGCTTGGGCTGAGGACGGACCTGGCCATGAAGAATCCACTTATATGTTGAGTCTGAGTCTGCCCAGTGCAAGACTTAGAAAAGTAGAGGGGTGTTTGTAATGATATGTGTTTACTTTCCTAAGTTTTTTCCTTTGGCATGTTATATTGTTTATATGTTTGTTTTGGACATGTATGTGTGTATGATGCATTATACAGGTATATTATAGTATATATTATATACACATGTTGCACTATAGGTATGCGTCTCGACTGAGTCGTATTGAGTCTATTTAGACTCGATCCTCTAACGGGACCTTACTATAGCGGAGTTAACATTTGTGTATATAACAATACTATATAATATATTATGTATAAGGTATGATAAGGAAGAACAAGATGTTACCTGGTATTGGGCCTTAGCCCATTACTCGGCCCAAGGATCCAGGAGCTCGGATGAGCTTGGTAGCCCATGGACGCGGAGCCCGCTCACACCTTACCTCCTTAAGTCGAAGCTCTGCGTTTTGGTGTTGGCGCTTGACCTAGCTATAAAGCCTCGCTTCCTTCACTGTACGCCACACACTTCAGCTGCTCTCTTCTCTCTCCTCACAAACGCTCTCTTGCGCCGGTTAGGGTTTCTAGGGTTTGGAGCTTTCTCTCCTTCTCTTGCCTTCGGATCTTGAGCGCTCGGAGAAGGAAGGTCGCTGGTGGCTTCTCTGGAAGGTGGATCGAGTTCCGGCGTCCTCCTGGGTGGCCGCTCTCCTCGTCTTCTGAGATCTTGGGTTCTAGAGATCGATTTCTCTATCGATCTTCTGGTTTTATCCCATACAGGGGGATTTCTTCTTCTTCCTGGTACCTCTGATTCACATGCATGTTAGATTAGGGTTGCTTGCTTTCATTGCTTGTATCATCTCTTGTACGAACTCTCTTATAGTGGATTCGGCCAACTCTTGAGGCCCCGTGGACGTAGGTCATTGACCGAACCACGTAAAACTGCTTGAGTGTTCTTCTGCTTGTGATTCTTCGTTAGATCTTTCTTTATCGCATTAGATCTATTACGCTTCCGCTATCCAAAATCGATTTCTAGACGAATCTAGGTTTTACACGTTCAATAGTTCGACACTTCGACGGGTGTTGCTTGTTTGATAATTACTCCTATTTCAGAGGATTGATTTAGTTTACTATCTCCTCCGACCTAATTTGTCCCATTGTAAATTAGAACGTTGAGATTTGTAGCTGCTCGTTTTTTGGCTTAATTTGTCCCATTGTAATTTGTAAATTAGAATGCTCTTGGTTTTGTTAACTTGTAATCTATCTATTGTTGTTCTACTGTTTTTTTTTTTTTTTTTTTTTTTTGCAATTTGCACTTTGCATCATGGTTTATTTGAAGAAGAAGAAGTATTGCTACTGAACGCCAAATACAAAAAAAAAAACCAGCTTTTTATAATTATCGTGTCGTGTCGTGTTATACGGGTATCCGACACGAAACAGTGTCGTGTTTTCGTGTCGGATACCCGGGTACTTATCGTGTCGTGTTCGGATCGGCATTTTCCCCCTTATCGGTTTCGTGTTTTTGTCGTGTCGTGTCGGATACCCGGTTATGCACAGCCCTAGTGTCCGGTGGCTCCAAGTTGGGGATTATAATAGGAGTTGGAGATAACCAGCGTCACTCACTGTGCAATTTGTGTTCTGATTGCTTCAATGATTTTGTGTGATCTATTTATTTGATTGTGTTGAACGATGGGGTTATGGATTCGTTTGAGCAGAAAAAGGCTATTGAGAGCATCAATAATAGGTTCGCACTTGTGATGAAGAGTGGGAAATACTATACACCCGACCCACTTGAACATATAGTGTAGGAGGTCCGAACCATATAGTGTAAAATGTCTGAACCATACCGTTCAAATGACCACTACGAGTAAAATGAATTTAACCATGTTAAAAGTAGGGTTGAACTATATAAATAGAGAGTGGTTAATCAATTTTATAGTAATTAGTTCAGCGTATATACATAGAGAGTGGTTCAATAATTAAAATAAATAGTGGTTCATCAATTTTATAGTAACTGGTGCAGTCCATATAAATAGAGAATGGTTCAGTGACTAAGTATATAATGGTTCATGAATTAAATAGAAATGATTCATGAAGTAAATAGAAGTTGTTCATCAATTTTATAGTAACTGGTTTAGCACATATAACTAGAGAGTGGTTCAGTGACTAAGTATATAATGGTTCATGGAGTAAATAGAAGTGGTTCATCAATTTTATAGTAACCGGTTCAGCACATATAAATAGAGAGTGGTTCAATGACTAAATATATAAGGGTTCATGAAGTAAATAAAAGTGGTTCGTCAATTTTATAGTAACTGGTTCAGCACATATAAATAGAGAGTAGTTCAATAACTAAATATACAATGATTAATGAATTAAATAGAAATAGTTTATGAAGTAAATAGGAGTGATTCATCAATTTTATAGTAATTGGTTCATCAATTTTATTGTGTGGTTCAGGTCTTTTGAACTGTATGGTTCAGTGACTAAGTATATAATGGTTCATGAATTAAATAGAAGTGGTTCATGAAGTAAATAGAAGTGGTTCATCAATTTTACAGTAACCGGTTCAGTACATATAAGTAGAGAGTGGTCCAGTGACTAAATATATAAGGGTTCATGAAGTAAATAAAAGTGGTTCGTCAATTTTATAGTAACTGGTTCAGCACATATAAATAGAGAGTAGTTCAATAACTAAATATACAATGATTAATGAATTAAATAGAAATAGTTTATGAAGTAAATAGGAGTGATTCATCAATTTTATAGTAATTGGTTCATCAATTTTATTGTGTGGTTCAGGTCTTTTGAACTGTATGGTTCAGTGACTAAGTATATAATGGTTCATGAATTAAATAGAAGTGGTTCATGAAGTAAATAGAAGTGGTTCATCAATTTTACAGTAACCGGTTCAGTACATATAAGTAGAGAGTGGTCCAGTGACTAAATATATAAGGGTTCATGAAGTAAATAAAAGTGGTTCATCAATTTTATAGTAACTGGTTCAGCACATATAAAATATAAATAGAGAGTAGTTCAATAAGTAAATATATAATGATTCATGAATTAAATAGAAATAGTTTATGAAGTAAGTGATTCATCAATTTTATAGTAACTGATTCATCAATTTTATTGTGTGGTTCAGGTCTTTTGAACTGTATGGTTCAGCCCATTTATACAATATGGTTCAGACAATTTATACTATATGGTTCAGATACTTTTAGCCGAGCAAAAAATGAATTCATATTTAAAAAATAAATCATTTACACACACTATGAATTCTTTTTTCATTCATTTCTAATTCCATTGTCGTCCCTGCCTAACCTTTCGAAGCACAATCACTGGCTCATCGGTCTTCATTCTTCAAGCTAAAAACATCTTTGAACCACAATACTACTTCACCATCTTCATTCTACAAGCTAACAACATTTAGACACCGAACCAACCTCAGTATATACGAATTGAACATGTGAAAATGTGATAAACCCATTCAATGTTATTTCGAATTAAAGTTTTTTATATATATTTTAAATTCCCTTTACTCTACATCTTCATCGGATAATCTCAAAAGGTACGTAATTTTGAATTGAAATCAATTTCATCATCCCATTTCGATCTTTCTTCAGCTATACTAGAACTATAAAATTTACTGAACAACATTCAGCCATTAGGGCTTTGGTTGGATCCAACATTCAGCCAGTGGAGGCGACCCACAATCTTCATAAAAAATGCCCAATTCCTCCACCAAACGGAATTCGCAGCGCCGACGTCGGAAGAGGATATCCAACCGATCCACAGCAGAAGCGCCACCGTTATTCCATAGAACGAGATCAGAGTCAGGCCCGTCTGTCTCATCCCGCCGACCAGCTTCTTGCTGCGATCCAGGCCGTCCAATCCTCGTCTCGATTCGATCACCATGGCGGCTCTAGTGAGGATCCAATTCGTGGCTAAACCGGCCAAAAGCAGAGATGAAATCAGGGCTCTAACGGAATGCGATCGTGAGAAACCCTTGCAGGCGCTCGTGAGGATCCAATTCGAGCAACGCCCGATCGACTGTGTCGATCATCTGGAGGAACGAAGGTGAGGAGCGAAGCGGAGAAGATCGCGAGGATCGAAGGTGCCGAATCTGGAGGAGCGGGAAGAGCCGGATCTGGAGGAGGGAGGGAGGATAGAAGATTGAGAAACGCGTGTGCTTCAAAAAAAAAAAAAAAGTGCGCGAGGGTGTTTTTAATTAACCAATCAGCTTACTTCTTTCCTTATCACCGGACTCACTTCTTCTCACTTGAACCCTACCCTATATATATATTGACTTCCCCGGGTACATTATACCCAACATCAAGTGGTTGTATTTACTGATAGCGCACGTAGATTTGTAACTACAAGTTTAGTTTGTAGGAAGTAATTTATTGTTGAGGATGTATGCAATGCAACTATGCATTGCAAGTGTACTGATTAATTACAGTCAATGGCGATGTGGATGTGGATGGGTAAGCAGGCATGCCACATGCCATTCCATGCACCCAATTACCTCATCAATCACATGCACTATGCAATGCAATGTGTAGTTGTACAGTTGAACTTTGAATCAAATAAGGTAATGTCTTATCATTACGTACCCACAAATTGTCATTCACTGCTAGTAGATCGAAAAGGATATTCATCCAATGAATAATACTCTACCATCTATCTTCCAGAAAAAAATTACTATATTAAATAATATGTTGTCATAATTTATACTTCTTCCGTTCTTTTTTATTTGTCTTTTTACTGTTCATGCACGTTTTTTGAGATGATAAAAACTATATAAAATATTTATTTTTTTAATAATTTTTTTTAATAATCTTATACTTATTAGTATTAAGTTTAATATTATTTAAAAAAATTGAAGAAAAAAATAATATTTATATGGTTTTTACCTTTCTAAAAAAACGTGCCCACTTTAAAAGTGTCAAATATAAAGGAACGGAGGGAGTATAAATTTATCATAAAACACAATATATATAGTATTAACTAATTAAGAACAATATTAATCAAAACTGTTTCATAACCATACCTACCAAAGATATTACTTTTATATCCATATTATTTTATTTATATATAGATTATTTTTTGGCGGAAAGAATTATTTATATCAAAAGTAGTTATTTTTATTTATATCCATATTATTTTTGGTAGAATGAATTATTTAGATCTAGATTAGTTTTAATTTTATATTTCTAGACACTTTGATCGTTATTAGTTTAATTATCACATTGTAATTATTATTTATTTATTTTTTTGTGAGATTTATAATAGGATTTTTAATAGATAGTAGATGTAATTTTATAATATTGGGTTAACATATTCTTGTGCACGTGTCGGTGTCCAGTTTTATGTATAGGAGTATCTTAGCACAATATTATAAATTATGTTAACATAATATATTTAAAATTACATGTATTATTTATAAAAGAAACATATTAAAAATAGGAAATAAACAATAAATCTAATAATTGATTTCAACATAAATATTTCTTTCCACCAAAAAATAATCTAGATATAATTTATAAAATAACACATATCAAATATTTAATATTTATCTATTACTACTATTTTTGGTAAGTAAGGGTCGTATGACATGTCCACTGGTCCGACCCGCCAGGTCGGGAATCCGGGGGACACGACGCGAACCCTAACCCGAAAATGTCACGAGTTGACGGGTTTGGGTCGACCCGTTGACCCGGCAGGTCACCTTGTTTTAAAAAATATATATTTTTAAAAAAAAATAACTATTAAAAATAAATAAATAAATGATATGTGAAGATAAAATCTTACAACACATTAAAAATGTGGGAAGATTTTATATTTCCATACCAATTCTTCCATCCATAATAATTTCATTGTAGGATGTAGGAGGGAAAAATATGAGAATATATTTGTCTCAAACTTCATTTCCAATGTAGGAAATGTAGAAAATAAGTGAAGTGGAAGAAATAAGACAGTGGGATACATATATATAGCCTCATTACTTCTCATTCATTCTCCAAATTTTTGATGTGAGGTGTAGTTTTTGTCCCGCCGGGTCACGGATTATCTTTTCCTCGACCCTAACCCTAACCCTCAACCCGAGCCAACCCTTCGACCCTTGGACCCTAACCCGGTGGGTCACGGGTCGACCCGCTCGACCCGTGACCCGTGGCCATGTCTCGTATGAATATGAATTAACTAAAATATTTGCTTATGATAATTTATATATATATATATTATGACAATATATTATTTTAATAATTGTTTTGACACAATTTTTTTCCCCTAGAATCAATCCCAACACGTCACATAGGACGTTATGTATCGGTTTTACTTTATATATGTGTGTGTCTTAACGTGTACTCTTGTCTTTAATTTTCACATGATTATTCATACATAACAATATAACTATTTATTTATATAAATTTCATTCTAAAGAATAATCACTAGTATCAACGAATAATAAATAATATTTTGATATTTGCTCACCCATAGACCTATCAATCGGGTCATTTTGGGTTTCGGGTAAAATGGGTCCCGGGTAGATCCGGGTTGACTTGAACTCGGGTTGGACCCGATTTCGGGTCGATTTTGGGTTTGTCAATTTTTTTCTTTTTTAAAATAAAAAAAATCATGATTTGGTAATTTTGCGATAATTTAAATAAGCTAATTGAATTTTAATATTTTAATTTTTTATAAAGTTTTTATCTTCTTAAAAAATGTGATGAAAGATAAAAAATCAAATACTATCAATCGAAAGGAGTATTAAACAATACAAATAAATATAAAAGTTGATTTGAAAATGAAAGATCAAGTGATTGTAATTATAAAATGTAATAAATTGGAATCTCCATAAAAAAATTAATCATATATAATTAAAAATCAACCGGGTCAATTGGGTCATCTGGTCAAAATTATCGGGTCAAAACACAAATGACCCGGAAAATTATCGGGTTTTCGGATTCGGGTCGTAAAAAATTTCTGGATCAAAATTTCTGGTCTTGATCCAAAAAATTTCGGACGTACGGATTGGGTCAACCGGATCAGGTCGGGTTTTTTTTTTTTTTTTTTTGATAAGGAAATAATTCGAGGCCGGACACGCCCGGACCTCGAGAGGCCGACAAAGTCGGCAGACGGCAAGCCGTCTAAACAAACAGCATAGCAAAATTAATACAACATAAAAACAAACACCTAATACAACAAAAGAACTACCCCAAACAAACCCGGAAAACCCCAAACCCTAAGCAAACAAGCGGACACAGCAAACGAGAAGATGGAGACTCGACGTGGTGAAGTGGATAGCGAGCGCATGGGACAGCACAGCTGACACGATGTCTCGCCGCCGGAAAGACGGAAAGCAGAAATCCACGTAGGGCAAAGACGACTCCTGGGGAAGTGTGGATCACACGACGTTCCCTCCACCTAGATGAAGGATCTTCGGAGACCACGAACACCACCAACACGATCACTTCGATCAACCAGGGCCGCAAAATTGCTCCTCAACCGAAACTAACCACGAACCAACAAAACTGCTCCGGATTTAGTAATTTACTACGATTAATATGGATCAAATTTAACTCTTTTATTTATATATGTATAATGATATAAATAAAGAGAGCTTTTTTTTTTTTTTTTTTTTTGCCTTCTGTTTTTGTTTTTTGTTTTTTGTTTTTTTTCCTTCGGGCTTGCTTTGGGCCCAAGGATTGCCTTGGGCCCAAAGCACACAATCCGACCCATTGAACTGTAGCTCCTGACGACTACGCAACATCGGATTAGGGTGAACGGAGGGAGTAGCGCAGAACAACCCCCAACCGAGGGGAATCCGAACACCAGACTAACGGAAAGGGCAGTGCAAAGGCGTTGGTACGCGCGATGGCCGAGGAGCCAGCAACAAGGACCGACAGTAAAGACCGACGACCCAGCACCGGCAGGAAACCGAGCAGCAAAGGTCGGCAACCCGCCACCAAAGGCCCAACCGAAACCAAGCCCTGGAAAGGAGGTCACTGGGAACCTGTCTGACGCGAGAACACCGGCCGGACAGGGAGAAACCGAAGCCCTAAAGGAGGCCAATCGATTGAGGTAGGGGAACACCGGTAAGGGTCTAGTTCTTAATAGCTTTTTCTTTTCTATTCTTTTCTTTTCTTTTTTAATTTGTTTGTGCTAGTGCGGCCGAAAGACACAATACGCCAAGGAACGCAAAACACCAGGACGACCCACAACCGGCGGCGAATCATCAGACTCGGACCAGTGGAGAGGAGCCCGGCCAAAAAGAGATTGGGCAGATGGATCTGTCCGCCAAGAGAGAAAGGGCCAAATCGGAGATCGAAAGAGGAGGAGCGAATGGTTGGGTGAGGCAAAAGAGGCTGGCGCCACCGGTCGGAGACCGGAACCAAGGACGGCTACCAAGACCGGAGTCAAGGTCGATTACACCCGGATCGGGGCATGGTCGATTTCAACCGGGAACGCAACCCTAGGACCAAAAATCGGAGACCTAGAATCGCGAATTTGTTGAAAATGGTGAAGGAAATAAGATCCACAACCCAAAAACAATCAAAGCCCCATAAAATTAGAGCAAATTGATCGAAAATAGCGTGTTATGAAAAGAAGGGAGCACCGAGATCCTTGGCGGAGACCTTCACGCCGGCGACCCGAGCATGGAGGACCGACGGTTGATACCCCGAAGGGAGTACTATAACCCTGAACAAGGTTGTAAGGTTGCTCCCGGAGGAGGTTTGGGCTCCCGGAGGAGGTTTATGCTCCCGAAGGAGATGGTGAATGCTCCCGGAGGAGGAGATCAGATCGGGTTTTTATTACTAGTAAATTAATAAACTAGTCGTACAATATTTATTGTTCTTTTAAAAAATGTACAAATTGCTTAAGAACTTTTCGAACAAATACTTTAGTTTATTTTATTGCTTAGTCTACTCAAATTTAAGATTTTATTTTTGTAACGTGTGCACATGGAAGAATATTAGAAAATGCCATTTATATATGTTTAATACTCCTTCCATTTCAAAATAGAAGTGGTTTGACCTTTTTTACACGTAATTTAAAAAATTTAAAACTTTATAAAAAATATTAACTTTTTAAAATTAATTTTTTAAAATAATGTTATACTAACATTATTTTAAAAAATTAATATTTTATAAAGATATTTTCGCTTCATTAAATACTAACCGTATAACATTATTTTAAAATTTTAATATTTTATAAAGATCTTTTTACTTATAAAGTTTGAGTAATAAAACAACTTATATGCTGCTAAAAAAAAAACTTTATATTTTGAGATGAAATGAATAATAATTTGATTTGGGAAATTGGGAATGGCGAGTGCGTGTGGCAGTGCGTGTGGTGGGTGTCTGAGGTGAGTGGGAGGTGGAGGAGATGGAGGACCACATCCACATCTCATCTCTTGATCCAACTCAAAAGCCACCATTTCCATTTCCTTACCCCGCAAAAGTGGGGGACTACTCGGTACTCACCTCACTTCCCCCTTTGTGCTATTCAGATTCAATTTCAATCACACCTGTTGGCTGCTGCTGTATCTTTCTCTCTCTCTCTCTCTCTCTCTCCCTCCCTACCTCCCACACCAGTAGTAATTACGGAAGTACACCACAACGGAATCTGAATCTCACCCAAAAATATCAAACTGCGTTAGGAGGAGAGATCAACCCATTGGTACCTGGCTTGAATTACATCACCATAAAAAATGGACTGCTGGACCTCCTCTCTCCACATGGACAACGAATTCGAGAAGCTTATTCTTCGAATGAATCCTCCCAGGTCTCTCTTTCTTGTTTTCATTCAATTTCAATTTCAATTCGATACCAAATTTGGGCCTTTTTGGCTTTTCCTACCCTCGATTACCTTTCTATGTTCTCTTGTTTATTCCGAGATGAGATGAGATGGGTGATGTTGGTCTTTTCAAGACACTGTTTTTTCTGGGTTTGCGCCTGATTGTTTTCCGTTTTCATTTTTCATTCAGGGTCACCGTTGACAATAAATCCAGCAAAGCAGCTACTTTGATTAAGGTCGCCCACAGTTCTGCCATTCCTGCACTTCTCAATTTATGATGATATTCCTCTTTCTTCTCTCAAACAACAAAATCATAATGTTGGGGTTTTAACTTATTTGTTTGTGGGGGTGAATGGTCACTGGAGTGGTGACAATTTTATTTATATTTATGTATTTATATAGGTGGACAGCGCCAACAAGAGGGGGAGTTTGCTAGAGGTGGTTCAGGTTCTTACTGATTTGAACCTTGTTGTCAGAAGGGCTTACATTTCTTCTGATGGTGAGTGGTTCATGGATGTGTTTCATGTCACTGATCAGCATGGCAACAAGCTTAAGCTCTCTGAAGATGATGTTGCTGACCGCATTCAAACTGTATTTTCTTGCTTCTCTTACTCTCCCTTCAATTCACAATTTCTCCATTTTCACTGTTTACATTGCCCATCCCTGCAATCCATGTCCTTTGCTGCCTAGTTTTGAGGATTGTCTTTGTCAATTGTCATTTCAAAAGAATCTGCAACTGTTACAGGTGAAATACCTGCAAACAACAAACTGAGATGTGGAACATGGCTTAGTTAATGTTTATCAAGGCTCATCTTCAGGCTTCAATGAATTCAACACTAGGGAACATCAATCAAACTAGTAGTATAACAACTATCTGACAGCTATTGGAGTTCCAGCTAAACCACTAACTAACCTTTATAAACATGGAGTACTGTTTTATACCCATATTGGTCTTCTGTATCAGTATCCATTTTTGGTCATATTTATACCACAAATAATCATTGGTATTTATGTCATAGTCACTAGGACCACGGGCACGTAGCTTTCGGTCTCTAAGGAGATGTGCGGGTAACCAAGCAGCCGTGGAGAGTACATCCATCGAATTGTGTGGGAGAGACCGACCTGGGTTGCTATCGGAGATCTTTGCAGTTCTCAATGCTAACCGTTGCAATGTTGTGGGCGCTGAGGTGTGGACCCATAACTCAAGGATGGCATCTGTGGTCTATATTACTGATGAGGCCAGTGGAGCGCCCATTGACGACGTTGACCGGATGGACAAGATTGAGAAGCTTCTCCTTTCTGTGTTGATGAAGGACAGGGATAGAAGTAGTGCCAAAACTGCAGGGTACGCCGATGGAACCCATAAAGAGAGGAGGCTTCACCAGTTGATGTATGCTGATCGCGACTTTGATGCCTTTGAGAGTCATATGGGAATGAGCAGTACATCTGGAACAATTTCACAAGGGAAGCCCCTTGTGACAGTAGAGGGTTGTGCAGAGAGAGGTTACACCATGGTCAACTTGAAGTGTGCAGATCGGCCAAAGCTTTTGTTTGATACAGTATGCACGTTGACAGACATGGGCTATGTGGTCTACCATGCCACTATCATAACTGAAGGAACTGAGGCATGCCAGGTAGCTTCCTTTTTCATTACGTCTGCTAATGCGGTTTCTTAATTTTTAACCGGATAGCTCGTCAAGCCTTATGTAGATCAGTAGATGTTTGTATAGGTACTTCAATTTAATCCTGTGCTTCAACTAATAACTTCACTGGTTCGAATAGAGTCCCTCTTTGCAGTGACAGTTGGTCATGTTGTGTGAATTTTTCATTTCACAAGCTTTGATAATGCCAAAGACAGTCTGTTACCTAAAAGCCTAAAACATGTATGACATCTGTGATGCATCTTGATGAGTATGTGTAGAGAGCATGTGCCAAAAAATGCCTCTCATCTTTCAACACCTCCCGATGGTGTACAATGTGACCGTCTTTTAGACATCTTGTTCATATAAATCCAGCGGGCATTGGCTGATCGATTAGCCTTTTCTAACTCAAATTTGATTTTCAATTTGCAGGAATACTACATCAGACACAAAGATGGGTACCCAATAAGCTCTGAAGCAGAAAGGCAGCGGCTAATAAATTGCTTAGAGGCAGCCATCAAGAGGCGCAATTCTGAGGTAAAACCAGGAATTATTGGTCTTACAATCGAGTATTTGGATGTTGACTCATAATCATCTAAACAGAAGCTCTCCTGATCGAATATGTAAAGTGAGTTTGGTTTTGGAGCAGGGAATAAGACTAGAACTCTGCTGCGAGGACAGGGCCGGGCTTCTAAGGGACGTGACTCGCATTTTCAGAGAGCATGGGCTTTCGGTGACAAGAGCTGAGGTGACAACCAGAGGGTCAGAAGCCGTGAACACATTCTATGTGGTAGATACATGTGGAAACCCGGTGAAGAGCGAGATTGTGGAGTCCATCAGAAAGCAGATTGGACTAACCATACTCCGAATAAAGGAGGAGGAAGAGTGCGTTAAATCCACTCCACAGGAGAGATTCTCATTTGGGAATCTGTTTAAATCTCGATCAGAGAAGTTCCTCTTCAACCTGGGTCTCATAAAGTCATGAGCTTGAACTAGAAGCAGAGGGACAGTGGTGGTCTTACTCAGATCCAATCATGGTTGGAGAAGATTGGCAGTATGTTTAGGTTGGTGGACTCGCTCGCAAGATTGAGAGTTGGGAATGGATTGGCTAAATAATTAAGGAGCTAAGGTAGGTGATTGTAAATGGTAAGTTTGTGTAAGTACATTTTTAGATGGTTAGACCCTGGCAGGGGAAGTGGCTGTACATATTTGCATTGTATTTCTCTTGGCAATGGCAATGGCAAGGTTTGTAAAAAAGTAAGCTTTCATTTCTATTTGAATTTTACATTTATGGATGGATCCATGATCAGGGATGGGAACAACTTCTTCAACTCTTCAAGGATGAACAACTGCAGTAATTAGTTGATGATAATGATTCTGAAATCTGATGGATTTTAGATAAACGTTGCTATACACTAATATATTTATGTAATCTGAGTTGAAATGCTGTGCTGTGTAGATGAAAGCATATACACAAAGACACATAATTTCATACTGTTACAGACTTACAGATCGGAGTGCATACTGTATTACGGAGTATGTGTTGAGGAATAGGAATCTGTGTTCTGTATTAAGCTAAGCTAGGTTCATTTTAATGTTTAATTATGGAGTAGGAAGTGTGGAAATGGGTTGGGGCTAGAGTAACTCACACAACTATTCAATGTGATTCTCAGGACAACAAATATTCCCAAAGAGTGGAGACTTAGCCACACAATGAAGAAGATTTGGGAGAGAGTTATTGAATGGACGTTGAGGAGGCTTGTGAACACAACTGAGAATCAATTTGGTTTTATGGTAGGGAGGTAGAAAAAGGAATCTACATATGTTTTTTTTTAATCGACTTAGAAAAAGCTTATAACATAGTGTCAAGAAAGCTCATTTGAGAATGCTTGGAAGCAAAAGAGTTGCTAGACTCTTGCACTAGGATCATTAGGGACATGTGCAATGGAGCTCTAATCAATGTGTTTACGTCAGAAGGAGGATACAATATTTCTTGATAAATGTGAGTCCATTTCTAATGTATTAATGGACATGATGTTGAAAGATGTTCAAGATGAGATCCCGTGGTGTTTATTATTTGCAAATGACATTGCGTCGATTGATGAGACAAAAGAAGGGGTGGGTAGAAAATTGGAACAATGGAGGGCTATGCTTGAATCCAAATGTTTTAGGGTGAGGAAGAATAAAAAAGAGTATATGTGAAAGTAAAAGAGGAGGAAGGGGAGTTAATGTTGGGTGAAGATATTTTAGTGAAGAAAAACAGCTTTAAGTGTTTGAGGTCGGTGATGCAAAGTGACGGTGGGGTGGATGAAGACATCAAACATTGGGTCCAGGTATAGTGGTTGAAAGGAAGGTCAATGTTAGGGGTCTTATGCGATAGGAAAGTGTCCATAATACTCAAGGGTAAATTCTACATGACAGTTGTGAGACCTGCCATGTTGTATGGGGGTAAAGTGTTGGGCGACCACGAAGGTATAAGAATAAATAATTATGGTGGCCAAAATGAGAATGCTCCAATGAATGTGCGGTAAGACTAGACTAGATATGATTAGAAATGTAGTTTTTTCGGGAAGGTGGGAGTGACGGTGACCCGTATTAAGGATAAGCTTAGTCAGTTGATGTTTTGACAGTTTGGTCATGTTCAAAGATGGGATTTGAGTGCACCCATCTGTAGATGTGAATCTCTTGCCATCGAGAGAGTTAGATGTCGTAGAGGGCAGACAAGAAAGACCTAGAGAAAAGTGACCATACATGATTTTGATCAGGTGGACCTTGTAGAGGAAACTGCAATGGATCGAGCAAGGTGGAATACTATTTAGATTGAGAAGGGCTAAACTGGGTGGCAAATAGGTGTCTTAGGCTGTGTTTTCTTGCGGGTGGAATTTTAAGGGGTGGAGAGTTTTTTCTTGCTCTTATTGGCTACTTAACTATAGGCTGAATCAATCTCTATGTAATAATTATATAAAGTTTTTTGTTCCATGTTGCTCAATTGTAATGGGGAACAAGCCTGTAATAATTTGCAACTCTTTGTGTAGATATACATATATACATATACATAGTCAAGGTTAGATATTTTTAGTAGTGTTTTGACCAATGGACAAAGATTTTTATAGAAAGTACCACAAGAAAGTTGGTAGTGACATTCTTCCATCAACAAGACACCCATGACCCATCATTCAACATCTCTTTAGGTTTGACTTATGATGACAAGTCCATGATTATGTTTTTATCTAGTTGGGCCCAACATGGAAAAAGAAGAGCAATTCCTTGAGATTCTACAATCACTTCCCACTGAGATTGAGGATATCGATCCACCATCGATGGTCGAGATGATACCTCCACTATCTAGCAAGATTTAGGAGGTCGATCTAACATCGATGCTCGATATGGTTCCCACATCACCGAGTGAGACTAAGAAGTTATTCTTCACTCTTGATAACTTTTGTGAATGATCTGATGAGCATATTCGAGAGCCCACCGTTGAGGAGTTCTTTAGGGATGTGGAAGTCCATTCATGGTGGGAGCAGCTGATAGTGACGACATCCGTGGTCATCTTCATCCTGAGGTGGCTATTTACGTTCAATCTGAGCACAAGCCATATACTGTCATTGCAAGCCTTCGTTGGGTTGCTCGAGTACTTCGGGGGCAGGCTATGCATGATGATGACTGTGATCATTCAGACATGTGTTGTCACATCGGTGGGCGTATCCTTTACCGATAGCTTCTTATTTCTTAAATTTTTATTCTAGTTATTGGTTTAACATGCATAACTTTTTTATTGGTTCAACAATTTAATTGCCATGTGTTGTGTGCTACTAGTCACGTGCTTAGTACTCCTCAATTGAGTTAAATATTGCTTTTTCAATAAACTTTTAGGGCATGAATCTCCAACCTTCACCTCTTAACATTCTTCTCATTATGTGCATGATGAATCTTTAGCATTCAACTCTAACATTCTTCTTATTACGACCATAAACAACCTAACCAAAGTATGAGCAAGGATATAACCCTTAAAAGAACAAGGGTTTAGGGTTCTGTCAGGAGGAAACATGACCTTTTTTGTAACAATATTCCAACCTGAACCTTGATGCTAACTTCTTGGAATATAAATTTTATGTTAACAACACTCCAAACCCTCAGCTTAAGATTTTAAGACCGAAAACTGAAGCTAACATATATCTTACCTTTTTATTCCCTTGCAAATCTTTTTTATGATGTGTTGTTTCTTGTAGTCTCACCTCAATCTAGCGCTTATAAATAAATGTCACTGAAACTACCATGTATATATTCACATATGTATGTATAGGAGGTTTTGATACGTACCTCTTTGCTATGAAAGAAACATGCCCCCAAAGCAGGTGAAGATCCATCATCCAACAATGAGCTAAACCTCTCTCTCCCTTGGGTATTCCCCTTCATATTTTTCATTGACTTCATCGGTCTTTTTCCTGTTCTCTTATTTCGAAAGGTAAAAAGTTTGCCCATTGTTAGTAACTAAATGACATTACCTTGATGTCCTCTTGAATTTATTTGTGGTGACTAACATGCACTTTCTTATTTTGATCAGATCATGATCACTTATTTCAGACTTACCTATCAGAGCGGGATAGTCATTGCTGAACCATCTTCTACACTCCTCGGTGTGTCGAGTTGGTCAAGTAGACTAGCTCTTTTCTTTTGTTGAGTTCAGGAAGCAAATAATAATATTAGGAAAATTCTTCGCCTTGAGCTTCTTCTGGTCAGTCTAGCAATGGTTCTTCACCGGAGACAGGGTGTGGATTCAACAATTTTCCCTCATTCGGTTTGAAAGCTTTTGCACATAAGCATGTATTATAAATATTTGTTACTTCATTTTAATTGTGTTTTTCAATCTAAAAGGGTATTTAATTATCAACACATTTAATAAAGGAGAGTGCATGTTACTAAATTAAAATTTGAGAAGGATAATTAAATATCAAATAGTCCATGCAATTTTATAATGTATTGTTATTTGATAATTTTCTCTCATTATGTTGAAAATGTGCATGTTCTACTTCAATTTCTCTCAGAGTTACATAGGTGCTGGGATGATAAATGATTGGACAGAGAACTATCCCCTCATGGTTTGAGCCTTGTTTTCATGGGGTTTACTATGGCCTCATATTGCCAAGAAAAAAGGTCAATGATACAATGAGATTCTCAAAGAAAAAGACTTGTTAGATTACTACCTGTTGGAAGCCTTTCTTCTTTTGCATGGAAAATCAATTGATGGAACTTGCAATTTTCAAGAGTGCATTCTTACCATCTTCTGACACTAAGGGCAAATGGATTTTTTTTTTTTGGTGAGAAAATGGAGAGATGGACTCCCCTCAACAACACATATATAGATATATAGTAAATAGTTCAAAATATTACACAGGGCACATCCTAGGTGTTGATGTTCCCCGAGCATCATGTAGTAAACATAAACATAAGTCAGAACAGTTCGGAGGCTCCAAGGCAAATATATTGATATATGTCTTCGTCCAAGTATGTATATATATATATATATATATATATATATATATATATATATATATATATATATATATATATATATATAGGTAAATGTTCAAATGAAAATGGGACTTAAGATGAAAATCCCTCTTAAAGTGAAAATAGTTTAATTTGGATGTAAATGGGCCTAATTTAGAGGTAAATGGGCCTAATTAAATGAGTAATTACTAAATAGGCCTAATTTTGGTGTAAATGAGCCTAATTTTATGAGTAAATGGGAAAATGGTTAAATGACCCTAATTATGGGGTAAGTTTCACACGCCCCCCAAACTTTCCATTCTTACGAATATTGCCCTTATTTCAATTATGAAAATTACAGATTTTAGCCCATAATTTTTATTTGAAATAATATTGTTAGGTGCAACTATAATATTAAAAAAATACAACAAGAATGTTACATCACAATTTTTGTCTTTATTTTAAAAAGGGAAAAAGATGAGATTACAAAATATAAAGTGAACAAATAATACAATAAATGTTATTATTTATAAATGTGCATTTTCATAATGTGTCATACCAAAACTTTTCTTTATAGACCGCTATTTTATGACAGTTTTGTACTTTAATGCAACATGTGCCATTAAAAGCCTATTAGCTCAAAAAATGGTATAGTGATGTGCCCATGCACAAAGGTTCGAGTTCAGAATCCCGCATAAGCTATTTATAGTTGCTTTT
Organism: Persicaria tinctoria; assembly: GCA_037127255.1. Classification (NCBI taxonomy): domain Eukaryota; kingdom Viridiplantae; phylum Streptophyta; class Magnoliopsida; order Caryophyllales; family Polygonaceae; genus Persicaria; species Persicaria tinctoria. Next base: position 70,195,221 of record JBANSL010000007.1, on the reverse strand, counting down.
TTTGTGTTCCCGTTCATGAATAAGATTATAAAGTGCAATAATAAAATGATAATGTGCACAAATAAGATGATATAATGCATATATAACATTATATTGTGCAAATATAACTTTAAGTTGTGCAAATATAACACTATATTTTGCAAATGTAACATTATATTGTGCATATCTAATAATATAATGTTACGTTGTGCACATATAATATTATCTTGTGCGAATATAACATTATATTGTGCAAATATAATACTATGTTTTGCAAATGTAACATTATTTTGTGCATATCTAATAATATAATGTTACGTTGTGCACATATAATATTATGTTGTGCGAATATAACATTATATTGTGCAAAATATAACTTTAAGTTGTGCAAATATAACACTATGTTTTGCAAATGTAACATTATGTTGTGCATATCTAATAATACAATTGTGCAAAAGTAAGATAGGATTGTGCAAAAGTAGTATACAATTGTGCATAACTAAGATTATAATGTGCATGATTAACAATTTGCGATTTTTGCGCTCTTGTCTATTATGTAATCTATGTGGGATTTGAACCCACATCTTTGTGCAAACGCACATTGCTCTACCAATTGAGCTAATAGGCTAAATTATGATTTTCATGCTAAAATAGAAGAACCTAATCGACCTAAAGCATATCGCAATAAAATTCTAAAATCCAATTAGATCATGATCCATAAACAATTTGACAATGCTATGAACATGAAATTAGCTCCAAATCAACCCAACAACACAACCATATCATCAATTTCAGTCAATTTTGCTTTTGGCAAAAAGCCCCAAATTCTAAAACATATCGCAATATAAAATTCTAAAATTCAATTAGCTCGTGATCCATAAATAATTTGAAAATTATATTAACATGAAATTAGCTCAAAATCAACCCAACAACACAACCATATCATCAATTTCAATCAATTTGGCTTTTGGCAAAAAGCCCCAAATTATAAAACATATCGCAATATAAAATTCTAAAATCCAATTATCTAATGATCTATAAACAATTTGACAATGATATGAACATGAAATTAGCTCAAGATCAACCCAAAAACACAACAATATCATCAATTTCAATCAATTTGGCTTTTGGCAAAAAGCCCCAAATTCCGCTCCTAAATCAAACCCTAGGTTTTCAATCTCAACCTAAATCATTCAAACAATCTAAATAATTGTAATAAACAAGTTTAGGGTTAGAAATCATACCAAATTCGAGTTGAAACAAGGAGCAAAATCGGGATTTCGAAGGTATTCTGAGCGAAAAATGTCGAACAACACTTATGGGGAGATGGGCTCGGTGTGAGCTCGGCTGGGCTCGAACCATGTGGGTTCTGGTCTCGGGGGGTGCGGCTGAGGGAGGGGGTTCGAGCAGGTGGTGGCTGGTGGCCGGAGGTGGCTCGTGGGGCGGCGTGGGAGGCCGACAGCGAACCCATGCTGGTGAGCGCGCAGGTGGCTCGTCGGGGCCACGTCTGGGCTCGTCGGGGGCAGCAGGTGGCTCGAATGGGGCCACGTCTGGGCTCGGGGGTGCGCACAGCGGTGGGCTCGAGGGCGGCTGGTCCCTGGTGGCCGGAGGTGGCTCGAGATGGGTGTGGGTGCGGGAGTCCGAGAGCGCGCCTCCTTGGAACGCAGGTATTTTGTTTTAAAATTAGGTTATTTTCACTTTAAGCAAATTTTTCATCTTAAGCCCCATTTTCACTTTAACCTCACCCTATATATATATATATATATATATATATATATATATATATATATATATTTGTATTACAAAGTAATATTTTTTTTAGCACAGTAATATTTGTATACAAAGTCATATAGGTATATATACCCTGTAATATACGTAGTATGTATAAATAATGATAAAAAATACACAGTAATATTTGCATACAAAGTAATATAGGTATTTTTTTTTTGATAAGGAAATAATTCGAGGCCGGACAGGCCCGGACCTCGAGAGGCCGGACAGGCCCGGACCTCGAGAGGCCGACAAAGTCGGCAGACGTCGAGCCGTCTAAACACACAACATAACAAAAGAAATACAACATAGAACAAATACCTAATACAACAAAAGAGCTACACGAAACAAACCCGAAAAACCCCAAACCCTAAGCAAACTAACAGACACAGCAACGAGAAGATGGAGACCCGACGTGGTGAAGTGGATAGCGAGCGCATGGGACAGCACAGCTCGACGTGGTGATGGAGACCCGACAGGGTATATAGGTATATATACCCTGTAATATATATACGTAGTATATATGTATGAATACTGATAAAAATACACAGAAATATATTTATATACAATGTAATTTCAAAAAAAGAGTATATATAATATATATTTTATTATTTTAATAAAAAATAGCGGGTACCCGTTTCGGGCCTAGCGGCCCGCTACGGGTACATTGGTCTTCCCAATCCCGTACCCGCTGCGGGCGCGGGCCGGGCTTAGCAGCCCGCATGGGCTTTTACCCCTGTCCATACCCGCTCATATTAGCGGGCGGGCGGGACGGGCCAGGCGGACCAGCCCGCGTTTGCCCAGGTCTACAGTCTGGACAACACCTTAGTTAACCAGACACATTCAACGTACACCATGAAGTCTTTGTATCATCAAACAAAAATTCACCACACTTTCAACCTTCAGCTTACAATGAACTCACAAAAATGTTAGGACAACAAATCCTAAAATTAAATTAATGTATATATGGAAGATCTGACCTTATGGTAGTCCAAATTAGCAAGATTCGATTGCTTCATTCAACGATTGTGTGAGGAGGGGAAGAAACCTATTCAGGATGGTGTGAGGAGGGTGAGTGGTTTTGTTGTGAACTAGTTGAATGCCTCTCCAATGTTTATGCATTTAATTTATTTCTTATAGCGGAAAGTGTCCATCGCAGTTTTACTTAAAAGAATTTTACTTTTTTAAGTAAAAGCCATGAGTGACTAGTGCCTACATTATACTTTTTTTTTTTTGATTGGGAAAGAATTCGGGTGGGATAGCCCTACCCGGCAGCATCCTTACGGATGTGATCAAGAAGACCAATATCATTTTTAATATCGACTCCTCGGGCAGAGTGGCAAAGGTGTGCAACCTTATCAGCCACTCTATTGCCCATGCGAGGAATGTGAAAGAACATTGCTTCTTTCACCGTCGATAGCAGTAGTTGGGTATCCGAGAGAATTAGTTCGATTTCCCATGGACATGAAGATTTCCCCTGTAAATGGTCGATGATGATCTTACAATCGCCTTCAATTTGGATCATTTGAATGTTTAGTTGTCGAACATTTTGAACACCCAATTTTAGGGCTAAAGCCTCTGCTTTAAGGGGGTTTTGCTTTCCAAGCATCTGGTGCTGAATGGAAACTGGTTGTCCTTCCCAATCCCTAATAATTGCACCCGCTGAACTATCGCCATTAGAAAGGGCAGAACCGTCAAAGTTTAGTTTGTACGTACCCCTAGGAGGCTTCCGCCAGTGAACGGAACGTTGTTTCTTACTTTGTTTTGTCGAGTGCAGCCGAGGTGTGCGAAGCTCTTCTTCAAATTCCATTTCCCGCACGGATGTTCTATTCCAGTTGTCTATATGAGTTTTGATCATTTGTATAGCTTTATCTTTCTCTGGGATAGTAGTCTGCTGGAAGTGCCTACATTATACTAATAAAGGGTGGTAATATTTGCACCTCAAAATTTTACTATATGTAAAAAAAATTCGACATTTTATTTTTAAAAATTTGAACGCCTCTAAAGACGTATGGTTTAAAAAAAGCTTTGTAATGTGTGTTTTTAGAGGTGTAGAGTAGAGCTGGGGAAAAATTACCATGAAAACCAAACCAACATAATTGGTAACCAATTATATTGGTTACCAATATAATTGGTTCGGTATACCAAACCAAGTTCCAAAACATGAAACGGTAACGGTAATGAGAATGGAAAAGTTGGTATTACCATTACCAACCAATTTGAAATTGGTTAAATTGGTTGGTAATGGTAATACCAACAAATTCCTACCAAACCAATTATATCTAGTTTTTTTTTATAATTGTTTTAAGTTTTTAACTTTTGTTTTTATTTTTTTTAACTTTTTTTTCTTCAGAAAATGTTTTAAATCAAGGGAAGAATACTAACTCGACTCGATTAAGACGAAAACCTATAGCGTTAGTCAGAATAATGTCTTCCTACTACTATGTTGTTTTTGCTTTAGTGCTTAAACACTTTGTAATAATTTTAATGTTTTATGTTGCTTTCATTATCAAATATAGTCGGTTCAGACGAAAACCTAAGCGTTGGAATAATTTATATGTTTTAATTAAGTTGTATTGTATTTGCATGTTTTTTTCTCAACACTCGAAAGTTGGTAAATTACCATTACCAACACGTACCAACCAACTTAATTGGTAACCAATTAAGTTGGTACAACCCCTTTGGTGGTTGGTAATGGTAGAAATTTTACGATTACCAATTCAAATTGATTGGTACATGGTAAATGGAAAAATGAATTGATAATGTACCAATTCCACCCCTAGAAATACGTATGAGACTGTGCCAATGGAGATTTTCCACATTCATATCTCAAAGCTAATATTTACAAACAAGAGGCAAACCTCGATTCAGAACAACAAATAGGACAAGTAACGATCAATTCAAAACCAACCTAGGTTGAATTGGACAAGTAAACGATCAAAATTAAGAAATCAATTCAACGGCGACAACGACGTGAGGTTGCGTGGGTGGCTAGGGATTCGACTACAAGAAGAGGAGACCGGAGATCTAGGTTTGAAGAAAGATGGTGGCGGTGTCCGATCAGGCGTCGCCGACTCGCCTTCATAAGTGAATTACGGGAAGACGAACCAATGTCGTCGTTGGCTGACGGGCGGCGCTCAACCAACCCTTGTGTGGTGAATTCAATCGGCCCTAACCACCGCTGGAACTGGCCACGCACTCAGAATAGCCCACTGGAGAAGACGATTCCTCGTTGTGCGCCTCCGCCTCGACGTCGATGCTCATCTGTTAACCTAGCTGCCGGATTTGTGGTGAATGATCTTTTTTGAAGGATTTGGGTTGAAGATCATGATTCACACGCACCTCACTTTCTCCTAATATATGTTGAAGGATGAGTTTTTTATTTTTTATTTTTAAACATCTGTACACATGGCGGAATGTATGCCCTTTATTTCACTAAGAACAATGGTCCATAATTGTGCACAAGGTACACTCTAAGGGGTGCACCTGAACCACACCCTCTATATATATATAATTTTTAAATCTTAAAAAAAACGTAGATTTTTAAACTAGAGGACTATGTACGGGGAAGGGGCAAAAATCTAATTCAAGTCGAATTCATGGATTAATTAATGAAGAGCCACGCACGCCCGTCTCCCGCCCATGAATTAGATGGATGAACCGCTTCCCAGTAATGTATTTTAGATTAAGATGCTCATGCACTGCACTGCTATTCTCCACTTTGAATTGTCATGTCTATCTTTACTCTTTAGGTGCACTGCAATTCGCTAGAAAACCAACACTCCCAAGTCCCAACTGCCCACTTTGCATTGTCATGTCTTTAGGTGTACATCTTACCTCATCCTAAAAGCTCCAACTCCCAAGTCCTAACTATGATGATGATTAATCACCTCAAACACAAACACTTACTTCGTATATTATTATTGACGATTGTAATAACATTAGACAAGGGGCTACTACCCTAGCTAGATAGCTAGGTGCTGCTAATTAAATCTGTAATTTAACAATCTACATCTACTATCTACCAAGGGCTAAGGGTTGAGTTGAGTGACATCACCTAAAATCTAATTTTGCCAAAAACACACACTACACTACACTACAAAATGTAGAGACTTTTGAGGAGAAACTCTTTAACTTTTTTTGGTTTAAGGAGAAACTCTTTAACTTATGAGGAGTAAATTTATAACTCTTAAGGAGTAGAAACTTCACAATAGACAACTCCATAATGGTGGGCTCTCAAATATGCTCATCAGATCCTTCACAAACGTTATCAGGAGTGAAGAATGACTCCTCTGTCTCACTCAGCGATGTGGGAACCATATCGGGCATCGATGGTAGATCGACCTCCTAAATCTCACTATATAGTGGGGGTACCATCTCGACCATCGATGGTGCATTGATCTCCTCAATCTCCGTGGGTATGAATGAATAATCCTAAGGGATTGCTTTTCCTTTTCCGTGGGGAAACGGGGAAGGAAAGTGAAGGAGAAACGGGGAAGGAAAGTGGAGGCGCAAGAGCCACCGGAGTGGTTAATTTGGGCAATTTAAGCGATTCCCGTAAACCAGATTTGGAGCTGCCCTCACGGTGGCATCTGCCCATGTTGGTCACCGGTGATGGGGAAACGAGGAAGGAAAGTGAATGGGAAATAGGGAAGGGAAGTGGAGGAGCAGGAGGTACTAGAGTGATTGATTAGGGTTATTCCCATAAACTAGATTCGGATTTGCCCTTACGGTAAGATACCATTTCTCATTATCCCTAAGTATACTTGAATTAACAAAGAAAAAGAAGAATCGATAATATAAGATAATTAGAAAAACATTTATCATCTAAAAGGGATCAATTAAATGGAAACAAATCAGATATGAAGCATGTTAAATCATGTTTTATTTGTCTTCAACTAGTCCATGCAATTTTATTATGTATTGTTGTTTAATAATTTCACCTCATTATGTTGAAAATGTGTAGGTTCTACTTCAATTTCTCCCTGAACTACATAGGTGATGGGGTGATAAATGATTGAACAGAGAACTATTACCTCATGATTGAAGCCTTTTTTTTTCACGGGGTTTACTACGGTCTCTCATTGCTAAGAAAAAAGGTCAATGGTACGATGAGAGTCTCAACGAAAACGACTTGTTAGGATTGCAAGGTTACAAGGTAACTTTTAGTTCGTATATCAACCTAAATAAATTTAATATGCACCACTAATATTGCTTATATACAAAACCAAAATAGTATTATGAAGATTGTTTCAATTGACAGGAAATTTTTTTTAAGTCATTGATATGCACCTAGTTAAAATTACAAAAACCAGGGTTCATTGTTTTAATGTAAATTTCGGCACATATATTGTATAGATATTTAGACAAAATCTTAATAGAAGGGGTCAAACAGAAGGATATGAATGAAGAGAATAGTTTCACATATTCATTTCTTATACTAACTCAAGGGAGGAACTTACAAGATTGCTACCTATTGGAAGCCTTTCACCTTTGGCATATGGGAAAGCAATTGATTAGGGGTGGACACAAATCCCGTCCCGTCCCGATCCTGGTGGGATTTTGAAAAAAAAAAAATTCAATCTCGTCCCGCAAAACATAAGAGGGACGGGACGCGAGGCGAAAAGTTTTCATCCCGCAAATCCCGTCCCGTCCCGCATATATATAAAACTATATATATTTTATATAAAAAATATACATAATGTCGGTTTTAATAAGTTTCTCCTATTGTGTGTATATATGTATTATATGTGTATATGTGGGTGTGTATATAGTATATACACATACTCATACTTAATAGCATTCTCACAAAAAAAAAACATACTAAGCAGCGTTCCCACCAAAAACAACATAGGCTGTGTATGGTTGCCAAGAAGTAACCGGTTGAAATTATAATCTTGGAGGTGTTATACAATTTAACCGGCTTATTGGTGGTATGGGAGCAAAAAAAAATAAGAAACCGGTTAAAATTTGTGGTTTAATTAAAAGCCGGTCAATGTAGCTTATTTAGGGGTTTATTTTTCTACAATTACAAATTTACCCCTCCTCTTTTATCTTATTTGGTTTGAAAGTACCACAATACCCCTAATAAAAACCAAATAAACTCCACTTTTTACAAATAAACTGTTTTTCGCCCCATACGGAGTTTATATTTTTTCATAAATTTTTAACTACTTTTACCAACAGTTTATAAATTTTACCCTGTTTATAATTTTAGTCAGTTTATTAACTCCGTCCCATACGAACCCATACTCAGTAGCATATGATATGTTGTACTCCGTAGTATATAGTTCTAAAAAAAATTGTAGTATATACATACAATGGGTATATATACACTTGGTAGTATAGACATGTACTCAATATATATATATATATATATATATATATATATATAAGATAAAAATTGTACTCCCTCCGTTTGCGAAAACTTGTCATTTTAGAGGTTCGGTTTTGTTCATAAAAATATGTCATTGTAGGTATTTTAGCTTTCACTTTACGAAAATGCCCTTGACATGATTGATGGGTTGTGAGTTGTAGTTTTCGATAAAGTGAAAAGTAGAATAATAAATGAGGGTAAATTAGTAAAAAAAATGGAGTGGATTATTGGATTTCTTAAAAATTGTGCTAAGAGCTAAAATAACAAGTTTTCACGAACGGAGGGAGTATTATTTTAGATTTTTTTTCATGAGGGATAATCCTTGTCTCGTCTTGCGAGGGATAAGACCCGGTGAGATTCAAAAAAAAAAAATTTTAATCCCGTCCCGTAAAAAATACACGGGACGGGACGCGGGATTACTCCAATTCTGTCTCGTCCCATGCCCACCCCTACAATTGATGAAACTTGCAGTTTTCAAGAGTGCATTCTTACCATCTTCTGACATTAAGGTCAAATATATGTCTTCGTCCATGAATGTAGATAAGAAATCCATTTCATATGGTAATTCGTTACTACATTATTTTTATCTGAATTTTCTGATTGCCAAACCCTTATAAGTGTTTATTTCGGGTGATGATATCTCCACCGCTAATTTTTACTATTTCCACCGCTAATCACCGCATAGGTATGCGGTGGTCTTAATCCACTTTTTTCCCGACCCACCGCATATACATGCGGTGGATCCGTTGACCGTATACAAACCCACCGCATAGGTATGCGGTGGGTTATGGCGACCGTATACATGCGGTCAGTTTTTGGGCAGTTGAAAACGGTTTGTAGAGGTGGTCCAAAGCCGTCGCCATAACTCACCGCATACCTATGCGGTGGGTTATGGCGACGATTTTGGACCGTTATGGCGGCGGTTTTGACTGTTATGGCGACGGTTCAAATCCACCGTATACCTATGCGGTGGGTTATAGCGACGGTTTTGGACTGTTATGCGGTGGGATCGTTGACTGTCATTAAACCCACCGCATATCTATGCGGTGATTAGCGGTGGAAATAGTAAAAATTAGCGGTGGAGATATCGTTTCCGGTTTATTTCCCATCAATTAAAACTGAACATTCTTTTTTTTTTTTCTAGTTGATTTTGTAGGTCTTTATTTCTATAGCGATGGCCCTTGGTGACAAAGTCTTTTTTAGGAGGAAAATCAAGTATGCAAATATAAAGATATAAAAGCAAACTGAATCTCTTAACCACGCAAATAAAATACAAGGAACCCTCCCGTTGTAGTGGTAGGGAATCAGGATCGAATCCACGAGGAAGCGTGTCAGTGCTCGCCAATCTAGTTCCAAAATCAGCCCTTGTATCGACCAATAGCTCACTCGATATCAACTCAGAAGGGTCGATGTCGAGTCAACAGTCGACGTCTCGTGAAGAACCTGCACAACAGAAAACAGAAGACTCGACGTCGAGTGGGGAGCACTCGATGTCGACTCAGTGTGGACTCGACGTTGAGTCGGGTAGGACTCGATGTCGAGTGTGTGTGCAGAAAAACGTAACCTTGCAGAAATTAAAAGATGTCGGAAAAGAACGTCCGAAGAAATAAAGGATGGATAAGAAGATATATGAACAGAAACATCGCAAATTTGTGGTAAATATCAATTAACTAAGAACTTCCAAAGTCATGGATTCATGCCACAACGATAACCATATAAGGCTTATGCCAAATTCATAACAGATTATGCCTTTTCATCAAATAACTTTCGTTATTAACAATTAAGAATATAGAAGCTTTCATATAAACCCTAATTGTTACTACCTTTTTTGATAATTAATCCAAATTCATATTAAGATCACTTTTGCTTCAATAATACAAATAAGGATTTACCCACTACTCTCGTAGAAGAATCATGTAAATATGGATAGAAGATGAAATTGAAATAAAAATTATACCTTTAAGCATAAACTTACATGTCTATCGTCGGGCTCACCCGACCCTAGAAGTAGGGTGACTACTCGTGCCTCATCATCATAACAAACATCATAATCATAAGGAAAATAACTTGAATTGAAATTAAAACGAAAGAGTACAAACCGAACAAAGCCACAATCGCTCTCGTCCCAAAAGTAAATATTTTGACTTATTAATATACTAAATAAACTTGCATTTATTACTTTGTGATGCTTTCGACTTGATTTTCTTACTGAAAATATCTTGCTTCCAATGTTACGGGTTGCTGCTTCTCTTTTCATTTTGCCTTTCTTGCTTATATCATGATAGTTTTCTTCTACTTCTGCAGTGAGATGAAGAGTCTATAACAAAGATGTCGCCTACTACTATCCTGTGTGACTCCATCAAAGTATGTTTCTTTCATTGGCATATGATTTTCTTGTTTACCTGGCAATTTTGAATGTCCATAGAAACATGAAAGCTGCACTACAATTCCTAGAATGAAAATCAAAGAAGCAATTTGATTGAAACTGTCAGTAGTTAAAAACTTTATGCATTAGTTTAGTTTTTTATGTTCATCCTCTAAGAAGAGAGCTAGCAAATAAATGTACATTATATCGGCACGGGATAATTTACTTGCAGTCTCTTGCACTGCCCACAATAGATTGGTAATGGTCTTTAGATAAATTAGCACAAAATGACACAAGTTCTATATTTACGCATGAATGGACATAATTAATTATACTACTTCCGCTTAATCCAAGTTCCATTTCCAAGTCGACTTTTATGGCTACTTTTAAGATATTTTTGTTCTACCAAGCCTAATTCAGTAATTCTAAATGCTTTTGTTAAAATGAATTTGTTTAGGCTTGTTTGTTTGCCATAAAAGCTGACCTAAGAAAGGAATCCCAAACCCAATCCAACCTGAAAATGTTTGGTTTTAATCCTCAATGGAATGTTTATTTTTTATCCCTCAAATAATAAACCCAATTGTTACCCCACAATTTAATCGGGTTTCCTTTCTCTTTTCATGAGATCAATTTTCTATCTCCCTCTATGCCACCCTGACCTATCTCTCTAACTCTCTCCTTGGCTCCCATGGTGGCAATCTATGGCTCGACCTCTCTAGTTCACACTACACCCACTTCAGTTTCCTCTGACCTTTAATAGAGCCATGAACATCATCTTGCTCAATCGCTCACCCTCACACCTTCTTACCTTTCATTTGACATCTCTCCTTCATCATTGTAGTTCACTTGCAATGTCGAATTAGAGGTAATTAATTTTCCAATTCATTCGATTTCTAGTTCTGCTAGTATTTTTAAATTTTTATTTGCTTTGATTCAAGTTATTGTTGTCAAAATCTGGATCGATATTCAAGTTGAAAATCTATGTGTGGTTATGGTTCTAGTCGAGAAAATATATGTAAAATCTTAATATGTAGTTGATTTGCTTTGATGAGGTAGAGTAAATGCTTAAAGCAGGATTAGATCGAGGTTTTAGGCGTTCCTATATTCCCAATCTAGAGATGTATTGTATGTTATGAAAGTTGGACTTGGAGGTTGTGTTTATGTAGCTAGTAGTTTGGTGGACATGTATGGAAAACGTGGTTGTTGAGTGATGCATAGAAAGTGTTTGATAAAATGCCCAAAAGAAACGTTGTTGCTTGTATTTCTTTGATTGTTATATATGCTCATAATGAGATGTATTAAGAGACGATCAAGGCATTTTATTATATGAGAGTTGAAGGGGGAGTTGAAACAACTAGGCTTACTTTGTTAAGCTTACTCTATGCTTCGACCAATTTAAGGGAGATAGTGGAGGGTAAGTGACAAGAGGAAAACCTGTCGTTGTTCCTGCCAAAGAATACTCAAACTCACAACTAGTATAGTTGGTAAGAAAGAGGTCGATCCACAGGGAAATCTATCAATTCAAGTGCAAGTCTAATCGCTAATAGAGAATATGAGGGGGTTTTAATGAGAAAAAGATCCGCCTTTTATCAAAGCGGAGACAAGCAAACAAAGTAAATTGGTTGTAGAATGCAATAGAGAGAATTAGGTTCACCTACAATTTATCACTTCGATTGATCAATTCGATCCTTATTTCAGCCTCTAGTTCTTGTCTTTTCCTACGAGTGTCCTTGTCCAGATCTTAGGTAGATTACTAGTCCTACGAGTCCTAGCAACCATTATCTCTAAATAACCCTAACACGATTAAGATTCAACCTAGAGATAACATTAAGAATATGAATTAACCAAGGTACATATAATATCAAGCTACGAGTCGATATTCAACATGTATTCAACTTCCTACACATCCAGTTAGTCCTACGAGTCTTAAAGGGATATGATTGCCACTTGGGTTAATGTTCGCTAAGAGGAATCTGCAAAAACCCTAGCAATTGAATGAATCTACTTTAACTAGTTGATCAGGCCAGAGAATAAAACACATCCAAGGAATTAAGCGCAAAGAAGTCAAAACATTCGAATGAGAATAAGAACTAGATTAAGAAACTCACAATTCAACAATCAAAGATCCAAACTGTAGGCGAAATCTTGAGAGTTTAGTTGCTCATGTTGAACAGCGCTCTCAACAATTCTCTAAAGTGCATAAGGTGAATCAAAGAATAACCTAAAATGTCTATTAAAAGCCTTTAGAAAGTCGGCCAAGAAATAGCATAAAAACCCTAATTAAATTCCAAATCTGATTCGGCGTTTATGCGAAGGCCGTGAGGCGGCCAGGCGATTGTGAAGTCTCTCGTCAGAGGTTCGGGCCGCGGGGCGGTCATACTGTTCACAGAAATTTTTCCGTTTTGCATTTGGTCTCGATATCAACACAAAAGTTGTAGATCTCGAAGAGAGATTTCCAACGCATGGTTATAATAGTCAATCGGACCACCAATGCTTCCAGAAAGTGCGAAACAAGTTCAGCTTGTTTGGCGACAACTTCTGCTGACTTGTTCTTTACTTAGGCTCTCGAAATTCGGCTCCGCTCCCGTGCTCTTCACTTTTCTTCCTCCTCTTGATTCTTTCTTCATCTAATACACATCTACCTGAAATAATCAATAAACACGTAGATTCCGACTCTACCAACACCACAGGCAAACATGTAATTGTAACTAAAATATGCACTATTCACAACTAAACTATGCTTAATGTAATCTCTTATGCAATACTAATCATGCTCTATCAGTAAGCAAGGGTATTCTATTGCTGTCATGCTAGGATTAAGTTTAGATAGCATCTTAGGAAATTCAATGTTTAGCTTCTATTCAAAGATTGTTTTGATCGAGGATTTCGAGTTGGTATTGGTGAAGATGGTGGATAAGGATGTTGTGACAATGTAACTTGTTGATTTCCTGTTATCAATAACATGGTTTGTTTGAATGCACTAGCTATGTGTCAGAATGGGATCAGAAAATTTGAGATTCGACTGTCACTCTAACATCAATACTACTTATTGTATCACTCTAACATCAATAGTACTTGTTGTTGCTGAAACAAGTGACTTAAGGCTTGGTAAAGAGGTAGATGTGGTGATTGACTAGCTTTGTATATACGTGTGCCAAATGTGAAAGAAATATGTGTTTTTTTCTTTCCTTGCCGGTTTCACTGTCTAGAGGTTTTGGCCACGGGTCACAGTTCGACCCATGACCCGACAGGTCGTATAGGTCAGTGATCCGGCAGGTCCGGGTCCTCAGGTCAGCGGGTAGGGGCGGGTTGTGGGTTAGGGTTAGGTTCGGGGGTTTTGAACCCGCTGATCCGACGGGTCGACGTATTTTGAAAATCCGGCCGTTGCATGTGGTGGGGCTCACCACCAGGACAATTTTTTTTTAAAAAAATAGTCGTTGGGCAACACCTAGACCGGCTAGGTTGGGGCTATAATTCCTATAAATACCCGTCAATCCTTCATTTCACAATTCACACATCCCATCTAAGCCACATTAACTTTCATTTCATTTTCGTAAGCTCGTTATCATGTCCGACCAATCTGGATCCATCGATAATCTTCGTACGACGTTGTTCTGTGACCATTTCGAGAAGATCGAGCAAGGGCAGACCCTGGGAAGTTCGAGTGGGTCACGAACTAGCATTACCGCTAGAACTAAGGCACTTGCAAGAGATATCTTTGGCTCAAAGAGGTCGAGATCTTCGTCGAGCCCCCACTCGAAGCTCGACAAATATTTGTTTACTAACTTTTATTTCCAAAACGACGAGGAAGAAGATTTCAATGTTCTAGAATGGTGGAGCCGTCCCGAAAGACAAAGATTCCCGACATTGCAGGTAATCACCCGACAAATACTTGGGGCCCCTTACTCCACCGTCGTTGTCAAGCAGCTTTTCAGTTGCGGAGGCCAGATTCTGTTAGAGAAGTGATCAAGATTGCTTCCCGAGAACCTCAAATCCCAAGTTTGCCTTGCAGATTGGAAGAGGGTGGATATGCGGATGCAGAAGAACATCTTATCTACTGTATCCGAGGACGATGACAAAGTGGATACAGAGTCCGTTGGGAGCTCCATCAACGACACGATCACTAATGGATCAGCTGGAGATGGAGGCTCCAACGATCAAGCAGAATGGGAAAGCAGGGTTCAGACATACACAGGTAAAAGAACTACGTAGGCTTTGATTCCTCAACCCCGGGAGGATACGTAGGCAATCGAAAAACCGATTCAAGCTCTTCATTTTTTCCCCTCCAACTCCAACATAAATTATACGTAAACAGCAAACACGCAACGATATTTTTAAAACGTCTTAACGTCATAACATCGGGCTCGACAATTCTGCAAAGACGCAAACCCGTTCAAACCGGGCCCTAACTGTAACACCCCCGTCCCACATCGGATATCATAAGGATGTTGGGAGTGATTTATAAGTGATTTAAGCCCTACCCATGTCACAAGAGCTCTTTCCTTTCAGGCTCCAAAGTGAGGACAACGGACCTAAGAGGGCTTGGTGGCATGGGCTGGCGCCTCTTAAGACCCCGGGTCTTACAGATGGTATCAGAGCCGACTCCGGGCTCAGAGGTGCACTGACAGTATGCTCGGGCACGCTCCTCCTGGAGGGTAGTCCCTTAGGCCTAACGGGGTCGTCAGTGCTTTAAGTGGGGGAGATTGTAACACCCCAGTCCCACATCGGATATCATAAGGATGTTGGGAGTAATTTATAAGTGATTCAAGCCCTACCCATGTCACAAGAGCTCTTCCTTTTCAGGCTCCAAGTGAGGACAACGGACCTGAGAGAGCTTGGTGGCATGGGCTGGCGCCTCTTAAGACCCCGAGTCTTACGGATTTCCTTCTGTAACACCCCCTTTTAGATCCCAAAGGGGTGTTGCAACGCCAGTGAACCCGTAGACTTTAATGTCTTTGAATTCACATGAGGCTTATAGGGACATGCAACCATGCTCCCATAAGCAAGATGATAAATTTAAATACAATAAAATAGGCGGAAGTCGAAGACAGCACTCGGGCGGGGGCGTTCGTCGGCAATCGGCGGCGAGGGACAGCGATTGCAGAGCTTTGGATTCGGCGGCGAACAGGGCGAGAGAAATCCGAGACGAAGGCGGCGGGATTTGGCGGTGCTGGGCGCGCTTCCGGCGATGGCAGGCGAACTGGGGTGCGTCTCCGGCAATCGGCGGCACTGCAGTGGCTGGCGGTGGTTGCTCCCGATTGCAGTGGAGCTGCTGCCGGTTGCTCACGGGGGTGTGTTCGAGAGAGAAGAGGAAGTTGTTTGCTTGAATGATGAAAACTACCGGGGTCATCCTCTATTTATAGGACTGAAATTGAAGGAGATAGGGAGGAAGAGGTTGATCCAGTTGCTGAGATTTCGGATTTGGCTGAGATTGGGGATAATCCCCTTTGGGTTTATCTAAACGTAGGAGGAAGAGGATAAATCTTGGGAAAAAGAAAAAAGGTAAAATAAGGGTAGAATTTCCATCTCCTTTTCTTTTGTTTTACCGTAGACTTTCAGATTACCTCTTTATTGAGGTAATTTGGGCTCAATTTTTTGGTTGAAAAGTGGGCCAATTTCTATTGGGCTCAATTTCTATCGGATTACCTCTTTGTAGAGGTAATTTGGCCCTCTTTATTGGGTTTAGAAATGCAAAATAAATTTAACTATACATTATACATATATATGGGTCCAGACACTTGGCTTAGTAACACTCCATTACTAACACTACTAAAATAGTTTGATATAGGGACGACTATTAGGGACAGATTTAGGGATAAATGGTCGTCCCTAATCACGTTAGGGATGGATTTAGAGACGAATAGACTATTTGTCTCTAAACATAGCGATGGTAAATAGCAACGACACGTAGCAACATATTTAGGGATGGATTTTAGATCAATCCCCAATTCCTACTCTATTACCAACGAATTTCGATACGACTTATAATGCTCCTAATAGTAACCAGAATTGTGACGTCCTATATCCATCCCTATTTTGGTTCCTATATCCGCCCTTGTATCCATCACAAAACATGTATCTATTTTGGTCTTTAAGCTAATTGCAAGATTCATCTCTACTTTCTCTCTGAAATCACTCTAAGATTGTCCTAATATTCGTCTCTATATTTGTCCCCAAATCATCCCTATACCCACCTCAATATATGTCTCTAAATTCGTCTCTATATCCACCTGTATACTTATCCCCAATTTTGTCCCTATATTTGTTGCTATATTTGTCTACATGCATCTTTATCCCCGTCTCTATTTTGTACCAAATCCATCTCTATATTTGTCCCTATATTTGTATTCAAATTCGTCCATATATAAGTCTCTATATCCCTCCATAAATTTATCATCCATATATATATATAAATATTCATTTTTGAACAAAAATTGAATTTATAAACCAATCCAATAATTCGCCTTAAGCCTACGCGTACATGTATCCAACAGAAATGATTAAACTAAGAGAAACATCAAATAATTCATAATCAAATTGTCTAGCCAATCTCTATTGTATATGTACAACAAATGTTTCCAAACAAACGCTGCTTAATCGACTCAGTAATGGTTGTCTCGGTTGGAATAGCTTCAACATAATTTGTCCACACAATCCTCTATGTTGGCTATATCTTCTCCTGACTGCTCTTGATTTCGTTGTACAGTATCTGCCAAGTTGGTCACATCTTTCTTATGTCTTATTGGTTGCCATTTCATGGGTTATTTGAGCTTTCAAAGATGATACTTCTACCATCGATCATATCCTCCCAGATGATCCTCCCATATAGGCATGAGTAGGTCGCAATACTCCCTTTTATATAAACAAGAATAAGGTTAGTAGATGGTGAAAAAAAAGCAATTATTTTGTATGCCCTTTACAGAGTTGAACATCCCAAATCACTGACCCGCTCACTCTCCCAAAGAAAACAAAATACTAAATAATTAGATCCATAACCAAATAAATTTTGAATATCGAAGCGAAAGCACTCACAGTTGCTCCTCCGTGAGCACATAGATAGAAATCATAATTTTGTTGATGAACAGTGCATATATATATCATCATCAACACAGACAAATTGTCAAAGGTAGTCATATTAATTAGAAACCCTATACTCAATTTATGGAATCAATTTAAAGAAATCTCCAGATAAATTAAAAAAATTCCAATCAATTTCAAGAAATCTCCATATAAATTTTGGAAATTCAACTCTAGAATCAATTGATTCAATTTTAAAAAATTACCACAAATTCCAAGTTTCGTTGAATAAAAAAACATACAACACATGAACAAACCTGGATGAAAAAAGAAATCTGATGAGCCATGACTAGTGAGAGCCAATGAAGAATCCGAATGAAGATGATGAGGACAAGATGAGCGAGGCTGGGAATAGAGGTGGAACGCCGGATCAAGATTATGAGCGGAGTTAGACGATGATCTAGAAGAAACAATTTTCGCACCAGAGGGATGTAGATTGTGAGCAACCGTAGGATGGCGTATCTGACGGGTTGGGGAGACGCCAGAAATATAGTTTAAATATAAGGTTTATTTCAATAGAGAAATTAGGGTTTGTTTTGGAAGAGATGCGGTAAAGATATTTAAAATGGATTTAAATTATTTCAATTCCCTCTTTTTTTCCATTATGTTAATCGATCTTATCTATTTACCTATTTTTATACACTAGTAATTTAAGGTATTTATAAGGTACAAGTGTTTTGTTACCTGCATGAGAATATGTAAGTATAATATTCTAAAACTATGTTCATTATTTATAAAAGTATATTAAAAATATAATAATTTTAATATATTAATGAGAATCAATGGTAATTTTATTTAAATTGTGTAACAATTCAAAAGTGTTAAAATAAATTAATTAGCTCTCTAAACGGGTATTTATATTAAATTTATTTAAATTATAAGAAAACCGCACACGATACGGATACAGAACTACTTAAAAGTATTTGCATATTTTTTATGGAGTATGTTATTAAGTTTGAATATTTTTTCTCTTGAAAATATTTGTATCATGAAACAATGTACACTATACTAAAATTACTTGAATAAACAATTTGGGAACATATATTAAATACGATGGATTTCATTAGTTAAAAATTTTCAGTTGCTACATATCAAGATAAGATGTATTTGAATTGGTTGTATATTAATTTTTGAGAAAAAAATATTATTTCCATAAAAGATTGCAATATTATTTAATGTATCATTATAATTTATTTTTTATTTATATATATTTTTAGAAGTATTCACCAAAAAAAGTGCATAAAAATAATTGATTCCTATAACTTATATTTTCAAAAAATAACATATTCCAATGTATATGTACAACTATACTAGTTCATTACCCGCACCATGTGCATTTTTTTCACAATTTAAATAAATTTGATATAAATACCCATTTAGAGAGCTAATTAATTTATTTCAACACTTTTGAATTGTTACACAATTAAAATAAAATCATCATCGATTCATATTAATATATTGAATGTATTATCAAACTTTTATATTATTATTATCAAAATCTTACAAATTTGGGTAAAATCTTTCCAAAATATATCTATTTCTAAAAAATTATATATGAAAACTATTATCTTAAGATTGAATAAGGTGGAGATAAATTTTTTGATTGGTTATTACTATTAAGATAAGGAGAAGATGTCATATATAGCGAAAATAATTGGGGAAAATATATTAACAAAAATTGAGTTCCGTGAGTTGATGACCTATACATGGCTAAGTATTATTTCAATTTACCCAAAATATTTTATCTTCTTCATATTGAAAAAGTTATGATAAAGTTATTTAATTAGTATGAACATACTAAGTATTATTTCAATTTTGTCACAACATTATTATATCTTCAAAAAAATATGTTCATATTGATGAAGTTATTGTATTCTAAAAATATGTTCATATATAGCGAAAATAGGTAAAATCTTATCTTATATAATAGTATTTAAAATTGGTTAATATCTTCTAAAAATATATCCATATCTAATCAAATTGGGTCAAATTTTATCTTATGAATATATATAGATATATTGATTAAATAGAGTTAGAATAAAATTTTATCTTATGCATATATTGATTATTAAATCTTATCTTAAATAATAGTACTTAACCTTGGTTAATATATTCTAAAAATATATATCCATATCTAATCAAATTGTGTCAAATTTTATCTTATGTATATATAGATATATTGATTAAATAGAGTTAGAATAAAATTTTATGTTATGCATATATTCATTATTTTAAAAAATTGTGATTGGTTTATACGACTACGATTAAGGAGAAGTCGTCACGTGTCTCGATCAGCTGACTTCTCCTTTATTATATATAATACTCCCTCCGTCCAAGAATAGATGGCCTTTTAGGCCTCGAAATTTTGTCGGAAATACATTGGACTTTTAGATGTGTAGGTAGTAATTATTACCTCTAAAGTACATTTTTTTTACTTTATTACCTCTAAAGTACATTTTAAGTTTTTAGATGTGTAGGTAGTAATTAAGAGGTAAAATAGGTTTCTTAATTCACGTGCAAGAGCCTAAAAGGCAATGTATTTTTGGACGGAGGGAGTAATAGATTTCAATAATAAATTTATATTATGGTTTATATATATTAGATTGAAAGTATGGGTATTTTTTTGCTATTTTATATTTCAAAATATCAAACAATATGGCTTACATCAAATTTATTTATTTATTGATTATTAATTTTTACAACATATTTTGAACTTTTTTCTAAATTATCATTTGGAATAAATTAATACATCCATACAATGCACGGGTTTTAGGCATCTGAATAGATAAAATAGTATATCTTATAAATTAATATATCCATAAAATAGATATAGATTCTTATTATAATTGGAAAAAAAACACCCTTTTAGGCATCTGAATAGATAAAATAGTACATCTTATAAATTTTAATTCCGTTTGAGAAAGGAATTAAACTTTGCAAATTTAACCATGATGAAATCTTTATTTTACAAAATACGTTTAGTCTTACTTAACACTTTAAGGCCTTGTTTGGTATCGATTACCGGGAATAAAAAACTGGTAATCGGAATGAGTGATTACCGTTTTGGTGTTTGGTATGACAAAACCCGGAATAAAATCGATTACCGGGTAATCCCCTCATCCCCAATTTTGAGCATTTTTCATTCCTCCCCTAAACCTAAGGAATGACCCATTCCCAATTTCCTCCCCCGACTCAAACCCTAACCGACAAGAGCCCCAACCTCCATCTTTCTCTGACCCTCTGCCGCCGCCGCCACCACCACCCTCTGCCGCCGTCGCCGCCACCACCACCCTCTGCCGCCGTCGCCACCGTCTGCCGCCACCGTCCGACTCTGCTGTTGCCGCCACCACCGCTTCTCTCTCTCTCTCCCTCCCTCCCTCCGACCTGGGATTGTCGCTGCTGTCGCCACCATCTCCAGTCCTCCCTTCATCGGCCTTCGGCGTCCTCCCCGACCAGTGTTCTCCCTCCCTCGCCGCTGTCGCCACCATCTCTCTCCCCGACCGGTGTTCTCTATCGCACGAGTTTCGCCCCAGTGCCACCATCGGCGTTCTCCCTTCTTCGGCCTTCAGATCTGTCCTTCAGATCCCATTACTCCGCCACCAATTTTAGATTTACAACAGTCCTCCAGTCCGCCACCAAGATCTGTCCTTCAGATCTACTCTCTCTCCCCCGATCTACAACATCATGACTTCTCTTTATTCCCACAGCCTACCAAACAACATGGCTCAGTAATGGATTATTCCCATTTTTGATTCCCATTCCCATTCCGATTACCATTCCGATTACTACCCTCGTACCAAACGGGGCCTAATTGTCTTAGAAGGTCATGGCTATGTCCTAGTCAGGGACGGATTCGGGAATGACTTCAAGAACGAATTCGGGGAGGAATTTAGGGACATATTTAGGGATGAATTCTTCAGGGATGGATTTAGTGGCAACTTCAGGGACGGATTTGGGAATAGATTCGGAGATGGATTTGGGGAAAAATTTTGCGACCAAATTAAGGTCATGGCTATTTACCAACAAATGTTGTAACGCTTGTTTATTTTGTTGATGACTTTGCGTCAAACGCTGGTTCATCTCTAAATTCGTCGCTAATTAGACAGGGCTTTAGGGACAAATTTGATATTGTCGCTATATAGAGACATAATATGAAATTGGTTGTTATATCTATGGCTATATAGAGACAAAATTAGGAACGACATTTCATCCTGACCCCATTAGCTATAGATTTGGGAACCGATTGAGAGATATTGCAATTAGCAATAAAATTAGTGACATTATGTTAATTTGTTCCCAATTAGCATCAATTGTTACATTTTGTGGCAAAATACGTCCTTAATAGGAACATAGTTAGCTACAAATGAAATTCATCCCTAATATCCGTCCCTATATCAAACTATTTTAGTAGTGTAAGTTCCTGTCTTGATCCTATGACCATAGACACAACGCTAAAAACTAGCTACTTTATTAAACAAGACAAAACTTGGGACACACGACTTTTAAGGCAACACCTTCAACACAAAGTCGATGACGAAATCATTGAAACAATCTTATCAACACCGATACCCAGACACATCCACCAAGACAGAATGTACTGGAAATACAGCAGAAATGGATGGTTTTCTACTGCGTCCGCGATAGATCTCATCCAAAACAATCAAGACCTAAACGGAACTAATCAGAATTGGATTTGGAACATTGAAACTATACCAAAGGTACGAACTTTCATATGGAAATTAACAAAAAATGGGCTTCCCACTTCTGCCAGACTTGCGTCCCGTGGGGTTGGCATTCCCACAAACTGCAATCTCTGCGGATCATGCTACGAAGACACTCCACACTTACTATGGTATTGTCCCACAACCCTCGAGACGATCAGACTGCTAGATACTAAAACACACTCCTGGTTCACGACAAGCTTCACGGAGGGACCCGATTTAAAGACAACGTTATGGAACATAAAAACTAAACTAGGAAAAAACCATTTCGCCAAATTAGCATGGATTTGGTGGTCAATATGGACATTCAGAAACAAATCTATCTTCAAC
Source organism: Persicaria tinctoria (assembly GCA_037127255.1). Lineage (NCBI taxonomy): Eukaryota > Viridiplantae > Streptophyta > Magnoliopsida > Caryophyllales > Polygonaceae > Persicaria > Persicaria tinctoria. The sequence continues at coordinate 70,172,603 of JBANSL010000007.1, read as the reverse complement.
AATGTTGAGCCAGATGCCAGGAATATTGCATCTTATGTTAAAAACCAAATACAATACTGGAATCTAGCTAAATTAGACCCAGACAGCAACGACAACCAAAATACGGTGAGCATAAAAAAGGAAAAGAGGGCAAAAGTAACCTGGGAAAAACCACCGTTAGGAACACATAAACTAAATTTCGATGGTGGATACTCAGTATCTGGGAAAGCAACCTACGGATATATAATTAGAGACAACACCGGCAGACCTATCCATTTGGGGGCTGGGCCATCCCCTTTTAACTCGGTAATTGGCTCGGAAGGCTTCGCACTATGGAAAGGGATCACAGCCGCGCTAGAAAACCATATCACAAATATCATAATTGAAGGAGATAATCTACCTGTCATCAACAGCCTAAAGGGTTGTTGGAAGCCTCCGGGAGAGATAGAAATGATCGTCTCAGACGCTCTGCTCTCCTCAAGGAGCTTTAGCTCGTTTCAGGCTAAACATATTTTCCGGGAAGCAAACATGGCAGCAGACTATTTATCACACCTTGATCTTGCTTTTACGGATATATCTTATGACAATCTCGAATTTCGGGATATCATCCTTAGGGATGCTCTTGACAAGTGATTTCACTTGTCAAATTCTTTTCGGTTCAAAAAAAAAAAAATACATATATATGGGTCTATATATATATATATATATATATATCATATACTCCATATATATTAGCGGAAAGAAAATATTATTTAATTTAACTTTATAAATTAAATAGTAAGAATGTTTAGAGGATAAAATTAGAATAATATAATTATTCTAATTTATATTATATATCTTATGCGAATTTATTGGTTTCCTAAATTCACATAGTATAGTATAATTTTATTTAAAGGAATATCCCAAAAATACTTTGGGGTATTTCACTAACCGTCGGGTCAACCCGCCAGGTACCCGCCGGGTCGGCCCGTTGGCTCGTCAGGTGAGCCGAACCCGCCAACCCGTGGGATTCCCGGATTAGGGTTTCGGTCACCCCTCCCTGACCCTTGACCCGGCGGGTCGAACCCGTCGACTCTCCGAGTCTGACCCGTGGCCACGCCTACTCCAGAGGATCGTTGCAAGGACAGTGTTCCACCTGACTCCTCCGCTCAGCAGCCCATTCGATGTGATGTTTGCGTGGATCCAAGCAGCGAAGGGGAGGTCGGTCGTACCCGCCCCTAACCCTGATGCTGCCACATGCACCTAGAGACTTTTAACGACACCACATTCTCTAAAGAGATGCAATAAAGTTTCAGAATGAGTGTGATAAATTGGACAAACATTGGAATTACCTAAATCGCGTCAAACACGTTTTGCGTTGACCTTCAAACCTCCCTTGCTGGCCAGCCAAACAAAATGTCTCACTCTTTCACACACCTCCAACCTCCATATGCTACTAATGAAATCCATATCAATGCATTAGTGATGTCCTGCATCCAAGAAGAACTTGTAGCCCGCATTTGCGGAGTACTCACCATTTTCGTCCCCAGTCCACGTGAGGGAATCATCTGTTTTAAGGGGTGAAGTAAAAGGGTGGAGATTATTTTAAGAGATGGAAAGGGTGAATATTATTTTCAAAAAATATTTCCTTTGGTGTTTGGGTGTTTGGTGATTATTTATTATTGTTATATGATGAAATACCAATTTTACCCCCATTTTTTTAATTAAACACGGGTGCCGGTGGATGTCAATTTGAAGGAAGCCTTGTTTATCACCTCCATCAATTTGAAGGAAGCTTCGGTTCGCTCCGCATCTCTCGGCCTTCTCTCCTCCCTCTCCGCCACGCACCGCAGCAACCGCTCACACCACCGAGCCCAATCTCGTATCCACCGCACTCCGTAGGCTCCGAGATACAAACTTCGTCGTGCGCGCCGCCTGCATCCCTGCCTTCTCCTCCTTCGCATCCGACGCCGCCGTCGTTGACAGGCCGCCGTAGGCACTGAGATCCAGCTTCCTTCTCCGCTGCCATCGTTTGTCCCCTGGCTGAATCGCTCTCCACCGAAAGAGTTTCACCGGAATCCGCTCTACGGTTTTCGTGGCTTGTTGAGGACGACCAGGAGGCGAGAGGGGTATTTGGTGATCAAATTTCCTTCTACCCCTCCACCTTCTTGGGTACCTCCACCCATAGACGGATCTAGGCGGGGGAAAGCGGGAGCATACGCCCCTCCTTTCATCCGACGAATCACCTATATTTGTTCTACGCATAGATAGCTTCGTTTTGATATATTATAAGCCTGAATCCGATAAACGAGTAAAAAGTTATGACCGTTTGAAAGTTAAACACAGATGAATTATTTCAAATATCTTTTCATAAAGCATGATTCATTTATATTTTACTTAATTTGATATTTTGGCAATATAATTCATCCAAAGAACTTCGAAACAAGAGGTTATATTACTAAATTCGATAATTATATAAGAAATTATGCAAGTTTAAAGTTTGTATATCTTGTTACACGTTATTGCATGCTAAGAGAACAACAAGGTGCATATTGACTTTGTGGGTTTCAAACGATATATTTTTAGATAAAAAAAAATATTGTTATCAATTAAAACGACACCGTTTTATCGTTTAAAGAGAAAAAAATATAAAACAACTACTAACACAATTTTAAATCAAAACATCCCCATTTTGAAAAAAAAAACATTGTGTTTTGTACTAAAAAAATGTATGTTTAAACTAAAATATTATCATTTAATCTAAAATATCATAGTTTTTGGTTCGTTAACATACTATAAAAGAAATCTATCGAAAAGTAAATCAACAATTTGTATAAAACTTCGCCCCCCTCGATAAATTCCTGGCTCCGTCCCTGCCTCCATCCCAGGAATCCTTCCTAGCTTCACCCCCTCGATCTCGCGCCAAATAACTCGGCACCCTTACCGAAAAATAATCCCCACCCGGATTTGCGATTAGTTGCTCGTTTGCTCATTAGACATTACTTTTGGATCCCCTCCCCCGTCTTTTACGATTGTTTAGACATATAAGTTTCTTATCTCCAATATTCAGGTCAATTAGAAACACCCTTTCAACATAGTCTAGAAAATGGAGCGTAAACCTTGACCTCCCATCTTGCTATAAAGCAAGCGATTTGATATTCATCAATAAACATGTTTATTGTAAATAATATAATTATAATTTTTTTAGGGAAATTTACAGAAAACCACCCACTAAATGTACCCTCTTACACTTAACCACCCATTAAACAAAAAATTACAGAAAACCACCCATTAAATAGGTTTTGTTTTCAAATCACCACCAGTTGTCTATTTTTATTAGGTTTTTGTCAAATATATATGATAATACATTATTTTAAGTTTTATATTTAACTTAAAATCTCAAATACATATCAAAATATATTTGATTAATTTTTTTTAAAAAAAAATTTTATTTTTTTTTAGAAACATGATGTATATTAGACCTGTCAAAACACAACCCGACCCGGTCGACCCAACCCGAATGCCCGGAAAATTTCCGATCCGAACACGGAAATTTTGACCCGAACCCGAAACCTAAAAATTTTATGGGTAATCTGGGTTTTGACCCGGTAATTTTGACCCGGTGACCCGATTAATTTATAATTATATATAATTATTTTTTTATATATAATAAAAACTTATCGCAAAATTATCAAATCATTATTTTTTTTAATTTAAAAAAGAAAAAATTGACAAACCCGAAATCGACCCAAAATGACCTGAAACCCGGTCAAACTCGGGTTCGAGTCAACCCGGAAATATCCGGAACCCGTTTTAACCGGGATCCGTTTTACCCGAAGTGACTCAACCTGAATGACCCGTTTATATTGACAGGTCTATGTATATATGAACAAATTTGTTCTATTTTATTCCTAAAAATGGTTATAAATTTTATAGACTTCTTTTTAATCAAAATTAAAAATAAGTTTATAAGTCATTAGCATTGTTTAAATTTAATAATTATTTCGATACTAATAATTAATTTCTCATTTTCTTTTATATTTGTAAACACCTATACTATATACTAAAAATGAAAAAAAAAAAATCTAAGTATTGTTTAAATAATATTTTTTCCAGGCTCAAAAGCATTTTTTTATTAAATGTATCTTTATTAAAATTTGTTTGACTTTTTAAATAAAATTAAATAATATTTTTCACATTTAGAACCTCCGCCCTTCAAATAAATTTAAAATTTATACTCATTTTTTCCCTCATATATTGATATAAGTGTTTACCCCTACAATAAATATAATTTAAATAAATTGAAGTTTAAACTTTAAATTTGAAGTATAAAATATTAAAATATATACTATATTTAATGGAATTCTAATGGAATTATGTGGTGGGTGGTGATTTGAAAACAAAACCCATTTAATGGGTGGTTTTATGTAATTTTGTGTTTAGTGGGTGGTTAAGTGTAAAAGGTTATATATAATGGGTGATTTTCTGTAAATTTCCCTTTTTTTTTAATGATGTAAACTCGATTTGATATTCATCAAAATAAAAGATTTGATATTCACACGGGTAAATTAGGGTTAATTGCGCTAAATACCCTGACCTTTGTATATAGTTGCGCTTAATATCCCGACCTTGTAAGATTTCATGAAATATCCTGATCTTTGGGGTTAGTTGCGCTCTCTATCCTAGATAGATTTCTTAAATTAAAAAATTACACAAATAATGGAAAAATTACACAAAAGCACCCATATTTTTATTAAAAAAATTCAATAATCCCTATTTTAATCAAATTAAAAAGGAAATTTATACCAAACATATAAAAATGCGTGCTTGAAAAAATTAAAATAAGATCGATTATTTAAAAATAAACTTGTTTCTTATTATATCTTATATTCTTTAAAAATTTATTTTATAAAGCCATAGTTATAATTTACATAAGATTAATATGTAAGTATCATATTATATGCCCAATTAATCAAGTTTCCATGAGTATATACCCAATTTTCCTATTTTTAATATATGTTTATCATATCTTTATTAATTATAAATAGTTATCATATACTCCGTATTTTACTATTTCTTTTTTTAAATTTTTTTTTTATTTTTTTTAAAGTATTATATTTCATATATGTATAGTTAGCATTTTTTTATAGAATCCTTTTTTAATGCCGTGGAATTTAGATGAGAAATATTTTCTTAAGATTCAATCACAAGTTTCCACATAAGATGTTATGTATTAGTTTTAGTGTATACGGAGTATAAAATAATATGGACCAAAAAGAATATATATATAAAATAATAAATAGAGAATATATGTACAAATCCACATTTATAGATCGATATATATAAACATAGATTTTTTTTATAACACATATTATGAATTTTTTTTTTTCAATAATTATAATAATTATGGGAGTAGATGTTATCTATTAGAAATGATTTTTGGTTTTTTTTGGGGGGAGGGGGGGATTTTAAATATATTAGGGGTTTATTGAAAATATTTTATGAATATGAGTGATTTTGTGTAATTTTTCCATTATTTATGTAATTTTTTAATTTAAGAAATCTATCTAGGTAGAGAGCAACTAACACCAAAGGTCGGGATATTTCGTGAAATCTTGCAAGGTCGGGATATTAAACGCAACTATGCATAAAGGTCAGGATATTTCGCGCAATTAACCCGGTAAATTATCGCAAAGGATATGACTAATTTTTGTCGAGCCAAGTACACAAGATCGATGAGTTACATTATACTCATAGTCATAGACTCTTAGTAGAGTTACTACTTATGATCCTCGCTCATTGTTGACCGCTAGGAGAGACAGAGTTTGGATCCCCAGCCATGGCTACGACCACATCCAGTTGCATCACCGTTTTCCACAACGCGGTCATCGTTACTATGGACTCAAAACTCCGATTATTCAAGAACGGCGGACTCGTCATCGAAGACGACAAGATTAAAGCCATCGGACATTCTTCCGAAATCTTCGACCAATTCTCTTCTCTTGCTCACCACATCGTCGACCTCCATGGCCAATTCGTGCTTCCTGGTACTCTCTGTGGCTTTGTCTCGTCAATTTGTTAAATGACTGATTATTTTTGAATTTCTGTTACATTAGGGTTCATCAATACGCACGTACACACTTCTCAGCAACTGGGAAGAGGAATCGCAGATGACGTTGATCTAATGACATGGCTGCACCGCCGAATTTGGCCTTACGAATCAAATATGACCGAGGAAGATTCTTACATCTCCACGTTGTTATGTGGAATTGAGCTCATCCACTCCGGGGTGAGTATTCACAGTTCTTCACTAAATTATGAAATTCAGTTTGTTAGATCAAGTAAATATTGAAACAGAAAAGGTATGATTCATTTGTTTGTTAGTGAATTTCATTGTAGGGTAGCTGTTTACATTTCTTTTTGTTTGTTTCATCTAAATGATCCACAAGTGCAAACCTCTTCAACTTTGGATGTTGTTACTTGTTTGGTGGGACATAGTTATAGATATACTGATCTGGCCTTTATTAATTCATGTTTTTTGGTGGTAGCAGTAGTTAGGGTTTGTAATTTGACTGCAGTTGGTGGCATTATTGGCAATAGATATGTATGAAACCATGAAAGACACTAAAGCTTCCCTTGTTGAATTGGTAAATAAAGTTTGTGTAGTTTGGATGGTGCAACTTTTCTACAGTTGTACATGATATTATTGAACAATGCTTCTCATTTGCAAGTTTTCTACAGTTGTACATGATATTACTCTTATCCTCTTTTTCACATTTGATGTTTTCCCAAGTGTCTCTTGATATATTATTGAACCAGTTTTGCTGCCTACCTTGAACTGTGGAAATAGGTGACATGCTTTGCTGAAGCTGGCGGGCAGCATGTATCTGGGATGGCAAGGGCAGTTAAATTGTTGGGTTTACGTGCATGCTTAACACAGTCAACCATGGACTCTGGTGAGGGCTTGCCTGTTTCTTGGAAGAACTGCACTACTGAACAGTGTATTGAGGTGCATCCTTGTCATTTTTCTCTCAAGTGAGAGGTCACTTCACTTAATGTAATTACCAAAACTGATTTGCTTGCTTTAAGGTTACAGATTCAGAAAGAACTTTACATGAAGCACCATGGTACAGCTGAAGGACGCATTAGAATATGGCTTGGAATCAGGCAGATCATGAATGCAACCGATCGCTTGTTGATTCAAACAAGAGATACAGCTGAGGAGCTAGGAACTGGAATCCACATGGTAACAACATTTTTTCTGTAATGAATTTTCCCCATGTTCTCTCTCTTTTGTGTCTGTCTGATGGTTCTGCTTCTGAAGGTCCACTTTTATTCCAAAGGCCTTCTGTTCAGACTTCAACTTATAACTTATTGAGATATAATGCTGATGCTTATCTCTTCTTTTTGATTGTTTACCATGTAGCATGTTGCAGAAATACCTTTTGAGAATGAAGTGGTGATGAACACCCGGGAGATTGATAATGGAACAGTCACATATTTGCATAAAATAAACTTCCTGAAGAGTAACTTATTATCCGCCCACACAGTTTGGGTGAACGACGAGGAGGTAAATGTTGTGGTCTATATTACTTGTCCTTCACCTTCATGTGGTTTGTAGTGATTCATGGATCATGATGGTCAATTGACTTCACTTCCCTTTCTTGTTTAGATTGGTTTTCTTTCAAAAGCTGGAGTTAAGGTTTCTCACTGTCCTGCTTCTGCAATGCGAATGCTTGGATTTGCACCTATAAGAGAAATGTTCCATGCTGGAGTATGCGTCTCCTTGGGAACAGATGGTGCACCATCAAATAATAGAATGAGCATTGGTATGGATGCTAACTTGGACACTTTTCAAATTTTGTGCATTTGGTCAGCTTTGATATTTGTTCAAAATCCTGGATTGCACAATTCTTTACCCATTTTTCATAGAAAAATGAGAAAGAAAATCATAGGTCTATGTTTTCATTGATATGCTTCTTGCTGGTAGGAGTTTATGTCCTTCTAACTACAGAAGTAGAACATATTAAAAATACTTTTGAACCATAAAAAATACGGAGTACGAGATAAGCAAAGGAATCAAGTTGAGGATGTCAATCATTTTGCGACTTATAGGGGACAATTTTCTAACCCTTTTTTGTCCTTGTGTAGTTGATGAGATGTACCTCGCTTCACTAATCAACAAGGGCCGTGAAGTTTTTGGAAATGGAACAACTGACCCTACTGCCCTCCCTGCTGAAGATGTTTTGAGAATGGCAACAATAAATGGTGCCAAGTCAGTACTATGGGACAATGAAATAGGTTCACTGGAAGTTGGGAAGAAGGTCCGTTTGTTCTTGCTGTTTGGTGTACCTCATTCATCTATTTTGCTGCTGTTTTTTGCATCTTTTTGATTGAACCTGATGAATTGACGTCAGTTTCTAGTCTTAAACTATATCAATGGTTTTGAATCTTTTGATGAAACTCAAAGGCCATAGCATTTCTATATTTTGATCTGTTCTTTGATTCTTTCTGTTGCTTATTATAGTGTAAGGTTATGATGTAGTGACATTCTAGTTTGAAGGATTCTTCCTAACTTTACAGTTCATATTCTAGCTATTCTAAATAGGCTATTTTGCATCCTTTCATCTGGTTGGGAGCTTGCCTCACGGTGAATTAGTGATACCTCAGTTAGCAAACTGATTGCTTATGCTACTTATTGTTTGACAGGCTGACTTGATAATTGTTGATCCCTTATCTTGGACGATGGCTCCCATCCATGATCGGTGTGTAATATTGTTCTGTTTCTTATTTGAATATTTTCCATTCCTTATAAAATTTGTTGAGCTAAAGATGCAGTTTGAATACAGTTTGGTAACACTTTTGGTATTTAAACTTTATCAGATTTTATGTTAAGAGATCAACACACTCAAAATTGTATTCTTGTACCCCTTACATCTTTGGTCTTTTTAGTTTCCTTACCTTTGACCTGCACTAATCCGTGGGGATGGAGATTATGATGTTTGTTTAATTTTAGTTTTTTCAAATTGTATAACATGCTTTTCATTTATACTCCTCTGTTTCAAACAGTTAAAAAGTGTGTAAAAACACTAGGCGGGTCCTAGGTAGTGTGGGGTTGGCTGCCTAGTGCTTTGGCAGTCATCTAGATGGATTTTTAGAACACTGCATTTTATCCTATGTTTACCATTTTGCAGCATTTCTAGCTTGGTGTACTGCATGAGAACTGAAAATATTGTGTCTGTCATTTGCAATGGTTGCTATATCATGAAAGATAGGAAGATTGTCAACTTGGATGAGGTATTCTATTTCTGTCTCTCCTAGTCTATCCTCAGCAATTCTTCTATGATATTTTTTGATTGTTGAAGGAATACTGAACGACATTCTGAAACAAATTGGCCCTTATGGTTACTCTATTGCAAACACTTGCAATGATCAACTAATTAACTAATGCACCCTTTTGTTGAATGTGTTAAATGTACATTAGGATTGAGTTCGTTCCCTTGAACTAAAATCATCGTTTGATATCCTGGTTCATGCCCCAAAAATTGGCAGAGGCTAGAGATTGTGGTGATTATAATGTTATCGCTTCTCATAAAACATGGACTAAACATTAATCTTCTTAATCTTGCCCGACCTTCATATTCTAATGTTAATTTAAATGCTCTTGAGAAACAGGGGGAGGTTATTTTGCTGGCAAAACAAATGTCAGAGAAGCTATTGACAAGAGCAGGCATTAGCATTCCAGAAAGAATGTGTGTCATGTAATGGTAGAAGAAATTAGCCCTCTTGTGTATTGTTTCAAATCTTTCTATGGAACTTGTACTGCCATTTTTTTTTGGTATTTCTTTCTTTTCTTAAAAAGGTTTTAAAGTAACTTGTTACTAGTAATTGTATCACATACTTCACAATGTCCGCAAAAGTCTGTTCTCTGTCATGGTTAGTGGTTTAACTGTGACAGGCTGATAGCTATAGAACAACCGTGATGCTTTTGGTTGCAAGATGTAATATATTGTGCTGCTTATATCCGATTTATTCGGTATAGCATTGTTGTGGGTCTGTTATAAAGCAACGGTAGATTTCCTATGGCGATGACGCTTTTTTGAATCTTTAACATACATCCTGTCTCGAGGTCAATTTTAGAAATCAACTGGTTTTTATGGCTATATGATGAATTTTTGCAGAGTCGTGGCAAGATATCTCTTCTGTGCGTATTGGTATCTCTTTAATCTAAATAGGCTTTCATTTGAGGTTTTGAAGCAACACAAAAAAGGGTGTTGAATGATAAAAGAAGAGACTACAAAATGCAAACTCGTCATATATTGGTAGGTCTATGAAATAAGCATACACTTATAGCTGTTGTATATATTGAAATGTATATTTAAGACTTCAATCACCTGTTTTCTATAATCTTGAATAATCTATCAAACTTGGGTCATTGCAGAGATGACTCATGGCTTCTTGTTTAGAGGGACTGAAGGAGGAGGAGATCTGAGTGGTGGCCAAGTTCTGGGGTCCAATGGATTGAACATGGGTGGAGGTGGAGGTGGAGGTGGAGGGGTCTGGAAAGGGTTTTGAGGAAACCATGTTTTTGGATCTTCTAAAGTGAACCCTGGCGGAGGGGGTGGGGGGAGGAAGAAGGGCATCGATGGATTACGTGGTATGTTCGGGAGCGAAAAGGGAAATGGGAAAGATGGAGGTTTGGTCTTGGGGAGTGGGAATCGAGGCTTGGGGAAACGATAATGAGACAGTGATACTTTAGTTGGGTTGAAAGAATTTGGTAGTGCTTCCTCTACCTTGTCTGTTTTCCCACATAAGGTATCATTCCTTGCAGTAGGCCTGAAGCTCAACCCAGGAAAACTGTAGATGCATTGATTTGCTTGCTTTGACTTGACTGACAGTTGATATGTTGTGGTGCGGGCAGCAGGAATGTTACATGCAGCAGTTGAGCTTCTTATCAAGATTGCCTGGCAAGAGAATTGGATCGGAGGACCTTCTACGCAGTCTACCCCATCGACATGAGGTATTTCCAGCTTGAATACTCCATTGTTATCTGTGGTTCTGTTGACTGAGAAGGTTATGAATTCTGCTGTTCCTGGTGGATCTGCCTTTAGTTTGCATTGAATGTGCACATCCGCACCTGATTCCACAAACAAATCAATATTCCATCTGTCATGCTTTCACTCTCTGCATAATTCTACATTTTTAATATTTTTTGCGCATACCTATTCTGATATGTTAAATTAAGAAGAAATGAATAGAAAATTACTTTACCTGGCATAAAATAGCTGTATTTGGAGAAGCCAGTGTTGAAGCACCGATCACAGTAGACGCTCCCCTCAACCGTGATCTCAGATCCGGGGCTTTCTGTAGTAGGTTGAGCAAGGAGAGGTGTAGGGTGGACTGTCAAAGCTGCAAGGATGAGGGAGAAAAGTAACCGATCCATGATCGATGAGGTGTTGTAAGTTTGGGAGAGATGGGAGGGTGGGATGGGTATAAGAAGCTTCTACTAAGAAGCTGCAAACCATCAGTCAGAACAAGCACGTACTTGGTAACTTTTGTGAATATGAGGGAATCATATATAAATAATAAGTAGGATTTAATTCTTAGTAGAAGCGGTGAGACTTAGGTTTGCAAATGCAGTGTTGAGCCCGTGAGTTCTTGGTAGGTCCCTTTTTTAACTTGCTGGGAGTGCCTCTCTGTGTCTGCACTTACAAACAAAGACATGTGAAGTGCAAGTTTGGAAGATTGTTGGTGAACTGTTAAGTTAAAGAAGAAAACAAACAAAGATTGGGATAAAGTGGGTGTGGGTGTGGTGAGTGTTGATCAGGGAAGGTGAAGTGTTTGGTCTCCAAGAAAGCTCCAGTTCTGGGGTTGCCTTTGATTCTGCTTTTCTTTTAATAAGGTGCACGTCCTTTGTGACTGTTGGGAGATTGGGCTAGTAGTGCTATACTTTGGCAATTAGGTCTATGTGGGGGGAAGAATACATTACATACCCAGGCAGGCCCATATTAGCTAAGCCCAAGGAATACTTTGGTCGACTCTTATGGCATAGTAACTGGGATTCATCAGGCCCTTCACTTCACCCTTGCCTTGATGGGTTTTGACTTTTGAAAGTTGCCATTGTCATTGCCGGGTGGTGATGATCACCACAGTGGGAGTGATGCTTTGATTAGATTTTCCTTTTCATCCATCATCTCCAAGCAAACCCCACCCCCCACCCACCCCTACTGATCCATTTTTATTTGATTTGAGGAAATGGTAGTGCAGCGCATATAAGATAGTTTTTGGTGGAGCGTATAGAAGTTAGTTAGAACAGAGTTGGTAATGATGGGAATCAGATGATCCAGTAACAAAGAAACACTCACCTTAATTGGCAATTAACAAAACTACAATTCGTGAACCATCCTAAAACTTAGAAAGAGGGTTTTATATGCAAATGCCTGTCAAATTTAGCTTTCGTTTTTGTTTAAGCCTCCATAGCCTTTTCTATACAAAGTAGGTAGTGCACTTTCATTTGCAACTCATTGGATCACCAGTCACCACCCAAGGCATAAGCAAACCCCTCAAAAAAACAAAATTCAAGAGAAAAAGCTAAAGAACAAAGATGAGAAATTACAATGCTAAACTAAACCATACACTTGGTTGCTTAATTATCCTATGAAATTTCCAAGATGGGAGACATGCATGGTATGGGTGGAGCCTGAAAAAGAGGGGAGAAGGCTGAAAATTCTCCTAGTCTGTTTCCTCAAGAGTCTGATGTGAAATGAGATAAGATATGATATTTTGGGGAACTCAATGGGGAATGGGATCAGAGCCAGAGGGCGCCAGCTTCCTTGAGAAGAGGAACGAGGGTGCCATTGATATGGGCAGCCATGACTCTATCCATGGCTCCAACGAGCTTTCCACCAATGAAGACGACTGGAACGACAGGGGAGGTGCCGATAAGTCTGATAAGAGCCCTCTCCATGTCCTTGCCTCTAGGGTCCTGATCCAGCTCGTGAACGGTGGGATTGACCCCCATCCCACAGAAGAGCCTTTTGACAGCGTGGCACATGCAGCAGCTGCTCATGCTGAAGATGACCACAGCACTCTCTGATGCCAGCTTGGCCACCCGCTCTATCCCATTCTCAGATGAGGGCCTTACTGCAGAAGGCATGTAGTAGCCGGTGCTCCAGCTGGATTCTGCCTGGTACTGCATTTTCAATTTCAAAGGTACTCCCTCCCTAAATATGAAGTGTAGGCACAAATTGAACGTGTATGATAGGAAGAAACTAGCTAGAGGATGGATGGATGGATCGATCCCTCGATCGGATAGATATGGTTTGATGGAGCTGGGACTGGGAGAAGAGGAAAGTAAAGCTTGTTTTAATTAGATGGGGTATGGCAATAAGAAGCTTGGGGGGTTGGGTATGGTTTATATAGGGAGGGGAGGGGAGTATGGACTGTGGACTGTGGAGAGATGAATTAATTAAGGTAAAGAGTAGAGGTGTGGGCTGTGGGTAGCTAGAGGATGCATGTCTGGCAGTTGCCTCAAGGCGTGCGTGCATAAGAGAGGCTGATGGAGGGTGATGCTGTCTGCAAAGTACGGTGTTTGCTGTAAAAAGGAGGGAAGCCCATGAATTAAATTTTAGGCAAGTACTGCTGCACTACTGTATGAAAAGGGGTACTGGTACTGGTACTGGTAGACCCCAACCTAAACACAGTAAACTTATGGAACCTGCATATCCATCCATACGTCCGTCCGTCCAGCCTCCAGCACACACACAAGGTAGACAGCCACTTTAATGTAAAGCAATACATTGTCTCACAGCTATGGAAGGCGGCTCATGGTCTCTAGTCTTTTACTGTAATTTAATGGACTCAGACGCATGGGTCAGACCCAGACCCAACCCCAGCTTTTATTTAATACTCCGTATACAGTACTAATGTACTAATTTAATGCAGTATATTATTATTGTTGTTATTATAGTACTCCGTATTAATTATTTGGGGACAAATCATGCCCAATTTATTTTCTTCTTTTAATTCCTTCCCCCTTTGCCCATTTGTATGATCGACTCGAGAATAAGTGAAGCCAAAAATCTGCATTATTAAGGGGTTATTATTGCCACGGTGTTGGTTGGGGTTTCAAAATCCGTAGGAATTGTTGTGAATTAGATGTAAATAGTAGACCCTCTTTGTAATTAGAGAAATAACTCAATAAGAGGGTAGGCATTTAGAAGAAAGAGCAAATTGTTGTACCGGCTTTAAATACCCAACAAACTTTAGCTCAGTCTGATCTTTAGAAGCAATGAAATCCTCTATTTTCTGAGTGTTTAGTTTTTCTTCTCTTCTTTGAATCTTATACGGAGTAGTTTTCAAAATTATAGTAGTTACCAGTTACCACTCACCGTGTATTTGACAATATTTTTAACCGGTAGAAAGCGGAATATTAATAACATGGCCAGATTTCGGCTAGTACCACGGGGTCGTTGCAGAGATTTTTTTACTTGTTTTTGTAAGAAATAAAAATAAAAATAAAATAAAATAATAGTGCAGCAGGTTGTATTGAATTCAGGATACTGACATGCATTGAATTCCAAGTTGGGTTGCAGATGGAGGAAGATGATCCCATCCCCATTAATCGGATCCATGGTGCCTTGTTGTGATGTCATCATCTGATAGAGGTCATTCCTGCATCAGCCTCACTCATTGGATTTAGTAGGAGTCAGTACGTCAGGACGTCTCTGCTTGTCTTGTTGTCGTTTGATCAACAGACAACCCCACACCACACGCACACACCTCTACATCCAAAAGATTTAACTAAAGAAAACAAGAGGAGATCGATCGAGCGGATAATTACTTTGATTAATTTTATACGCCAATTTTCTGGGTCTGTAGTGTAGTGTGTATTTGGCAAAATTAGATTTTGGGTGATGTCACTCAACTCAACCCTTAGTCCTTGGTAGATACTAAATGTAGATTGTTGAATTAAAGATTTAATTAGCAGCACCTAGCTAGTTAGGGCAGTAGCCCTTTGTCTAATGTTATTACAGCCGTCAATAATAATATACGGAGTAAGTGTTTGTGTTTGAGGTGATTAATCATCATCATGGTTAAGACTTGGGAGTTGGAGCTTTTAGGAGGAGGTAAGATGTACACCTAAAGACATGACAATGCAAAGTGGGCAGTTGGAACTTGGGAGAAAAGAGTAAAGACAGACATGGCAATTCAAAGTGGAGAATTACAGTGCAGTGGATGAACATCTTAATCTAAAATACTGGGAAGCGGTTCATCCATCTAACTCATGGGCGGGAGACGGGCATGCGTGGGTCTTCATTAATTAATCCATGAATTCGGCTTGAAGTTGATTTTTGCCCCTTCCCCGTACATAGTCCTCTAGTTAAAAAATCTTCGTTTTTTTTTAAGATTTAAAAATTATATATAATTTTCTCCTAATTTAACATGGGTGATAATATTTGCACCTAGAGCTCGCAAAATCTAACCCGACCAAAAAACCCGACCCGACCCACCCGAACCTGATCAAAACCCAAAAATATGAAGTCAACCGTAACCCGAACCCGAGATCGACCGACTCAAACCTAACCCAACTCGAGACAGATCCGAACACAGACAAACTCGACCCGACTCTAAACCCGACCCGACTTTGAATCCGACTCGACTATGATCCCGACCCGACTCTATATTATTATATTTTGATAGAATTAATTATTTATATCTAGATTTGTTAAAAACTAATAATAACAATAATGAAAAAAAACTAATGGGCCAAAAGCTAAAAATGAAATGGTCATTGAAAATGAAATTAACCAATGAAATAGTCAAATAACAAATAAGCCCATTTGCAACTTGATAGTTAAAATAAGATTAAATCCTAAACGTACAATTAATTTGATTTAATTATAGCACCAATCAATTGGTTTAAATGTTTAAAAAAGGACGATGTTGCCGAATACCGAAATTCCAATTATGACTTTTTTGAAAATCGGTCGACAACCAATGAGTCAATGACAATGAATGTATTCAACCGAGTCAAAATTACATATTCAAGTATTCAACCGAGTCAAAATCATTTATCTTAAGTAAATTACATATTTAAGTATTTAATCGAAACCTGAACGAGCCCGACCCGTTTTGACCCGAACATGAATGGGCATGACTCGATTTGACCCGAAACCCGACTAATCTAAAATTCATTATGACCGAACCCGACCCGAATAGTATCCGACCATAAATTTTACCCGAACTGACCCGACCCGAGCAAGCATGACCAGAACCCGGCTCGAACGACGAACTTGCCAGCTCTACTTGCACCCATAAAATTTACTATATGCACCACACATGTCCTTCTTGAGTCACATATGTGTGACTCAAGCGGCGCATGGTATGTTATATACAAAGTATAAAGTATCATGCGCCTCTTGAGTCACAGACACAAGAGGGGCATAGTCTATTTTAAAAAATAAAATAAAAAAAGGGATATGTTGTGTATATAGTAAAAATCGTGGGTGTAAATTTTACTCTCTTTTAACACTTATTATTAGTAATTTTTAGCTTCTTGAAAAATGTGTAAAAAGTCGACATATTTTAATTAATGGAGTATAATTTTTAACTCTTAAAAAATATATTAAAAGTCAAATAACTTATATATTTAATGAGGTATATATATATATATATATATATATATATATATATATATATATATATATATATATATATATATATATATATATATATATATATATATATATATATATATATATATTCGCACTACATTGCTACTGTACGTACATTTATTAATCACTTGTATATGTTCTCTAACATGTTTTTTCCCCACATGAAATATGAGTGACTACATAAGTTGTAATATGGCTTATTGATCATCATTAAGGATGATGGTACAAAGCTCTCTATTGTAGGGGATAGTAGAGTCATTACAAATGATACATTTCCGAGCTATAAAGTCAACAGCTTGATTTGCTTCACGATAGCAGTGCCTATATTGAATAAAGTCAAATCCAGCTTCTAGTAGCTTGATTCTCTCGATGTGACGTGTCCCCCTCTATAATTACTCTTCGAAGTCCTTTGCTGAGTGCTTGCTCCAAACCTGTCTATATGGCAATCGCTTTATTTTGAATGACTAAGCCTTTGGTAGTTTCCTGATGAAACATATCAATGACATGGCCCCGAGAGTCCCGAGTAATCCCCCCACCAGGCAGGTGCCTGTGGGTTTGACATAACCATTCACATTGATTTTGTAGATTGCCTCAGGTGGTCTGCTCCATTTAGCTTTAGCTCTCTTATTTATAGTTTTGTTTGTAGAATTTTCTATCTTACTTTGGGACCAGTCATATATATATATATTAATGATGATTCTTCGGATAATATTTTCAGTTGTGTTTGAGGCCTTCTTCTTAAAGATAAAATCATTCCTAATTTCCCAAATGGCGTGTGAAGGTTCGATAATGTAAAACAAAGTAATATAAAGATACTCTAGAAGGGGGGTTGAATAGAGTATGCCGGATTTTCGCAGATATTCTCAAGGCTTTTGAAGCTCGTGCCAAACCCTTTGAGAAAACCTGAATCACAAAGTTAAACAATTCGAACCAAGTGCGGAAATAAGGTAAAGCAATAAGTAAAGGACGCAACGAATTGTTAACGAGGTTCGGCACGAACTTGGCCTACGTCCCCGCCTAGGGTTATTCCACAACCCTAGGATTCAACAAGCTTTATTGATTCACAAAGCTTAGGATCCTAATAGCTCACCGAGAAGTCTCTCTCCTATACAATTGCAATCTAGTCAACTCACATTCCCTTGGAGTCCTAGACCAATCTAGAAGAGCCCCACCTCTCTCAGCTATCTAGTACAATCCTCTTACTCTCGAGAATCAATAGCCTAGTGCCCACTTCCTGAGTTATAAACTCTTTAATATAACACTCTCTCGAAATATATCATATAAGCTCACTGTGTATCTCTCAAATGCTTTGAAACAAAATATAAGACTCTTAAGAACAAGCAGAGAGAACACGCTGAAGAGAGAAGTAAACTTGAGGGCTGATTGTGCAATGATATTCGTGAAGTGCGTCAGTCCTCTCTCTCTTCTTCATCTCCTTTATATAGTGAAGATCATCGGTGCCACTTGAGGAAGAAATCTTCTCCAACGGATAAGAGAGGATCATGGCTTGAGCGCAATCTTCTATCTTTTATCTTTGGAAACTTCGGAAGCCATGATCTCGATTTGATCTTTCTCAGCTATGAACGCTTTAGGAAGGAGATATAATTCAAATAGCTTCCTGAAAGGTTAGTGAATATATAATAATGATATGGAAGCATATAATAACATAATACAATATTCGGACATAATATAATAAAGTACAAGTTTTGTGTTTCATCAACACAGCTGTTAGCTTCAAGACCTTTGACACAAACTGTCTGTCAAAGCCTTTGAAACTAATTCCGATATTCATCAAAGGGAGTGGAGTTATCAATCTCCCCCTTGATGAAAGACAAAACCTGTGCATCCCTGCAACTTAGTCAAGCACATATATCATAAGCACAATCGGACTAAGTACCTGCATGGGTTAGACAAATGTTGGATCATATAAGTTTTAAAACCAATGAAAGACATCCAATAAAATAAGGTCTAAACCATCAAACCATCTCCCCTTTTTTGTCTTTCAACAAAGGAAGGAGTTTAAAAACAGTTACCAAAATCAGACTTACCAAAATAATTCAAAAGTTCCTTTCAAATCTTAAAGGCAAGAAAAGATTTATCCGTTTTAAAATAATTTCCACAAATAAACTATAATCGGATAAAAAGATTTTTCGGAAAATAAAATAGGTAACATAAAAAGAAGGTTTAAAATCCATTAAAACAATATTTGATCAAATATCTAAAAAGATATCAACCAAATATCTGATCCGTTATATGTATTCTACTGTTGAGCTCACAACCTTTGAAATGAGGTTCAAGGATCTTGACACTGAGTAGAAATTATCTTTCGTAAAGGGAAAGCTCCCCCTACGAAAGTGCATCCCTGTTAAGCATTCCGATCTCACGTCTAATGAAGGTGAACCTGTCCTCTGCCAAAGACTTGGTAAAAATGTCAGCCCATTGATAATCAGTAGAAATAAAAGATATGGACACATCACCTTTTTCGACACGGTCTCTAATAGAGTGACGCCTTACATCAATATGTTTGGTCCTTGAATGCTGAACAGGATTCTTAGTGATGGAGATGACACTTTTATTGTCACACTTAATGGGAATTCTTTTGAGGTTGATGCCAAGATCTCGCATTTGTTGAGCTATCCAAAGGATTTGGGAGCAACAGGCTCCAGCTGCAATGTATTCAGCTTCTTATAGCCTGCAAAATCATTCTCATCTAGCTTGTTTCGAAATACCCATCGGGTGCCAATGACTGATTGATGCTTTGGCCTAGGCTTCAAGGTCCAGACTTTGTTCCTTTCAAATTCGTTAAGCTCACTTTGCATAGCAATGATCCAGTCTGGCTCCTGAAGTGCCTCATCTACCTTCTTTGGCTCAATAAGAGAAACAAACGCGTGAAAAGCACAAAGATCTTTAAGTTTAGAACGAGTTTGAACACTAGAAGTAGGGTCAGAAATGATATCCTTTAATGAGTGTGATGAGGAGTATTTGAATTTCCTTTTGCTAGTCTCAGCTCCTTGATTCGTCACACTGGTAGGATTGACTTGTAGTGCATCTGACTCCGTGGTTCTTTTAAGTTCAGTCACAACAGTTTCTGACGTCTCAACTCTGTTGGATTGGACACCAAGGGCTTTGGACGAATCTTCAACACCTTGGGCCAATTCTTCAGTGTTAAGAATCGGTTCCTGCATGTTCCTTTTCTCTGTGTTCATGGTAGCAGCATCATCACCTTCCTCGTTCTCTTCATGGATGTTAAGATCTATATCTGCAACACTTTCACTCAAAGCACCGTCATTGCATTCATCAAAAATAACATTTATACTTTCTTCAACTATGTGGGTCCTTTTATTGAAGATTCTATAAGCTTTGCTACTCGTGGAATAGCCAAGAAATATACCTTCATCACTACGCGCATCAAATTTCCCAAGGTTATCTTTTCCATTGTTATGAACAAAACAAGTACAGCCAAAGGGTTTAAAATAAGATATAAGTGGTTTGTGGCCTTTGAAAAGTTCATAAGGAGTCTTCTTTAAGATAGAACGAATAAGACAAAGATTTAAAATGTAGTTAGCTGTGTTAACAGCCTCAGCCCAATAGGTTTTAGGTAATGCATTTTCTAAAAGCATAGTCTTGGCCATATCCTCTAAGGTGCGGTTCTTGCGTTCCACAACCCCGTTTTGTTGAGGTGTTCTAGGAGCAGAAAAGTTGTGGGAGATGCCATATTTAGCACAAAATAAATCAAATTGAAGTTGATCAAACTCCCTACCATGATCACTCCGAATGGACACTATGGGCTCATTTCTTAAAGTTTGCAACTCCTTACAAAGTTTTGAAAACTCAAATAAGGCCTCTGATTTTTCTTTCAAAAAAGCAACCCAAGTATATCTAGAAAAATCATCAACGACAACTAGCATGTACTTTTTACCATTGGGAGATTTGACTCGCAGAAGACCACATAAATCCATATGTAAAAGTTCAAGGGGCCTAGAAGTACTTACAACCTTTTTGGGTTTGAAAGAGCTATGTGTTTGTTTACCTCGTGTGCATGCTTTGCACATCTCAATGCCTTTGAAGTCCATCTCAGGTAGTCCTCTTACAAGCCCTTTGGTCACTAGCTTCTGAAGTGTATGTGGGCTTACATGACCGAGTCTCCTGTGCCAGAGCTTTGGATCGTCCGTCAAAGCCTTTAGACAGGATAAGCTTCCTTGTGCCACTTGCTCAGCATTCACGGCATAGATGTTGTTATAACGATAGACAATTAGAACTATTTCACTTGTATCTTCTCTGCGCACTAAACATATTTTCTTGTTAAATCCAACATCATTACCATAATCACATAGTTGAGAAATACTAAGCAAATTATACTTTAAACAATTAACAAGATAAACATTTTTAATACAGTGGTTAGGATCACTCCCAACACTACCAATACCAATGATGTCGCACTTTCCTTTGTCACCAAGAGTGATTGTTCCTGTGGATTGCTCCTTTAGATCATGAAAGAGAGAACTCTTCCCACTCATATGCCTCGAGCATCCACTATATATAATCCATTTTTGCTCCTTCACCTTGGTGATCTCCTGCAAAACAAACATCAACCTTTGTGGCTAGACCAGTGAGCAAATTTAGATCCTTTATTGGGATAAACCATATTTGGTAAAATAGTGCCTTTGGGGACCCAAACTTGCGTTATCCGTTCTTTTCTCAAGTGAATAGGAAATGTATTGCGAATAATGTATGGATCCTTTCTTCTATAAGGGCATGTCTCTTTTACATGTCCCTTTCTAGCACAATGGTGGAATATAGGAGAGGTTCTGCTTCCTTTTGCCTTTACAAAAGTGGTAATGTGTTGCTTCTTTAAAAACTTTGGATTGTAACCAATACCACTTTTGTTTAGAGAGCTTTGTTGCTCACCCAACATCTTATCGAGAGTGCCTTTGGATTTGGTAAAACTTATGAGGGCTGTCTGTTGGTCTAGAATCTTATTATTCAGGGAGATCTTCTCGTTTTCTAAGTCATGATGCTTATTTCTTAGAGAGGAGAGATCTTGCTTGAGTTCAGATTTCTCCGAATCAAGCGTCTTGACTTTAATGTCAAGACCTGAATAAGAAGCTTCAAGACCTTTGACCCTCATAGACAGATCCTCAATAGTTCTTTCCTGGTCCATAGTTCTCTTAATAAGAATGTTAGTTTGGGCAATAAGCTTTTCTTCATTGGCAATCATATTGGAAAGGAATTCCGATAATACCTCTTTTGGACTTTCCATAAGTTCTCTTAGAGTAGCTTCAAGCTTTTCATCATGGGATTCATCTTCTGAGGCCATAAGACAAAGGCTGGCCTTTTCATCATCTGAGTCACCTGAGTCGGAATCACTCCAAGTTGCCACCATGGCTTTCTCATTCCATCTATCACCTTTCTTGGACTGACTCTTCGTCTTTTGAGGGCAATCTTTCACTAGATGGTCTGTTTCACCACATTCAAAACAAGACAAAGGTTTAGTCTTCTTGTCATATTTGTTGTATTGAGACTTACCTCGAAATTCAGAAGACTCTGATCCATCTTTGTTGTTGAATTGCTTCTTCATCTTGAGGATTCGAGAAAGACCCCTTGCAATGAGATCAAAGTGATCATCCTCATCATCGTCCTCATCATCAGAATTAGACACATCTTTGGGCTCATCCTTCTTAGACTTGAGCGCCAAGTTCTTAGTGCATGCTGGAAGTTCTCCATCGTCTTCATTGAGAATCATCTCATGTGTGATCAGCTTCCCAAGCAAGTCATCAAGGGGTAGAGTGGTGAGATCTTGGGCCCCATTTGTCTTTTGGAAAGCTCATACTTTCGAAGGAAGATACTGATCTTAGTGTCTTTCACTTGGCTGGTTCCTTCGTAGGTGACGACCAACTTGTCCCAAATCTCTTTAGCTGACCTACAAGATGAAATACGGTTAAACTCATCAGTACTAAGACCACAATATAGTAAGTTAATGGCCCTGTAATTTTTGGAGACGAGTTCAAGATCTGCTTGGATGTAATCAGCCTCGGTCTTCGCGACTTTGCTTCCACTAGGTCCGTCTTTCATAGGAATCTTCGGACCATTCTCTATAATGTTCCAAAGTTCCAGACTTGATCTATAATGAACATTTTCATCAAGGATCTCCAGTGGACAAAGTTGTTTCCCACGAAGAGTGGTGGTCTAATGGTAGACCTTCCCTGTGCAAATCCTCTGCTTGATTCACCAGAGATGATCGAAAACTCACAAGATTGTTAGATCAAAAACAGTGAGTAAAGCTCTGATACCAATTGAAGGTTCGATAATGTAAAACAAAGTAATATAAAGATACTCTAGAAGGGGGGTTGAATAGAGTATGCCGGATTTTCGCAGATATTCTCAAGGCTTTTGAAGCTCGTGCCAAACCCTTTGAGAAAACCTGAATCACAAAGTTAAACAATTCGAACCAAGTGCGGAAATAAGGTAAAGCAATAAGTAAAGGACGCAGCGAATTGTTAACGAGGTTCGGCACGAACTTGGCCTACGTCCCCCCCTAGGGTTCTTCCACAACCCTAGGATTCAACAGGCTTTATTGATTCACAAAGCTTAGGATCCTAATAGCTCACCGAGAAGTCTCTCTCCTATACAATTGCAATCTAGTCAACTCACATTCCCTTGGAGTCCTAGACCAATCTAGAAGAGCCCCACCTCTCTCAGGTATCTAGTACAATCCTCTTACTCTCGAGAATCAATAGCCTAGTGCCCACTTCCTGAGTTATAAACTCTTGAATATAACACTCTCTCGAAATATATCATATAAGCTCACTGTGTATCTCTCAAATGCTTTGAAACAAAATATAAGACTCTTAAGAACAAGCAGAGAGAACACGCTGAAGAGAGAAGTAAACTTGAGGGCTGATTGTGCAATGATATTCGTGAAGTGCGTCAGTCCTCTCTCTCTTATTCATCTCCTTTATATAGTGAAGATCATCGGTGCCACTTGAGGAAGGAATCTTCTCCAACGGCTAAGAGAGGATCATGGCTTGAGCGCAATCTTCTATCTTTGGAAACTTCGGAAGCCATGATCTCGATTTGATCTTTCTCAGCTATGAACGCTTTAGGAAGGAGATATAATTCAAATAGCTTCCTGAAAGGTTAGTGAATATATAATAATGATATATGGAAGCATATAATAACATAATATAATATTCGGACATAATATAATAAAGTACAGGTTTTGTGTTTCATCAACACAGCTGTTAGCTTCAAGACCTTTGACACAAACTGTCTGTCAAAGCCTTTGAAACTAATTCCGATATTCATCAAAGGGAGTGGAGTTATCAGCGTGCCAGATGAAAACTAAGTCCTCGAAGTTCTTGTTTCCATGTTTGATTTCTTCAATGTCAAAGGTATTGGTTTCATGCATATTTTGGAAACATTTCCCAGTGCATGTGAAGTTCAAATTGACTGATTATATTTCTAGTGAAAGGGCAGTTTTTAATTTTATGTTTTGTATCTTCCTCTGCTTGAGTACAGAGACAGCATTGGCTAGGTACTCGGTTAACGTATTTGTTGAGTCTTCGAGTAGTAGGAAGACCATCAGCTACCATTTTCCATAAGAAAGTCTTGATTTTAGGAGGTAAGCTTAGCTTCCAAATCCAATTGTAGTTTTTTTTATCCTCGAGGTATATTGTTTGTCATGCATTTGGTTGATTTTGTGGAGAATATGCCACTCGGGTCAAATTTCCAGATAAGTTTGTCCAGCGTGTCCCAACATGGAATTTGTATGTCTAGTATCTTAGAGGAGATTTCGGGTGGGAACATATGTTTAACTAGAGTAGTATTCCAATGTTTTCCAAGTTGAAGAGTTGTTTTACTTTCATGTCTTGATTACGGGTTCCTCTAAATTGTTCAAGACTTATATATGGAATCTAAGGGTTAGACCAAATATTTATTTTGTTACCATTTCCTATGATCCATAAGAGACCCTGTTCAAATTTTCATCTTAAATAGAGAAATCGTCCGAATTGCCATGAAGTGAGGTGATTTGAACATGATCTAATATTTTCCTTTTGAAGGTACTTTTTCTTAATAATCTGGATCAAGATATTGTTTTCATTGGAGTAGAGTTTCCATAGGAACTTCATTTGTAAGCTTATGCTGAAATCTTCTGCTTTTCTAATATCCATTCCTCTCTAGCTTTTTCTTTTACAGATGCTTTCCCAACTTACAAGTGGTATGTATCTTTCAGATTGAAGCTTGTTCCAGAAGAAAATTTTATTGACTTGATCTGTCTATTCAAGGATTCTTTTTGGAAGGAGAAAGTTTTGCATTATATAATTTGTTTTGGAGCTCAGATTTGATTGAATAAGCATTGCTCGTCTTGCTTGTGAGAGGGTTGTGACCTTCTATTTACAGAGTTGTTTCTTTAAGTTTTGGATAGCATATTAAAAAACACACTTCTTGATTCTTCCATATATAAGAGGGATTCCTAAATACTTCTCAAGAGTTCTTGTGATGGATCTCTCATATGCTGAGCTAGATCTCTTGCTAGATTTTGGGACATATTAGCCGAGCATTGTAGAGAGCTTTTTGAATAGTTAATACTTAAACCTGAAAGGTTTGAGAAATTGTGTAGCATATTTTGGATAGTGTTAAGACTAGTGTGAACTACTTTTGCAAAGATCATGGTATCATCTGCAAAAGTAAGAAAAGGTATGGGGGTGCCTTCTTTTGTAAGTTTAATCCCTACCAGAGCATCCTCTTGTAAGGCTTCCTTATGAAGCTCTCTGGAGAGGCCTTTCATAACAAGGATAAATATGTACGGGGCTAGTTGATCACCTTGTCTGATCCCTCTATTGGGTTTAAATTGTTTAGCTGGGATATTGGTAACTAAGACCGAAAATGAAGTTGTTGTTAAACATTTCATTATCCAACTTATCCATAGGCTGTGAAATCCAAATTTAGTAAGGACAACTTCAATATAATTCCAGTTTATTTTGTCATAAGCTTTTTCCATCTCTAGTTTTAGGGTCTTCCAACAACTTTTTCCTTTTTTTCTTTTAAAGCTATGGAAGATTTCGTGGGCAATTAGAGTAATGTCTTGAATGGATCTTTCTTCTACAAAGGCACCTTGATAGGGATTTATTAGTTTAGGGAGAATGGGTTTTAGTCTGTTAGCAAGGATCTTTGAGATGATATTATAAGTAGTATTACAAAGGCTAATTGGTCGATTGATATTTGTTGGGTTATCCATTTTTTGGATGAGGGCAATAAAGGTATGGTTTAATTCAGAGATAAGATGTCCTGAGTGAAAGAAGAATTTAATAGCTTTACAACAGGAGTTCCCAACTATATGCCAATATTTTTTGTAAAACTCTGGAGGATATCCATCTGGGCCCGGAGTTTTGTCTTCTGCCATTTCCCAATAGATATTTTTAATTTTAGAATCAGTTGGTTGAGATGTGAGCAACGTCTTTTTTGCACTAGTGATTTGAGGCCGAATGTTCTAGACCTCATGAGATTGAATTGTCCTATGGCTATTTGTGATGAATCTCTCCGACATTTCCAGGGTGATTTGGTCTGAGATAGCTTGTTGGTGAGTTAGCGCTTGCCCATTATTTGACTCAAAATAAAGCATACTCTTTCTAATTTTTTTAATTTTAGTAGTCATTTAAAAATATTTAGTATTACGGTATGAAAATTGCAGATGTTTGATTTTCGCTCTTTGTTTCCATAATTTATGACTAAATTTTAAAATTCTATATCTTTTATGCTCCAATTTGGGAAGTTTGGCCTCTTCGGATGGAGATCCTTCCCCACGACAGTGTATTGTGGAAATTCTTAATTTGAAGTTCCACTTCTATGAATTATTTTGTTAAATTATTTGATTGTTTTTTTACACCGGTTTTTTGTGTTTTTATTTAGAAGTTTTTGTTTTTTCATTAATTTATAGGTAAAGGATCCAGAGAGTCTATTATTCCAGACTTTCTTTACGAGATCTTCATAAATTTTATTTGTGGTCTAGGCCATTTCAAATCTGAAGGGGGTGCCCTTTTTTTTCTTGTTTTTCCCAAGATCGATGGTTATAGGGCATTGATCAGAAAAGGAAAAAGAGTGATGTTTTGTTCTAAGGTTAGGAAATTGAGAGATTATATTCTGATGAGCCAGAACTCTATCTAGTCTTTCATATGTGTTGTTGATATTTGTTTTGTTTTTTCTCCAAGTAAAAGGTGAGCCACTATAAGGAATAGTAAGAAGGTTAAGGTCTCCCTTAACTTTGTTTAATCTCTTAAATTTATTCGAATTTGGGATATTACCTCCTATTTTTCCGAAGCGTTTTCGATGTCATTCAGATCACCAATAATAATGAAAAGAAGTCGATGCTTATTTGTTAACTCGTAAATATCTTTCCAAAAGAGATCTTTCTCTGATTCAATAGATGGGGCATAAACAAAGATTATAGTAAATTCAAGGTTTTCAATCTTAATGAAAAGAAGTCGAAGCGTTCCGAAGGAAATGATCTCCTTCGGAACTTAGAAACATTATTAATTGTGGGTTGAAAACCTCCAGCCCATTGGTCACGCATGCTGCTCTCTTTGATGATAAAACACCAGCCCAACTTCAGAAAAAGCTCTTTGGCTTCAATGTTACAATTGTGTTGAAGAGAAGGTTGGATTTTAGTTGACATTTGATGATGAAATTTGGGTTGTTGATGGTTTAAAGTTGAGGTTTCTTATTTGATTGAGGAGACAAGATCAGAACATGCAGCATACCTCCAAGGAGGGATGCATCAAGTTCGATCAGAAGGAACCCAAACTAAACCCAAAAGAACGAGCAGGCACAGAAGAGGGATTTTTCGGAAGAGATATTTTCTCCTTGTTTCATTTGTTTCTGGAATTAGAAGTAACCTTGATATGTTCAACCTTTCAACTAGGTTCTCTAACATGTTACGACAGTTGCGTATCTGTCTATTTCTCTATATATAAACACACCAAAGAAAATATTTCCTCCATAAAAAATTATTAAAATACTATATAGATGTAATTTATGTACAACCACAACAAGCCACAATCTAACTATAGATAGATATTTTAGTTAATAAAATACAAATCTATCAGTTTTTTTTAATCAATTCTATCTATATATTAATTAATAAGAATATATTCGTCTATAAATATTAGATAGATCAAAAGAAAATAAAAGAAAAGATCAATAATAACACCATCAATTTTATGATTTTTTTCAAATTAGTAAAAAATTTAGTGAAGTAGTCAAACTCATAAAGTATTTTGAAAAATAGTCAAACGGGGATAAGTCACCGATTGAAACAGCGGGTCTCCCACAAATTGATTAAAAAATAAAAATAAAAAATTATAGTTGTTATTTGTAACATTGACTTAGGTGTTTGATTTTTTTGGGGGAATTTTAAACTGTTTTATGTATTTGAAAAAGCTTAAAAAATGTGTATATATATACACACATATGCACACACACACAAGAGTTGCTATTTGTAGACCTAAGAGAAAAGGTGGTATGGGTTTACATAAATCACAAGACATAAATGAGGCTCTCCAAATGAAGCTACTATAGAAAATACTTGTCGATCTGGATAACCTTTGGGAAAAAAATAATTCGATACAAGTACGTGGGTGCAAAAATTGCTTAAATACAAACTTCGTGGACCAATATCTTATTAATGGATAAAGTTGGTCCCATTGATAAGTAAATTCAGTACATCCCTTATTTGGTCTATTAGGAATGGAAAGACAATAAAATTATGGAAAGATAACTAGGTATCCATAACATCATTAATACAAGAATAAACTCACATCAAGGGGTTAATCGGGATGCGAGAGTAAATGATTATATGCTAGGAATAAATTGATGAACAGAGAAACTCAATATGGAGTTAGAACCCTGGATAGTAAATGAGATTACTAGCATTCCAATCCCAATAACTCTGTTCCTGCATAGATTTTATAGGTGGTCAGATAAAGAAGGTTGGTTCACCACATCTAGCATGATGTCTCTAATCACAAACCCAGATAGACTTTCGGGTGACCTAAACGCTTGGTTTGAGGATATTAACACTAGCTCAAAGATAAATAATTTCCTTTGGAAAATAACCAATTGGGCTTGTCTATAAATGACAGATTAGTGCGAAGGCACTCATGTTCCACAATTTGTGTGTTATGCAAAAATGCATACGAGAATACAAAACATCTCTTCATTGAGTGTGGTTTCAACAAGAAACCCACCTTACTTATTCCTGGTGTGCAAGATGCCCTGTCGCAGTCAGCCTTCGGGAACACACATAGAGACATAATACTCATTATGATAGTTCTAGGCGAAAATCTGTCGGAAAGAGAAAACAAAGTCTCAGTAATAAAATGGTGGGGAATTTGGTACTTTAGAAACAAGTTTCTCTTCCAAGATGAGAATGTCCTCGTGGTTAACCAATTCATTTCATCTCAAATGGATAATTGGATAAATGCGTGAAAATTTAAGGAGGACAAAATTTAATGCGACTTTCCAAATATACCCCTTCGAAAAAAGAGAAAGAAAAGGAAGTTAAGTAGAGAAACTGAGCCCCGGTTGGTTCAAGCTCAATTTTGACAAGGCTTGGATCAAGCAAGTCATTCGTAGGGTACATCATTCGAGACTGGGAGGGCAACCCTCTATCTATATAGGATACTCGAACCTCGGAATGCAATCACCATTACACGCGGAGGCTCTTGCCCTTAGAGAAGGGATAATCTGTAAAGACTGAGATTTAATTAATTATTTACTTACCCGATTTGGAAAGTTTTCAAAAGTCCGTTCTCGAGCAACTTGCTATTTTGGGAGAATCCTTTTGAATAATTCTGACATCCTTTTGAAAGTGAGATTTGACGGATCTTATTTCCGCTATTGGAATTTGAATTTGAAAACTACAAGTCTAGTTGGTCGTTTTGAAATTCGATTTGGATTTTTTCGAGATTCGGGATAGATTGTCGGATTCGGAGTCGGACCTAGCGGGACCATCTCTCTCTCTCTCTCTCTTCCACTCCCTCCTCCTCTATTTTGTCTTTTTCTCCATTATCACCCATTAACCCACACTTGCCTCACTATATATAGAAGGCAGCAATCCCCAAACCCTAGCATCAACATCAAAATTTGAGCCAACACCAAAACCCTACTCTCTCTCTCTCTCTCCCCCTCCCATTTGAACACCAAAAAGAGAAAACCCTAAACAATTCATCCATTCTCCATTTCAATCTTCAAGCCACCCCGAATCTCTCTTATCTTGTGTTTTTCTAGCTCAAACACCACCTTAAACACCCCA
This sequence comes from Persicaria tinctoria, assembly GCA_037127255.1. Taxonomy (NCBI): domain Eukaryota; kingdom Viridiplantae; phylum Streptophyta; class Magnoliopsida; order Caryophyllales; family Polygonaceae; genus Persicaria; species Persicaria tinctoria. The sequence goes on along the minus strand of JBANSL010000007.1, from coordinate 70,142,660 downwards.
TTTCTCTCCTCCTTGAAGATCAAGTGAAGAAACGAAGGCCAACCGTCGGTTTCAAACAAAACAGTAGTTGTAGGGAAGTTTTTGCCGCCGCGAGGAAGAACCCAGGAGGCCCTGTTCGTCGGTTTGTCGCGGTAATCTAGCTCGTTCTCCCTCTACTTGCTTTCTTTTCCTTCCAAACCTTTTAAAGGTGTACCTTTACTGACTTTCTCACCTTCTAAGGTCAAAAAGGAGTAGATCTAATGCATGGAAGTACAATATCGAGGCCTACTCTTCCTCCCTCCTATTTTTCAAAGGTGAGATAAATCTCTCTCGTTTCTTTTTGTTTTGGTCTCAAATCTTTGTAAGGAGAACTTTTACTCATTCGCTATCTTTCCTAGGATCGATCATTCCTTTTCCTCGTCGATTTGGAGCTCGGGAGGCTACCATTGAAGCTTGAGAAGTTCCCCTTGAAGACCCTCGGTAATCCATGTTCCGCTCTTCCCCTCTGGTCCTCGTTAGAGTCATTATGTGTTATCTTAAGTCGGGGAAGGTTTTACATTGGTTTAAAATTGGTTAGGGAAAAAAGGATTTGATTCATGGTAAAAACGAGCCAAAACGTTCGAATCTCGCCGCGGCGAAACCATGATCGTCGCGATGAGTTAGAACAAGAGTCACTAGGGTAGAAGACAACATTTTGCGATAGCGAGTGAAAATTTCACCACGGCGAAAAGGCTTCCTCGCGAACAGCGAGAGCATGTCTTTGCGGGGAGCCTAGGATGAGTTTCGCCACAACGAAACTTGTCCCAGCAGCCTTGGCCGAGGCATCTCCCTTGATCCTTGGTCCTTCGGATTGATTTTTTTGTTGAACCAACCTATGACGAGTTTATTGTCGATTATCGATTTTGAAATGTGGATTCAAATATATTATTTTAAAGGATTATTTAATGATTTAAAATATGATTTTTCGGATTTTGAAAAGTGTTGATTGTGGTAACTTGAATGTTCGGAAATACTTTTGAAAGGCTTTGTGTTTTCAAACCGAGATGCTGGGATTCCTTTAACGATAACTTGGATTGATCAACTGGACTTAATGATTTGATAACGACCTTATATTAACTATATTTCAAGGACTTCTGTTACTTGTCATTGCCTTTGCTCTTCAACATTGCAGGTAAGTTCCCTCGTGGAGCTTACTCAAATTGATTCTCATATGCATGTAGTCACATGAGTAGGTGTTGCATGTGCATAAGAGCATGATTCATGTAGTATCCTACTTAGGGCTGCACTTTTGCATATTATATGTTTGGATAAGCATGACTTGTGTGTTTAAATTAATTCTGTTCTGCATTAGAAGCATCTTTATTTAGGTATAGCGTATATGTGTGCCTACAGTGGGACGTAGTCATGTGTATGAGCATCAGTCCGATATCTCACGCCATGTATTATTTTTAGGTATGTTTGCAGATTGATGTTTGCTCTATACTTCCATGGTGGGTTACCTCTTTTTGAGATGATTTGTCGACCGAGAGACTGACTTCCACCGGGCTTAACTTGGATGTTTTCTATACTCGTATTTTCATATTTTGGTTTTTACCCGGCTCCGCCGTGGCAAGTTGTACCTCGATTTCAGTTTTGCATGCTTTGAACTTAAAAATGTTTTTCAAGTGACTTAGTCTATAGAACAGGTTATGGGTACCCAACGACCCTTCACTTGATTTGGGGTTTGAAATCCCCACTTTCAAAGACTAACTTTTGAGGTTTGAAATCTCGACCCGTACCTGGATAGCAAGATCCGAAGAACGAAGGTATCCAACCTTCGAAACGTAACCCGAATATTTATATTTGGGCCGCTACATAATCAAGGCCAAAGAACTCAACATTCGAAGTTTACAGATTGAAGGTGACTAACAAATCATAATTAATTATCTTCAGATTGAAAGATATCAATCACAGAACCCTTATGGTCCCTAATAATCCAACCCACCCGGCAAGAGCCAATGGGTATAAAAGAACCATCTACTTTTAATTTGTCGATAGTCCTAGGTGGTCTTATCCATTTAATATGGTTTCTTCTTCTTTTTTTACTTAGTGGTGGAGTTTCATTATTAGTTTTGTTGGCATCATGTCAATCTATGAGGTCTATGATTACTCTTACAGCTATCTGATGAGGCGTATCATGTGTTTTTTTTCCTGAAAATCAATTCATTTCTAGATTCCCATATTCTTTGCCATATAAAATAGAGTTCTTCTATCAACTTCTTGTCTGTATTTGTTGTAATGATACTATCTATATCAGTGCAGTGGTTGGGAATAAGTGTTGTAGTTTTGCTTACACTTTGCTCATAGGTCACAACCATAGCTCTGGTGAGAGGGGAATTAACAAAAAGGTGATTGCTATCTTCATTATTGTGGTCACAGAAACAACATTGAGAAGGTATTAAATGCTTCTTTGTTCTTGTACACTAACTGTACTACTGTACATTAATCATCTAATTATACTCCATAAGTTAGTACTCCGTACTACATAAGGAAATACTTATAGTGTACGTACGTACGTACGTAGCATGCTTTATGAGTTCTGGTCAGGGGCGGAGGCAGGGGGGCATGCGGTAGCTCGAGCCCCCCCTGGAAAAATTAAAAAAAAAATTATATATATGTTTGTATGTATGTGTATATATATATACACACACTAAAGGAGGTGTAAAGTGCAATAGGTAGGAACTCTGTATAGGGAGACTAGAGGTCATGGGTTCAATTTGCCTTCAGGCCCTTTTTAATCAAATTTTTTTAATCCCCTTCTAACCACATGAGCTCATTAAAAAAAATTTGAGCCCCCCCTGGGTTGAGCCCTGGCTCCGCCCCTGGTTCTGGTTCTACATAACATAAGTATTGTAGTGCATATCTTAATTTGATTTTTCCATCCCAATATATGTGAATCATTGAGAAAATCCACTGCCTGAATTTTGTTTACCTTGTAGACCCAAATTGGAAACATTCTTATAAGTTTATTCATTAAAAAAAAAAACTAAAATAACACTAAGTATTAGCTTTTAACCGAAAATAATATAAAGTTTTGTTTTTACTAGCTAATTCATATACAAACTATGTGTATATTAACAAAATAAAAACAATATGAATCTAAATTCCGCTTAAATTTTCGGTCAAATTTGACACTTGTTACCTCAGAGATCCACTTGTAAATTTTTAGCCAAAACAATATTTAGTTGGCAATTTTGTTACACGACGTAAGAAGTGTCAAATTTGGTAGAAATTTTAACTGGATTTTAGAACCATATTGTTTTTGTATATAGGCATAGTTCTTATATCAATATGTTAGTTAAACTAAAGTTTGTATTATTTTTGGTTAAAAGCCAATATTTGGAATTATTTTGGATTATTTTTCCTAAAAAAGAAAAGAAAATATTGAAGCATGAAAAGTGTCAGAATTTTCATACCACTTTTTTTAAACGATTTTTCTATCTTATGCCTTAAGGGTAGGATAATAGCACTAATTTGGATTTTTTTTTTAATTTTAATTAGTTTACCATTTTTTTAATTAAATTCCTAGGATTGCTTACTTTTTTGGTAGGGAATCTTTTCTGATCTAGAGTCTTATCCTATGCCCTTAGAAAACCCCCTTTTTTTTTAATTAGTGTGCTTAGAAACTATTAGTGCAAATGAAGAAACTTTCTATTGACATTAGTATCTCATTTGCTTCTCTTTTTTATTTTATTTTATTATTTTTGGAAATACAATCTCAATAAAATGGTTGTGGATAAGGTGGCTTCATAGTTGTGGTCAAAACCTTATGATAAAAGGGGAAAGAGGTTACCTGGTGTGAAGGGATAGAGAATGTATTGGATTATGTTTAAAAATTAATGTATTATTTATTTTTATGTTTTTATTTATCAAACATATAATATTATGATTGGTAGAAAATATAATGTGGTATAGATAAAGGGAAAAATAGAATAGTAAAATAAAATGTCTCGTCAAAGACCTATAATTTGACTAACCAACACTTGCTTGGTATTATGGCCATAACATAAGTTGCGTTGGTTTGATAGAGACATTTGAGCACTCATTAAAATACTAAATTTAAGGAGCACGACTTTATTAAAGACCTTTTATGACAACTTCATCTGGAAGATGTCAAAAAAATCGTTTTTCGAGCAATTTGAAATCTGGAGAGATTTTAGACTTAAAAAAAAAAAGTTAGTCCATGAAAATCTACTGAAATCTTTAAAAAAAACCCTGAAAATCCTTTATTCTAAAAAAGATGTAATCCAATTCAAAGCAAGACATTCATACAATCCTCACCCAAGATATTCATAGAGCTCTGAAAAGAAAGATCTATGTCGAAGCCTTACAATATGACTAATTGACACATGCTCCATACTTTAGCCATAACAAAAGTTGTGATGTTCTGATGGAGGCATTTAGGCACTTGTCGGAAAGCTTATTGGCATGCATATATGGCTCATTCCTCCCCAAACAGGCAATTTTAAGCCATGTAGTATCAATGGTGCTAAAGCAGGATCATCAAAATCAAGGTCCTCGTACGGTGTCCAATCCACCTATGTGTATTCAAAGAGATAAAATCATTGCATATCTACTCAATCTATTTTATGGAAATCTAAGTCTATATATTCATTGAAACATATTCAGTACTCCCTCCGTTCGGCAAAACTTGTCATTTTAACTCTCCACACAACTTTTAATAAAACTAATAATTACACTTCTTTTTTACTAATTTACCCTCAATTATTACTCTACTTTTTACTTTATCAAAAACTACAACTCACAATACATCAATCAAATCAAGGGCATTTTAGTAAAGTAAAAGCAAAAATACCTAAAATGACAAGTTTTTCCGAACAAAAACAAAACTCTAAAACGACAAGTTTTACCGAACGAAGGGAGTAGTAAGTAGCACATTGATTAAAATAAGTTCACCTCCAGTTCGTCCAGTATTTTCTTGTAGTTAGGGTACAAAGCAGAAGGCAGAGTCACACATTTCAATTGGCAAGCAAATGGGTTCATCTCTCTATCACACTCACGCAATGTGCGAGGACAAAATTTTGAAAAATCCGAATATATCCAAGCCTATTTTCATTAATATTAACAATTGTATAATCAACATTAAACAATTATATTAATAATGATTGAAAAAAAAAATTAGTATGCACCTCGGTGAGTGTAATGCAACCACACATTTGATTGTAGTCTCTATGGGAAACCTCTCCCAACCGGTGATACAGATAAGCTAGAGCAGCCAAACCCTACTATAGTAAGCTCTTCCGGTTGTGATCACGCAACACTGAGAGGGAAGATAAAGAGAACATGTTCTGCGTCTTGTCAGTGAACAATGTAAAGCAAAACAAGTAGAGGAAGAAGCTCACAACAACTACATCAGGCGCCATCTTTTGCGCATTAGTACGTGTTCAGCAAAAAATACAAAGGAGAGGCCCCTCTTTACCTGGTGAGAATAGAGGTCCTACTTAATTATTGATCTCCAACTCCTCGATTAGCTACATTTAGATCCGCTCCAGATGAGACAACGTCACCAGTAATGTTAATCCTCAGTAGAAAGTAGACATTATGTAATGTGATACTCATCACGCCAAACGTCATATAAAAGAAGTTCATTTCAGGATGTCAATGCTCAACAAATGTGTTCACAAGAGTTCCATTGTGCCTAGTGTACATGCAACTTTGGAGATGGGACTATCCACTATTGCGCACCATATCACACCATGGATTTTCCTCATCCAACAACCAGTGGCGGACCCAAAAAAATTTTAGCGGGGGGTCACCATAGTAGTCGACAATAAGATCGAGGAAAAAAATCGCAAAACACAACGTGATCGATAGTACAAACTAGTGTCAACCTATGATTTCGAAAATACTACAAATATATAATACGAAAATAAGGATAAAAACGAAAAATAAAGATATAAAAAGCAATAAATAAACATTGCATTATTAACATGTAATAATGTATAACTAGATATAAAAAAAAAATTAAACGTGCGTAACTTCTTACCATATTCTAAAAATAAGTAATATAACCTATGGTTTCAAAGCTCTTGGGATGAATTATAATATGTGAATGTCAATTTAAGTAAAATATTAAAGTATTATAGTATATTGAAATAAAACTAAAGTGATTAATACTGCTGTAATTTTCAAACATTCATAACTTTTTAATCAGATGAATTATAATATGAGTTGGGCTCGTGTGTAGTCTGTATCCCAACCTCTCTTGAATCGTCTTCGGAGTGCTGAAAATAGCTCATACAGTCCTAGTAGTGGCATATTGACGCCTTGCAGATGCATGTAAGCTCGATCTTATATCCATCTGTAAAAAAAAAAAAAAAGCAATCGCATCACTTATATATCAAGACTAGGACGCGAATCGAACAAGTCGCAGCAACCATAGCGAAAAGGGTCGTAGCGACCACTGTGCAACTAGTCGCAATGACCAATACATCATCTAGTCGTTGTGACAAGTTCATCTTCTACCTCCGACAATGACCCTTTTTTTATTGTAGATCTGTCTAAAGTTTGTCTATATACTACTATTATGAGCACAAATACAGAAAATCACACCACCTTTAATCACTTTTCACACCATCTTTCAATTTCTAAAATTAACTCACTCAAATACCTAAAACCAGGGACGGATGCAGGGGTGGGCTGGTATGTGCTACAGCCCACCCCATTTTGTAACGGCCCAGAATTATAATTTCCGGGTTACGTTTCAAGGGATGAAAACCCTTGTTCGGATCTTGCAATCCAGGTACGGGTCAAGGTTTCAAACTCTTTTAAGATCAGTATAAAGAGGGATTTCAAACCCTAAAAACCTCGAAGGGCCGTTGGGTACCCTTAACCTGTCCTACAACTATGTCGCGGAATCCATTTCAAATGGAAGTAAAGCGGAAGCAAAGTAAATATACAAGTGTCACGGCAAAGCCGGTCAAAACCAAATCATGAGTGGGTAATTACCATTTTTCTAAATTAGGATGTTAGCTAGATTCTTCGATTCGCCAAAAGGAAACCCCGTCATATAGACATCGAGCACTCAAATCTGCAGAGAATACCTTTAAAAAAAGAAAGGGGAAAGGAATCAGATCGAGCCACTCATGCGGGACCGGCAGTCCTCGCTGAGGCCACATAGTATGTGCTATACCTAATAAAGATGCTCTAATGCAGTACGAAATTCAAACACACTAGCATGCTCCTAGTTCATAATAATGTGCAGAAATAATGTAAAGGGCCCAAGACAATGCCAAGTGGCATATCCCTCTCCTACCTCCACCCCTTCCGATAGGTGGAGACTGGCCAGCTCGTGAATGCATTCCATCATAATCGGGGGGCACGCATGCCTAACCCGCTCCACAATAAAGCCCGCAGGCATGTCATAATATAAGGAAGCTCATGACTCGATTGACTCAGGGTACCCGATGAGGCTGGGCTACCCTATGACCCTAGCAAAGACTCTAGGACTATCACAGATAACGGCCGTTCTGTTTCAAACGCATAAAGTAAACAGATGCTCAATCAATTAGTGCAACCTAAACATGATACTACATGTCATGCTTTTATGCATATGCAACACCTAACATAAAATGCAACAACAGGCATGAATGTCCAACCTGAGTAAGCCCCCTAGGGAACTTACCTGACGATGCAGAACAGCAAAATAACACAAGCAAGGGCCCAAATGCAAGTCCAAAACGATCCAAAAGCAATACACACCTATCATCAAGCCATTTTCATAAGCTATCGGTCCATCAATCATACACACAACTCCACGTTCTCAACATGCTCAAAACCAACCGATGGTAAAACCATTTTTCAAAACCTTTCCGATTTGATCAACATCAACCAAAATCATCCTTTCAGTCAAACCCTATTGATAAAATAGTACCAACATGCACAAATGAAGGTATGAGAGTTTTTGTACCCTGCCAATTAGGGTTAGATGGTGTTTTATTAGTTCCTAAAATTGACCCGCTCTTTTTAGATTGTAAGATTTCTACCCCCATTAAATCAATATAAAATGAAAATTAGAAATACAATACCTTATCAAACCTCGAGATAGGAGGGCGGAAATAAGTCCATTCTTAAATCAAATTCCACATGATGCCGGGATTCGTTTTAGAAGAATTAAAATATAATTATTTGATTAAGGAGGAGGATTTTCAAATATCCATTTTTTTTTTACCTAAATCCCTTTTATTTTATTATTTATTAAAATTTATTATTTTAAAATCCGGGCCTTTACACATTTTACTAGTAATATGTACTCCCTCCGTCCTAAAATACATTGTCTTTTAGCATTTTGCACAAATTTTAATAAAACACTTTACTTTTAAAAAAACATCATCATTACACTAACTTTTTCATAAATTTTATTATTTTTTAACACCCACTACACATTTTAACCAATCAAATTATTTTAAAAAGTCAACATCACACAAACCAATACAAATCATTACAAATTCCTATCTAGAAAACATAAAAGATCATCTATTGTTGGACAAAATTTTTACTCTAAAAACCCATGTATTGTTGGACGGAGGGAGTATAATATAGGTATGTTAATAGATAAGTTGTTTCATTTCACTAACATTCTTCATTTTTTTCTCGCCAGTTCAATTTTGTCCTATGTTCTTCTATAAGATCATTCCATTTTTTTCCTCTTTGATAAAAAAACACATGTCTAATTTTTAACTCAATATATATAGTGATCGACAAACGAGAAAAAAAATAAAATTATATACAAATTCAGCCTAGGGTTGGATGGTGGTAGGAAAATTACCATACCAACCGTATCAACCGGACATTGGTACCAAGAAGTTGGTAACCGACTGAATCGGTAACCGAATACCAAGACTAGTCGGTACAGTACACGGTATGGGCAACCCAAATACCGTGGTACGTACCGTCGGTACCAAATATATATTTATTTATTTTTCAAAAAAAAATATTGTGTAGGGTTGTAGACTACATTCAGTACCGTCGGTACTGTGGTACCGAATATATATTTATTTTTTTTAAAAAAAAAATATCGGTACCGTCGATACCATGCCAGCCCTAATTCAGCCCACCCGAAATTTTAATCCTGGTTCCGTGCCTTGTAATCATTTGAAATCGCAAAGAAAATGTGAACGTACCTAAATTTCGATAAATCTTTGATTGGATGACTTTAATAGAAGAAAATATATGAATTTGCACCTTTGGTTGGGATTTGAGAGTTTTGTGATTTTTTTTTTCCTCGAGCGTGAGTGAGAGAAGTGAGAGCGGCTGGGTCATGGGAGGAATTGGCTGGCATGGGTAAATTATTATAATTACAGGCATATTTTTGTCAAGAAAAACAACCCCATTTTAATTAGAGAACTAGTACAATCCCCGCGTCATGACGCGATTTTTTTAAACTAAAATCTTAATAATATAAAAAATAATATTACAAAATAATAATAAACATTAAGATAAAATTCATTAAAATCTTTACCATAAATGAATCTTATAAATATATGAAAAAATTTATTTTAAAAAAAATATCATGTAAAAGCATAATACATAAATATGGATATCTAAATCACTTAGTAAAAATAATAATATCATTGCAACTTTATTTACATGTGATGTGGTATAACATTTATCTAACATGATATTGGTTATGCCATATCATCAGAAAGGCTATATATATTAAAAAGTATATATAGATTAGATATTTATAATATATAAATATTTACATGTAGATTAATAGTAAGCATTAGATTATAGTAAATTTAATGGTTTGAATTAAGTCTAAAAGTTAGTAAATATATTAAAAATAAAAAATAAATGTGATTGGTTTAAAGGGAAGAAGAAGAAAAATTAAAGGAAAAAATAGATTAATTTAAAGAGATAAAAAAAAGTAGGGATATCATATATGCTAAATCTCTTTTATTTTAAGAATATATATATAGTAAATGTGATAAAAATAAAAGAAAAAATGTAATTTGTGTGGAAAGATAAAAAGAAGGAGAAACAAATAATTAAAAGAAATAAATTTGAGTTAATCCCAATAGCTATATTAAATTGAATTCAATGTTTTAAATTAAACTCAATTGTTAACAAATATGTATGAAATAAAAAAGGGTAATTTTGGTACTGGGCCTTTTTTAAATATCCAATTAGTCACCTAGCCCATAAATCAATTTAATTAGTTTTGTCCTAGCCCCCTTCCCAATAGGGTGGGTTGGTCAATGATCAACCGTTGACCGGTCAACATTGACCAACCCATTTTGATGCCAACTTTTTTTTTTTTTGATGCTAACTTTTTTTTTAGTGATGCCATATTTTACCGTTTTGATGCCAAAATTTTACTATATTTTATTTTCACTTTGATGCCACTTTTTTATGTCAATTTTTTGATAATATTTTTTTTACCGTGATGCCATATTTTTTATGATATTTTTTCAAAGTAGTATTTTTGATGACATTTTTTTCTTTAATGTGATACAAATTTTTCAAAATGGCATCAATGATCAACGTGACATTAGAGTAAACAAAAAATGTCATCAAAGTTTAAAAAAAGTGTCATCCAATAATTTAATTAGAAAAGTGGCATCAGAGTGAAAATAAAATGTAATAAAATTTTGGCATCAAAACGGTAAAATATGACATCACAAAAAATGTCATCAATGTTTTAAAAAAGTGGCATTAAAAAAAAAGTCATCCAATCATTTCATTAGAAAAGTGACAATAAGGTGACAATATTTTGATTCCACGTTTTAAGCTCTTATGCCATCAATTATATAAAATTGTCACCACAAAATGTTGGCATCAAAACGGTAAAATATGGCATCACTGAAAAAAAAAAAAGTTGGCATCAAAAAAAAAAAAAAAAGTTGGCATCAAAATGGGTTGACCGGTCAACGTTGACCGGTCAAGAGGGCTAAGCAAGCTAAAAAAACAATTAATGGGCTAAGCATGCTAAAAAAACAATTAATGGCCCTATCAAGCTAACCAAATATGTTTAAAGGTCCATTTGAACAAAATCCCTCAATAAAAAAAGAATATGATTGATTTAAAAAGATAAAGGGAAGAATAAAAATAATAATTAAAGGAAATAATAATTAAATATAGGAGAGAGGAAAAAAATAAAAAAGTAGAAAATAGGGGGTTAGTTGAATTAACTAAAATCGAGGAGAAGATGACAAATCATCAAAGTCTTCTAATTTAAAGTATTATATAGATATAGATAGTGAATTTAAAGGTGGGTTTGTTTCTACATTTAATTTATTTTTCATTTACTAAGAAAATAGCTTCGTTTTTTCTTTAAAAAAAATTGAATACTAAATTCTAAAGTTTCAAAGTTTCTAAATGAAAATTATGACCATTTTTTCTCCCTTGTTTTTCCCATTTAATATCTACACAATACAAAGATCAAAATTTTAATCTACCATTAAATTTTTATAAAATATTAAATCTAAATTATAATCGTTAAGCTAGATTAAAAAAGGGTCATGGGAAACATGCCCTTAGTGTAAAAATTACGAGGAAGGTCCATCGAACAACTCCTCGATTGCAGCTTCAATATCTTCAGGTTGATACTTGACATGCTTCTCATCCTGGCTCCCTGGGGTGAATGTTTGTCCAAACCTCCCCCAAAACCCCCTGTAAGCAGGTATCATCACTGCAGATATGGACACCCTGAGCTCCGACTGCAACTGCTCATCGCTCACCTCCCACATGCTCTGCGTCTTGCGGATCTCTTCAAACAGCTGGTTGAAGTTCTTGAACCGCTCCTTCAACACTGTCTTGTCCACTTTCCCATTAACCAACAACCCCTCCTGTGCCAGGCACTGCAAAACCTTCGTCCATGTGTCCCTCTGGTAGCTCTTGTGGTGGCTCCTTAGCTCCGTCGATCCCTTTCTACACCATGTACTGTCCCCCAGCCACTGGTGCATCTCCTTTGATCCCTTTATCTCCTGTAGCATGTAGCTCACATTGTTCATCAGGAAGATATACCTCAACGACGGGTCCTTGTACACCGTCGACTTCCCCTCCAGGTTCCCATCCAACAACTCCATCACGCTCATCAGTTGGTCGGTGAACACGGTGGAACTGGAACTGGAACTGGAACTACTACATGTATCTTCTTCGGAGATGTTTAGGTGTCGTAGAAACAACTCCTCAAGAGCGCTCTTGTACTTGCAGGCTGAGTTGAGGTAGTCCATGGTGCTTTTGGTGAGTGGGTGGATGCCCCCACCGGCGCCTGGTTGCCTGTTGTCTTTAGCGATGGAGGCTTTCATCTCACAGAAGATGGACACAGCCGCCTCCCCTAGCCGGCTGCTGGCTGCTGCGAGCTCAGACCTAAGCTCTTGCAAGATGCAATCTTCATCGGTGAACTCGTCTAGCCAGGAGCCCAAGTCTTGGAGCGTCTCGTGCATATCTAGGAACTTGAAAAGCTTCTCAGAGGACCTATGGGTCATGGCAACTGCGTGGGCGAGGTTGACCAGTTGCCGAATGACGGAGCTAGCGAGATCGTCGAACAGGACCATCCAGATTGGCTTATTGGAATTGGAATTTGGGGGTTTCAATTGGGAGAAGATGGCCTGATAGAATTGAAGCTCGGATGGGAAGAGGCGGGAGGTGCAGAGCTTGAAGACGCGGATCCAGGTTGAGATCTCGGGATCTAGGGTTTCCCACTGCATCCTCTGTGCGTCATCGATGCTCATCTTCTCAAACCCTTGAGTCGCAAGCTCCTCTTCGAAGGCGGATCTCCTCGTGATCAAGAAAAGCCTATTGCATTCTCCCATGTAGCCTGCCAAGATCATGGCTTTCGCGACCGACCTCATCTTCAAGATATCTTCGCAGGAGAAAGGAGGGAAATTGTCAGCATCGCGTTTGTGGAGGAGCAAGGCAAGCTCGTCTCCGAGGATCAACATTGCCCTGTGGAGCTGAGAGGTGGCGAGGTTGAGCAAGATGGCTGCCGAATTGGAGAAGGATTTGAATCTAGAGACGGAATCGATGAGCAGGACGAGATGATCAACAGCCTTGAGGAAGTCTCCAAGTGATGAATCCTCCTCCTCATCCTCCTCATTGAGGGATTCATAGTGTTGGAGCTTGGATTCAATGGTATCGAGGAACTCGTCCAGGTATTGGGGGGTCTCGAGCGGCTGGGATTTGTCGATGCCGGAAATGGAGGCCGTGAATTGGGAAATGTCTTTGCAGAGGTCATCCAGATGGATGTCCGAATCGGCCTTCACATTATCACCACCCGATTTTGGATCCAACGACGACGACGACGACGACTTATCCTCCGATTCTATCTCTGCATCGGCGACTGTGTTCTCCATGTTTCCATTATTTTGATTGCTCTCGTCTAATTCGATTGCGGATAGGTTAGGAGAGGCTTCAACCATTTCGAGAGGGGTCTGGATTTTTGTTTTGGGATTGTTTTTAGAATTGATGTTTTGGGATTGCGCATTTTTGGGAGGCAGGGGACATTTGGGGACGGAGGAAACTGCTCCATGGATTCAGGATTCCATTGCGGAAATGGAGTTCTATTATCATCATCTGCTTAACCAACCATTTAATTTAATTGCCCCATAATTGAAAACCTCTCTATTTCGTTTATTGGGATCATATCTTTCCTCCTCCTTTTTTTTTTTTTTTTTTATGAGGAAAAAATTCGGGTGAGCGCGCTCTACCCGAAAGCATCCTTGCGGATGAGGTCTGTAAGACCAGAATTGTTGCAAATATCAATACCCCTGGCAAAGTGGCTAAGGTGTGCAACCTTATCAGCCACTCTATTGCCGAGACGGGGTACATGAATGAAAGAGATTTCTTTCATAGTTGATAGAAGAGATTGTACGTCTGACAGGATGAGTTCGATTTCCCATGGGCATCTCGACTTGTTATTTAGATGGTTAATAATTATGCTAGAATCTCCTTCAATGTGGATTTTGTCAATATGAAGTTGTACGGCCTTTTGTACCCCAAGTTTGAGTGCTAGTGCTTCTGCTTGAATTGCTGTTTTAATACCCAGTTGTTTATAACCAATGTGAATTGGGTGTCCATCCCAGTCCCTGATGACAAACCCAGCGGTACTACGGTTATCAACCAGAGACGAACCGTCAAAGTTGAGTTTGAATGTGCCATTTGGTGGTTTGCGCCATAGGATATGACGGTTTTTGTTTCTCTTTGCAGGTTGTTTGCCGTTTCCTGAATGCGGGTTGATGTTATCTTCTAATGTGCTGTCATATTTGTGAGTATTACTCCAATTTTTCTCGTGTGTATTAATAAGCATCAATGCGGCATCCCGCGAAGGGATTGGAGCCTGCCTAAACACATGTTGGTTCCGAATATACCACATTGTCCACCAAGCGAAAGCAAGTTTACCAAGAGCGGCCTTTGGTAAGCTATTCCCAATGAATGACATGATTGGGCTTATATCCCTTGATAGTGTGATTCGACTGACTATTGCGGAGTTTATGTGGCTTGGGAAATTGGCGAGAGACCTCGAGTATTGACATTCGAATATTAAATGTACATCATCTTCCATAGGGCAATTGCAAAGGTTACATGTAGGAGGGATAGGAACCCCCCTCTGGGCTAATTTAGCAGCCGTGGGAAGGCCGTTTTGGCAGACTTTCCACAAGAAGTTTTTGATCTTTGGTGGGATGTCGAGATGCCAGATCCAGGAGTTGTTGTCTAAGGGAATCGAGGATTCGGAAGAGACCAATTTATATGCGCTTGACGTAGTGAACCAGCCCTCTCGATCTGGCCACCAGTATAATCTGTCCACAAAATTTGATACAGGAAGTGGAATGTCAAGGATTTCCTCCACCATGTTGTGTGGGAGAACAACAGATAGTTTCTCCTCCCACCATTTACCTCCGAGGATATAGTTACTAACTTTATCATTAATGTTTTCAATTCTCGGGCAATGAACACGAGACCGAATAGAAGATGTTGTAATCCAATTATCAGACCAGAAATTGATAGCGGTCCCGGTGCCGACTGACCAGATAAGCCCCTTTTTGAACTTATCAATCAGAGTTGTAAGTTTCGCCCATTGCCAAGAGGTGACACCTCGTTTCTTATAATGGAGAATGTCAACCTCACGAAGATATTTATACTTAATTATTTGCACCCACACATTATCCGGCTCAGCTAGTGTTTTCCATAACAGTTTCATTTGTAGCGCTTCATTCATTTCTTTGGATTTTCTAATCCCCATGCCCCCGCATTTTTTAGTTCTACAAATTCTATCCCAGCTAATCAACGGGCGGTGTTGCAGATCCTTGTTCCAGAAAAAAGTTCTATTTATCTGATCGAGTTCTTTATGGATTGAAGATGGTAGTAAGAAACTCTGCATTGTATATAAGGGTTTGGCTGATAGATTTGAGTTTATAAGAATAGCTCGACCTTGTTGAGATAGCGAATTTGCACGCCATTTACTCAGTTGTTCCCTAGATTTACAAATCATATCTTCGAAGGTTTCTCTGGTTACTCTACCATTGATAATTGGACAACCAAGATATTTTTCCAAGGAGTTGACATTGGAGATCGTTAGGCAGCTGTTGAAATCTTGAAGTCTGGACGGTGTGATCCCTCTAGTAGCTTGAAAGCATGATTTTTGATAGTTTACTTTTTGGCCCGAGACTTTGCAATAGGAGTCAATAATAGATTTGACTCTTCTACATGCGTCAACACTACCTTTTGAGAAGATGATAATATCATCTGCAAAAGATAGAAATGGAATTCTTGGTCCATTCCGACCCAAAGCGAAACCGACTGGGCTTCTATCCCTATTTGTCTCAGCAGATAGATGGCGTGCTAATACTTCTGCGCCTAGGATGAACAGGAACGGTGACAGGGGATCCCCCTGCCGAAGACCCCTAGAAGGGAAGAACATATCTGTAGGACCGTTATTAACAAGTATAGAATACGAGACTGTTTGTACACATTCCATAACCCAGGAGATGAAAGTAGGGTGGAACCCAAATTTGTCAAGAGTTTTTTTGGTGAAGGTCCAGTCAACCCTATCATATGCCTTTTCCATGTCCAGTTTGATTGCCAACCACCCTTCACGACCCTTACGCGATCGAAAGGAATGGAAGATTTCATGTGCTATCAGGACATTGTCTTGAATTGACCTATCGGACACAAACGCCCCTTGTAGTGGGTGAATGAGCTTACCAGCTACCACTTTAAGTCTTTCTGTTAGAATTTTAGAGATGATTTTATATAGGTTGGAACACAAGCTTATAGGCCGATAATGGTTAGTAGTGGATGGGTTATCTTGTTTTGGTAGTAGGGAAATAAATGTATGGTTTATTTGTTTAAGGATTTTCCCAGAACTGAAAAAACCTTTGATGGCTTTGATAATCGAGTTTCCCAAAATATCCCAATATTGCTTGTAGAATTCGGCCGTCATCCCATCTGGACCAGGAGATTTATTTTTCCCAAGGCTGAAAACCGCGGACTTAATTTCACCATTGGTTGGGGCTCGTGTGAGGAATTCATTTTCAACGGGGGTGATTGAGGGGTGAATTATGTTAGTCATTTCATTAAGAAGTCTCTCGTCTATCGTTTCCTTGGTAAAGTGTTTTTGGAAATCATTTTTAATTTCTTGCCTAACGTTTTCTTCTCCAATTACCAGGGTACCTTCTATAGTAGTAATGTTACGCACTTGTTTCATGTGTCGTCGGCCAGAAGCGACCCGGTGGAAGTAGGATGTGTTAGAATCTGTAAGTTTAAGATGTTTTGTTTTTGCTCTTTGACTCCAAAATGTTTTTTGAAAAAGAAGGAGTTTTTCACGTTTCCTTAGCAGGCGACTTTCTTTATTATTTTGGCTTTGAAATTGCCCGTTGGCAACAATCGATTGTATCTCTAACAGGTCATTCTCTACTTCTAGCAACTGACGGAATATGTTGCCAAATGACCGCTTGTTCCATTCTTTGGCTTTTTGTTTTAGGATTTTCTGTTTAAAGACGAGTTGATACATTGCGGATCCTGGGCAAGAGGCACGCCAGGATTGTTTAACTATATTGCGAAAGTCCTTTCGTTGAAGCCATGTATTTTCGAATTTAAATGGTGGTGCTTTAAATGTGGTGCTACAATCAAGGATTATTTGGATGGGGCAGTGGTCAGATGAAGAGAAAGCCCCATTTTTTGTGATGAGGTTTGGCAGGTTGTCAAGAATTTGGTGATGGACGAGCACCCTGTCCAGTTTTTCGAGGATATTATCTGGAGCCTCGGGAGATTTTCTCCATGTAAACGGATTCCCAAACGTTGGCAAATCAAAAAGAGAGCAATTGTTCTTAAAATCGATAAGACGCGTGAACCTCGACGGCATAGTGGTAGCACCGCCAAGTTTATCCTCTCTACACATGATTTCGTTCAGATCTCCCATAATAATGCATGGGAAGGACGATTCTGTTGCGATTCTTGTTAATTCTTCCCAGAACGCATTCTTGTCCCGAGGATCAGACGGAGCATAGACAAACAGAATGAGGATCGTGAGATTGTCACTTATGTTTTCGTATCGTAGTCCTATGATTCTCGGAAGATGTATCGTAATCGAAAGGGTTTCATTTGACAGTTGGTATGATTTCCATAATACCCCAAGACCACCAGACCGTCCAATGCTTGGCGACCATGTAGCAGAATCAAAGCCAATATGTTTTCATAATTTTTCATCCGGCAAGACTTCTGTCTTAGTTTCTGCCAGGGCCAGCAATTGTATATGTTCATTTGTACACATCGCACTGATTTCCGTCCAGAAAGTTCTTTTTCCAATTCCTCTGCAATTCCAATAGCTTATTTTCATGAATCACTAATTGGGATATGAGGAGACCAGGTAAAATTCCTCATACCAGCCGGTTGTTTGTTTTGGGTTTGTAAAATGTTATATTCGTGACTCAGTTTTTGAATAGATAAGCGTGTTGAGTGCAACCAATTAGCAGAATGAATGAGAAACATCGAGTTACTCTGTGATATACTTGACCAGAGACTACACTCAATGTCACATGCCATCGTTTGAGAGAACCTGACCCCAAAAATTGTTTGATAAGGCAATTTAGTAACATAATATTTGTTATATGAGTTTTTTAAACGATTAGGCATGGAATTATTTTTGAATACTTTAATTATGTCTCTGCCTAGCAACAAAGGTTTTGCCAAAGAAAATAAAATCACACAGCCAAGGCGGTATATAAAAAATTTGATCATGAGCACACCACCCCTATAGCACCAAATCTTAACAAACTCATGTAGTCTATAACATATACTATAGGGAGGAGTAAGGATATCCATGTCAAATAACAATGGAGTAGAGATGGGCCTAAATCTTATAATTTGGATTCTATATCCAAGAGATAATGATAAACACAGGGATACTTCCCGTGTGAGTATATCATCATCAACAAAAGAGAAAGCTAAGTTCCACAAGTTAATGTGCATTGCAAAGTGAAAACAAGACCAATGGAGAGCGTATATAATATATTTACACACACCAATCCATGGCCACACCAAACAACGCTTGAAAACCCAGGCCACAGATCGATACGAAGTATAATGGACCCGTGGAATCGGGAGTATGTTGCACGAGGGATGCCCTGTGCAAGCGAAGGGGATAGCATGTCTCGTGAGGCAGCACAAGACAAAGGGTAAGCATATTGATAGAGTTATGAAGAGTTGGGACCCCATGGCACCACCAAACCGTACCGAAAGCATCCAGTAAGATCGAAGGGTGTGGTATGAGGACACGGGGAATAAGGGATGATTGCAAGCAACTGACCAAAGCCACTCCAGTGTGCTGAAAGCCAAGTTCGTTTTGGCTGGGATTTGCCTGTGGGCGCAGAGACGCATCACCTTCGAAAGAGGAACAATCCCCTCTAGTCTAAGACCCACGCATGAGGAACTGGTTGACGATGTTAATGTGCAGCCGAGGGATTGTGATACGGCAGTATAAGATGATATGATTTTAATATAGAAGTATTTTGAATTTAATTCCGACAGAGAACGACCCAACCGAAGAAACGTAGATAACTGAAATGAAAGCCATATACCCGCAACCATAATTAGCATACATTGGCATATTTTACAAGGAAAGCCATCAAGAGAAGTCCACAACCGCCCTAGAACAGCCATAAAGGCGAAAGGAGCCGAGTACAAACAGAGTGGAAAGCAACAACTAACAATCGTCCTAGATGAGCCATTAAGGATCATGAGTTTACCACCAATATTAGAATGAGACCTTAACCCCCCTAATCCACTCCATGGATAATTAGAATATAGGCAAAATGGTGGTAAATTCATCAAACTACTGTTCAAGACCCAAACACGGCAAAAGGGGCCAAGAACAACCAAAACACTAGAGTACTTAACCATGGAGACGTTTTGAACTACCTGCAGCCATGTCCGAGCAGGCAGTGTCGTTGTCGTCGAAGCACAACTTCCTCTTGCTTGATCCAGACTTAGAAACAGATGCCACTGGCGGCACCATCAGGTGGGTCGGAGTAGCCGTCGGCGAGAGATTATCCTCCAACATAGGGTCGGCCTGGGTATCGTCGTGAATCTGGATTCCGAGATTAGCTAGAAGGACCTCGGCAGAGGTGGAGAAGTCAAGAAACATCCTGTCGATGGCTTCATCAGTGAAGGATGCGGTAATTGCTGCACCAGCGGCTGCTGAGAGGTGATCCTCCTCATAATCAACAATGTCGATGTCGAAGGCTTCATCAAATGCAGAGTCGGAGAGTGCAGGTTCGAAAGCCGGAGAGATGTAGGCCTCTGAGACTGAGAGGGTGTTATCCTTCGGAATTGGCAGGTGAGCAGACTCAGACAGATTCTGGGATGTGGTTAGAGGTGTCAGGGAAGGAGCAGGTGCCGCGGCCAGAGGGACCGTACCGGGTGGAGGAGACATAACATGCTCACTGACCGACACGTTGTTGGATGAATTAGATGTGGACGAGTCGGAGGGCTCCTCCGCATTGACGCCGAACAGAGCCAAGAGTGATGCTTTAGAGTGACCGAAAGAAGGCGGCGGAGCCTTCTTCTTAGAAGCCACCTGCATCTGAGGAGGCGGGGGTGCTGATTGTAGCATCAATGTTACCTTCCATTGGAGGAATAGGATCAGCAGCATGAGGAGCCGGGGCCAAGATGCGCTGGGGGCAATCCTCAAAGAGGTGGTCTGAGAGGCCACAGGACGCACACCCATCAGATAGATCATACAGCCAGACCGGGTATTCTTCGAGAGAGCCTGCCTCGTTGAGTACCCTCACTTTCATCTCCTTGAGTTTGGTGATATTCACCGAGGTGCAGATCCTCGGATAACGGTAGCGCGCACCGTTTTTACCGAAAGCATCGACCCTTATCACTTCTCCAATTCTGTTGCCCTCTACCAGATCCATAAGAACTTGGTTGCTCACGTACTTCACCGGAAGGCCAGGAATGCGAATCCAAATGTCTATCACCGTGAGAGGCTCCGTAAGAGGATCGAAATCGAGCCTCCACGGCCTAATCTGCATGAGTTGCTTAGCCACATGGTACGGCCTCCCCTTCCAAACCTTCTGGCAGTCCTCCTCGAGATCAAACCTGATCTCCATCCAGTTGTTCTTCATGGGGATAATTTGGAATCCACCATTAAGAAACTTCCAGTCGAAGAATATTTTCTTCCTTATAGTCTTGATGGAGACTGGGTCACCGATAATCGTAGCATAAACAGAGGTTAGGCTTAAATTTTTGATATTTGCCTGAACACCAGTAAGCACAGCCTTGAGTTTTTCCATATTCAGAGCTTTGCTTTGCTTTTTCCCAACCTTTTGATGGCTACAAGCACCTGTTACAGTGGTAGCATCAGCAGGATGTGTGGCCTCATAAAGAGGATTTGTGGCCTCATGAAGAGGATTTGCACCCAAAAGGGTATTGTTTTGAGAAGAATTAGAGTTTTCGACCCCCATAGGGGACTTACCTTTGCTGATTTCCAACGGAGGAGCACTATCCATGGAGGACCGCTTGGAAGAGCAGAGAAAGTAGCCAGAAAAAGGAGAGCGGAGAAGAAAGAGAAAGAGGAGAGGAAGAGGAAGTAGCCAACCCCCGACTCCCACACCACTTATATAGGCACAATCTCCCCACACCGTACAGGCCCAAGCTGAGGACAGAAGGATCAAGCCGATCATTGTAATCATGAGCACAATCCAAATCTGAATACACGAATCCACCCATATGAGGGTAACAGGACTCCTACAGTGCAAAGAGAAGATGGGACCAGGCCATGGGGGGGGGGGGGGGGGGGTTTGACGGCGGCATACCCCACAGAAGAGGGACTAAAAACCCTAGTATGACAACACTTTAGGGGGAGTTTGGTAGATAAACCATTAGAGAGGGGCGGTTTTGGGAGGGGGAACAGGAGAATTCCACAATCCCTAGATGAAATCCCAAATTTTTTATTCAGAGAGGAAATCCCATGAGAGCCTACACGGGGCCGGAGGGGGGCAGACCGCCGGAGATGCAGCTTTCCGAGGAAGCCATAGGCGGCCACCCAGAAAGGTTTGGTAGCGCCGCATAAGAAACGGCCACTGTAGATACAGGGTTCTTCCTTCATTCCGGAGAGAGTTTTTTTCTCAGACATATTTTTCCGATTTTTGTACCCATATCTTTCCTTCTTCTTCTTCTATAAATGGGTATTTTTGGGAGAATGTTTGGGATACCACCACCTGCTAGTCCACCACCTCTGCCACGTCATTAAAAAAAATGTCATTTAATTAAATGAGTCAGCAATTAGAAAAATTGAAAATACATAATTAAGTCAAATTGAATCATTACTTTTACATTGAGTACTCCACCCTAATTAAGTCTACTCAGTCCCCATGTTAGGTTTGGTTAACGATAAAATATGGAGTAAATTCCTAATTACTGTAATTATATACCCCATCCGTCGTTTGGATAACAGTAAAAAAAAAAAACAATGATAATTTGGGTTCATTTTAGATTGTAGTTTTACTTATTTGAACATGCTTTATAAACACATTTGGGAGCCCACAAATAAAACATACCGTATTGAAGGGGCACAAATCAATAAATACTTTAACCCAATCTCTACCCGCGACGCTGCCATCACACCAGATTCACCACCAAAACCACCGCTATACCAACGACGATCGTCTAATCCGCAATTATAATCCATACCGTAATCCAGGGGCGGCCGCCCCCCCTCCAGAGCAAAAAAAAAAAAAATTTTTTTTTTTTACAATTTTAGATTTACTCCTTACTAATATGAAAATGTGAAATAAAACACAAAACTTGTCTAGAGGTCATGGGTTGAAATAAAACACAAAACTTGTCTAGAGGTCATGGGTTCAAATCTCATTTATTCCCCCTTTTGCACTATTTTTTATTCCTACTAAATTTTCTTGTTATCAATGTCATATTTAAATCAATTTTAACCCACAATTTATGAGGGTTTTTTGTCATACTTTTCAAATCCTATCATTTTTTTTCATTTACCAATGACAAATTATTTAAAAAATTATAATTTTCTTTCAATATTAAAAAAAATCTTAATCAAGTATACACATATATATAAATTATTAAAATTTTGTAATAAAATATCATATTTATATACCATAATTTATGGTTTTTGTTTAAATATATCATATTTATGGTTATCTTTCAATATATTTTAAAAAAAATTTCTTTATTATATATACCGAGAAAAAAAAATTTCTCCACCGAAAAAGTCCGCCCCCCCCCCCCCTCCAGCAAATCCTGCGGCCGCCACTGCCGTAATCCAAATTATCTCATTGACTAAATTGAAAATTTTAATTATTTTCTTAAATAAGTATTTGTACCTTATAATTTATTTTAATGCTTATCGGTTAATGAAATTAAAGGGACCATAAAAATGGACTACGGTAGTTGATGTGCAGATGTGTTTGTTGAAAACAATCTACAACCGTTTGATTAAAATGATCAACAGGTGAGAGAGTAGTATTGTAATTATTTTTAGGGTTAATTGTACTAAATATTCTGACCTTTATTGATAGTTATGTTTAATATCCCGACCTTACAAGATTTCACGAAATATCCTGAACTTTGGTGTTAGTTGCGCTCTCTACCCTAAATAAGTTTCTTAAATTAAAAAATTACACAAATAATGGAAAAATTACACAAAATCACCCATATTCATAAAATATGTTCAATGAACCTCTAATATATTTAAAACTAGAAAATTTTCAACCCCCAAATAATTTTTAATAATACTCCCTCCGTTCGACAAAACTATTTAAATAATTTTTAATAATCACCCATATTTATAAAATATTTTCAATGAACCTCTAATATATATTTTAGAAAAGAAATAGTAAAATACAATATATGATAACTATTTATAATTAATAAACCAAGGTAGTATAAGTACTTAAAATTATAATCTAAAAATGAACCCAAATTATTATTCCTTGTGTTTTTTTTACTGTTAACAAAGAGATGGGATAACAATATACTACGGAGTACGTATATACGAAGTAGTACTGTATTGATTAGCGCGTGTTAAACATGGCATCGGGACATGGGGTAGAATTAATTAGGGTCGACTATCAAATTGACTTAATTAATTATTTTAATTTTTTTCTAATTACTTACACATTTAATGACGGCAGGGTTGGTGGACTACCACCCCGGTATACCTAACATCCTCCGTATTTTTGGATGGAGAGAGTAGCAACTTTTTGAAATGGGATCACACTTTGTGTAGATTTGAATATAAAATAATAACGGTTAGATTTTCCCTCTCCGTTCAAATCCCAAATCCCGTCAGTATTCAGTTTCATCCAACTCGGCTCCGTTTGCGCCCAAGCAACTGGGATTTCTCCTCGCACGCAGCTCTCGATTGACGTCTTCAACCCCTTCTCCGCCGCGTTCCTCAGTCATTTTCATTTGAATATAAGTTTTATATAATAAAGTCGATACATGCGTCTGTGGTTGATTCTATAAAAAAAATTCCAACCCACAAATAATATTATAAATTTATTTACCATAGATTATTAAGATAATTGTATACTATATATTAAACAGAATACTTTTTCAAAAAATAAAATAAAATTTATTATTAAGATATAAGAAAAGATATGGTAATTATTTATGATAGATAATTATAGATTGCAAATAGGTTAAATTTTATATTTTATATTTAATTATATTTAAATGAAATAGATTTTTAAGAAATAGTGAAAGATATGATAATTATTTATGATAAATATATATTAAAAATAATATTTTTACTTAATTATATTGAAATTGTGTAAAAATTAATTATAACTTAAAAAAAAAGATTTTAATTAGAACTTAAAAGTTTCTTATCTAAAGTATCATTTGTTAAAGAAATGAAAAACTAGCTTAAAATAATACCACCTATAAGATTTGAATACAAAAATAATACAAACAAAAATGTTTAAAAAAAATTATAAACCTATAAGTAAAAAATAATATGAACTTTAAAATCAACCAAAAACAATACTCCGAATAAAATATGAACATCCGACTTAAAATAATACAAAATTTTGAACCTAATTCTAAATTAGAGTAAGATTTAAAACAAAACTTCATTTTATCAAAATCACTATTTATTCAAAAGAAAACAAAATTTGAACTTGAATTAGGGTAATTATGAAGTTCAATAAATATTCATATTTTCAAAAAAAATCCACCTTTTTAATTACACAAATACCACAATTTATTTGATTTTTTTTTTTGAAATATTCAAGAAGAAATAAATATTTACCGATAAATTCACGAAATCAAAGTATTTACACAAATATTAAAAAATTGTAGAGTATTTAGATATATGCGGTCTCAATCCGCGTTTTATTCATAGATGATATATATCTCTTCCCCGGAAAATTGTGGTCAAACTAGATATTGTTATAAAAAACGCGGTTATAATCCCCGGACCCCGAAAAATGTGTATTATTTTAAGTCAAAAGCTCATAGTTTGTATTTTTTTTAATTGATTTTCAAGTTCGTATTATTTTTTGTTTGTCGCTTATAGTTTATACTAGAGCCATTTTTTTTTCAAATCTAATAGTTTGTATTACTTTAAGTCATTTTTCCTAAACTTTTTTTTTCTTTATAAAAATTTATAATAAGAATAAAAAAAAAACTAAAATTCTAGTGCCATATGTTTATCATCTTGCTTTGTTGTTGATTTTACTACCTTTTTGCATTGTTGTGTTTATGTGATAGTGATACTGTGTCTTTCAGTCTTTCTTCTTTTTACACCACTATTTACTCACTTTGAAAACACCCTCTCGACCATGACAAAAAAAGGTGAGTACAACCCAACCCAGACCTTGTCCAAAGTGGAATATGTTGAGAATATTGTTGTTGTTGCAGTATTTAATACGGATTATTAAAATATATATATATATATATATATATATATATATATATATATATATATATATATATATATATATATATATATATATATATATATATATATATATATATATATATATATATATGGAGTGGTTCTCGTGTGCACACTCCTTAAAGTATATCTAGTGCACAAATCCTGGCCATTTTTTTTTTTTTATAAGGTAAGAATTCGGTTGGCCAAAAACCTAACCGATCGCATCCTGTCGGATGAGGTCTAACAGACCTGGATGTGTTTCAAGTGCATGCCCCCGCAGAGAGCGGCTAAGGTGTGCAACCTTATCAGCCACTCTGTTCCCATTTCGGGGAACATGCGAGAAAGACACTTATTGCACAAATCCTGGCCATTGATGGAGAGGAAATGGAAGGCCGGGATTAAAATGAATTTTTGTATTTTTCTTTTTAATGTAGTGGGACCCACTTGCCCAAAAAATACCCAACCTCTTTATTTTGTGCCTGTGACTCACCCCGCCCCATTCTTGCATTTTTTTTGGAGAGTTTTTTTTAATAAAAAAATGTTAGGAATAAACAGGCCGTCTCGGTTTTATAAAAACGCTCTCTTTTGAGCTTGAGAAAAAAACCCTTTTTGGGGTCGGAGAACACCGCCACTGTCAATCACTTGCGCCGGAAAACCGCCGGAAAACCACCCTCTTCGGAGGTCTGAGAACCACCTCTTCGGAGGCTTGAAAAACACCCTCTTTGGAGGCCTAAAACCTACCTCTTCGGAGGTCTGAATAAACAACTATGGAGTGAAACCCCTTGTGGAGTCTTTCTAGGAGGCCATGTCCTCTCTTTCTCTTTCTGTGAACCACCCCCTTCAGTTTCTTTCTCTACTGAGTTTTGGGGAAAGTCTATTTCTTTGGGGCTTCTACGGTTCTTTAATTGTGGAGCATGAGTCACCTTCCGTCCTAAACCAATTCGAACAACCAAGCCTCAATCTCAGATCTAGGGTTTGTTTATCCACTCTTCCTGGAATCTCGCCCCAATCCCGCCTCCATCTTGTGTCCCTCACCGTCAAAGTCCTGGCTGATGACGGCGAGCCGAATCAAGAAACAAAATCGACGGGTACACAAACACCGATCGAAGACCAGGCGAAACGATATCCGGTAGCACTGAATCTCACCCTCTTTCTGCTACCGCGTTCTTCAATTGGGGTTTTTGGCCCCCTCCTGGTTCGATCGTGAACCCTAAGCCCCAAATCCGTTAGGTCTGAATCTCTTTGGACCCTTTGTCAATCCAATTTCCCTTTGCAAGGGTGGGTTCGTGGTGGCCCGGCTAGTGCACCGTCGGCGTTGGTTTGGGGTGGCCTCGCCGGCGTCCTCCTGCCGGTGGTTGGCCATTTCTTCCTCCGTCTGGTTGCAGCAGTGCTTGGCTACACCCTTTCCTCCGTTGAGAAGAAGGGAGGAAAAAAAAAAGGAAAAAAATATACATCCTTGCACTGCAAGGATTTAAAAAAAAAAAAAAAAAAAAAAAAAAAAATTATTCCTTGCGGCTTGCGCTGGAAGCTTGAGAAAAAAAAATATAGTACTACGTTGTACAGTAGTATAATTTATCTTTATATTGTTGGAGTATAGTTTTTTACTTTCTATATATAAATAGAATTTCAGCGTTGTTATATAAAATTTCACCCGGAAGGGTTTGAGTAAATCCACCCGAAAGGACTTGAGTAAGTATCGTAAGGGCTTGATGATATTTTTGTAGACGAGAAAATTTTGATTTGGATCCGTATAGTGTTTGGCAGGTTGCCGAATTGCTTGGTGGTGCGATGGTGGGGCTTTCGAGGCTAGCAGTTTATGAGCGGTGTTTCTTCTTATTTGTCGACATGCGAGAGGTCGTGGACGTGATCGAGACCTGATGGCTCATTGACAGAGTCCAGATCTGAGGTTTCCACTTAGTTCCCCAGGGATCCCCTGCGTTGCCTCTACCAACTGATGGATGAGTTGTCGCACACTGCTTCGGTTCTTTCATCATTTGCTAGTCTTTGCCTTTATTTGTACTCTTGTAATTTGTCGGCTGTGCCTTTTGTTGGTTTATGTCTGTAGCTTATTTTGGCGGTTTATCCGTTGCCGAGTTCTTCGGCCTATCGACCCCCGGGCCTATCCGGGCGTCGAATTCTTACTTAATCAAAAAAAAAATAAAAATGTTGGGACCCACCTTCAAAAGGTTGACCATTTTTTTTTAACTTTTTCGGATATAATTTTTTTTTTTCGGACATGATTTCGCTGTTTTGAAAAAGTGGTCAATTCCATAGAATAATGTTTCAAATTCTACCGAATAATGTTATGTTATCTTTTTCTATTCAGCTCAGATAAAATTTTATCAATTCTACTGAATAATTTGTCGCATGCTACCGAATAATGTTTTTTTTGTTCATCAATTTCAAATAAAATAAACCCGAAATCCCTAAACAATATTTACAATTTATATGAATAATGTTTCATATTTCACCGAATATTGTTTAATATTTCACCGAATAATGTAGCCGTGTAATTATACGTGTGCGATGAATGTTTTTTTTTGTTCGTCAACCCAAAAACTCATATACCGACGAATAATAACTCGGATTTCACCGAATAATTGACCAACTCATTAACACTAGTCACAAAAATTCCACATATTCGTTTGAACAATTGATAAATAATCAATCAAATTTGGACTTAATTCGACCAAAAATCAATACATTTGTCTGAATAATTTATCGTTTTTCCCAAATAATATCAAAAACTACGAAATACCAGTAGCAAGGAAGAAGCCACCAAATTTGTGTAGGGGAGGGGGCTTCCGGGGATCGCCACCAACCACCAAGTCCACAACCCCTCCTGTGAGGCAAAAGCAGAACCGCCATAGGCGCCCCCGTCGATTCCACATTTGAACACCATCATCCTACTCTTGGATCTCGCCGCCCCCACCTCCTTCAAGATCGCCTGCCGGTGTTGGATCTCGCCGCCATAGGCGCCCCCATCGGATGTAGCGAACCAGTGTTGGATCTCGCCCTCGTCCGGCCTCGTTCGACCATCGTTCGCCCTACAGCAATGCTTCGCACTGCTCAGGACCTCCAGCAAAGAGAAATTGAAGCACTGCACTGCTTCGTCTTCATCCGCCCTCGTCCGGCCCTCGTCCGCCCTCCAGACTGCTTCGCACCGCTTGGAACCTCCAGCAAAAAGAAATCGAAGCACCGACAGCAAAGAGAAAGGGGAGACGAGAAGAGACGTTGCGAACCAGTCGATTTGCCTCTCCGCTTGGTGCCCCAGATTTGCCTTCGTTTCGCCTCCGCCTCGCCTCCGATTTGCCTCCACCTGGTGCGCCAGATCTGAAATTTCCACTCCGATTCGCCTCCAGCTGCCCCGATTTGCCTCCGCGCTCGCCTACCTCCCCTCCGATTCTCTTCCACCCGCCTCGTCTGGCCCTCTGCGCCTCCTCTGTTCAATATCAAAGAAGAAGAAATCTAGGGTTGTTTACCAACACGCGCTCACTCCACGCCGGGTTTAGAGTTTTAAATCAGTTTTTAACATTTGTTTTTTAAATCACAGTCCACGTGGTAGCATCTGGTCCCTTCATTCCATTTAGATCAAGGGTCTAGAATTATGCACAAAGTACACCCTAAGGGGTGCGCACTTTATACCCAATCTCTCTCTCTCTGTATATATATATATATATATATATATATATATATATATATATATATATATATATATATATATATATATATACACATCTCTTATCGTGTATCATGTACTCGGAAATTATTCGTCTATTTGTTCATGATTATTCGACTGCTTTCACATAATTATTCATCTGTAAAAAAAATGTAAATTTTATTCTAACGAATAATCGTCCAATACCACCGAATAATCTCTCAATACCATCGAATAATCAAAAGTTACTTTTAATCTCATCCGTTGATCTTCTTAATTCAATAGCCCAGATTTGTTCATATCATACACATTAAGGACTGAGTACATATAATCTATATATATAGTCTATGCGTGTTTATCAGCACGTAAAGCTAGGAGTATTATGTGAACACGAGTAGGTCGAATTCAACTCGTACTCACTCGATAAAAACTCGACTCGAACTCGTTCATTTTCTAAACGAATCGAGTATTAGCACATTTTTAAACTCTGTCCAAAGCTCGACTCTTTCGAATTAAACTCAAATAGCTCGAATTTTATAGAATTTCAAAAAATTTCTTTAGGCGCGAGCTCGTTTATATCCTAAATGAACTAAATATGAACAAACAATACTCGACTCGTTCAGCTCAAATAATACCCCTACGTAAATCAAATTAACTGACCATATGAAAAGAAACAATACATCCTTTACAACTATACAAAATTTCTCCCAACACAAATTATGGCCCCGGGGTCAACTACATACCGCATCTTATTTGGGGTTACCATGACAAGAATTGAGGTTATATTTACAGGTGATCTGAACATTAAGGTAAATAATCAAAGTTGGGCAGCTGCCTCCCAACGGCTTACTTGGATGAACCAAGACTGGGTGGGTAGAGCGCCAAATTAGCACATCTGTAGCATTTACGCAGTCTGGGCTTCAACAAGAAGTGCTATGTACATGTGTTTAAGTTGGCTGTGAAACATGGAGCTCTTGCTTCAACAAGAAGTCTGGGAACCAAGCATGGGATCGGCCAAATTCAGACATCAAATAAGCTCTAGAAGACGAAACCGAAAAAAGGCTCTTTTCACAAACCTCTACCAGGCATGGCTAAGTAGTCATCTCCCTGCTTTTACTGCGAATTTTCTTTTTCAAGTGAACTTGGAGTCAATGGCGGAGAAATGGAATCATCACGCTTTGCAGAACCATCATGAGCTTTATGTGATGTGGATGGAGGCGATATTGTTCTAAACCTTGGACTGTTTTCTGGAATTGAATGGCCGGGAACTGGAGGAGTTGGCAGCGGAGAAGCTACCCGTGGAGCTGAGAACTTTTTTAAGACAGAATTATCTGATGTTTTGGACATCAATGGGGCCGAATAACCAATCAAATGTGAAGGACTGGCAGGCTGATACCCTACGAAAGGTGGAGGCCTAGGAAGCTCATGAAGCTCATTTATTCTTGGTGAATACGACAAGAGAGTAGGGGATGCACTGGGAGAGAGTTTTGGAGATGATGAATGAGTTAATGGATTTTTCGAAATTGAGCCAGATGAGAACTGCTCCATTTCCGTTCTATAGAAAGAATGTCTAGCTGTCCATGGGTTACTTGTTATAGGTCCAGAGTATGACAGTCTTTTAATCTTTTTGGAGTGAGACAATGTACCTGTATTCAACTCTGAAGATGAAATCCTTTCCGTCAAGAGGGGAGGCCTTCTGTTGTTGTTGCTCTCTTTCAGCACTGACTCCGAGTTTAGGCCTATAGGTCCTGACATATTTTGTGTTTCTACAAGCTTGTTTGGCTGCCACAAGTATTGTGAGTCGACAGGACTTGTTTTCTTCTCAGGAGCAGGATTTTCATTTCCTGTAGCATATGAGTTCTTTGTATCACCTGGTGTTGGAAGTACATAGGAATGAAATTTCTTTGTAGATGATGGACGTAACTGTCTCATTCTTGCAGCAGGATCAAGTTTTCCTTGTGGAAGAAGGGGCGCTGACTGGCTAAGCAACTTTTGTTTTCTGATCAAGTCATAACCAAAATCTGTAGTTTTCTGCAAATATGCCATGAAGGGGGGTAGATGTTAGTGGGTTGATTAAAAAAAAAAAAAAAAACTGATGGGGAAAAAGTGAAAAACTAGTGGTTAGAGATAAAAGGACGCCCCCAAACACACACCAAACCCACACCTAAGGTTTGGAATGAAGGAAATTAGTATCCACTATGGATAAATTTTGGCTACATTGTTAACCAAGGCCTTGACATCAGTTAGTTAATATGTTGAGAGCCAGCCAAGCATAGATTCTCATCCAAGCAAGAACGGTATGCCAATCTTTACTCTTTTAACTATCCAAGTGTTTTACACACAAATATGGATTGGGAACAACATAAAGGTCAAGGGAGATAAACTAATGCCAGTTTAGTCCAGCAAAAAACAGGGAGGTATTCTGTGAAAGTAAATCAGGATAGAAGTCAGTGTTCCCATCCTAGTTTACCAAGCATAGCTGCATAGTTATTCCTTGTTGGACAAAAAGGGAAACAAATTGAGTGCATATTTGAGAAGGCAACCAGATCCAAACTTATATACACATCCAAACTTATACACATATTTATGCATATATGTATGTATCTGTGTATATGTGTAAATGACTAAATGTGTGTATATACAAGTATTGTGTGTGTGTGTGTGAAGTTACAACTTAAAAGAACATTAACCAATTAAGACAGAGACGTGGGGGAGAGGCGTGTACCTTTACACTATCCACTTTTGCAGAGTGGGGAAAATTGACATCCAAATTCACCTGATCCAATGCAAAATGAAATATACTCAATATGACAAGCAAAAAAAAACAAGAAATAACAACAGTATGGATTCCCAAGAAAACCATCTCAATATAATAACAATTAAAAATCGACAAAATATTTAAGCAAGCAAATGCATCTCTCCACTAATGTGCATCAACTGCTTCGTCAAATTCAATCTTGCGTCAGGGGAGGTCAAACTTGGAGTTAGTTGGAGATTGTAAAGCGCAGGGTTTTTTTTGGGGTAGATGGGTCTCTCTTGTCCCTCTTACACTAGACCCTGTTTGGTCTCCCTTTTTATTGTACCTATGTTACATGGTTCTATCTATTTACTGCTTCAAAGACAGTGAGAAATGTAATGTGTATAAAAGAACTCAGCAAAAGGGAAATGAAAAACGAAAAATGCATGTATAGTATTTCACTATTTCTCAGGTGACTTTGACAGCTACCTGCATTGACTTTCGAGATGCAGAAGTGAAGTTGTGTAGATGACGATTGTGAAGATAGTCAAAACATAGTTCTCCATCATCGACCATACTTGAGCTACCATTATCATTGTCAACATCAACTTCATCGCCATCCTCGTCATCAGCAGCATCTTCTGACTCATCATCATCAAGGCCTGTGAAATGGTACTCAATATGTTGCTGTTGAGTCACAGATTTTACATGCGGCTCTAAAGCCTCAAGGGATTTAAGGGACTTTCTGAAGAAACACAACTGATACAAGAAATGAAGAGATTCATCAAAAAAACTTGAGAAGAGGAACAACTCCAGATTACTAGAAGTAAACAAACTGATAAGGGAGAAAAAGGACTTGATGAAATACCTGAGCAGCATGGTGTCTCGCAGCCTGTGTAAGGAGACTTCTAGACTGCCCTTGCTTCAGTGACTTCAAACGAAACACGAATAAGGTTGCTTCCTGGTCAAACTCATCTCTAGCCACTTGTAATTGTTGAGATGAAAAAGTCTCTCCTTTTCCACCTTTTGACCTCTCTTTCTCTTTGAGATTTGTTCTCATGTAGTCATATATTTCCCTGCATATCAAAATAACAGGGTCAAGACAAATTTTCACCTGCGGAACAAGTGGGTAGATACCATTAAGAAAAGCTAACCTTTTCTCATCACATTGATGCTTCATTTCCTGCAACATTATAAATACAATAAGTTCTTAAAGTGTAGCCGATAAATTGGGACAAAAGAAATCCCAAAAAAACAACTATAGAAATTAACTTGGACAAACCTCAACTGTGTGAAGCTCATTAAGAAGAGACTCTGATGGAATTGAGATGGTCTGGAAAATATGAGCCCGCTAAACATATAAAACAGAAAATAAATACTAGGCAAAATTTTGCAGCAGTTAGGGAAAAGGATACAATGCTCAATCATCTTACGTATCTATCAACAAGTTTCTGAAGTTCAAACTGCACTTTTCCCATCATCATGAGAACTTTACCTGCACAATGGAGAATTAAGAATTTATTTAACGTGAACAAAACGGAAAGTTGCCAAACATTAAATTCATTCATCTATTTATTTATTTATGGACTGATAATGAAAGTGATTCAATGCCTCAAAAATATCTGCCCACCAAGAGACCGAATCATATGTGAAGCCTTCAGAAAAGCCAATTAATTTTTTGAGTACGAAACACATAAAGAAAGCAAGATTGTTGACGTCTTTATCCTCACCAGATTCTTCATCATCATTCAATGCAACTTTCTGAAGAAGGCAAGCACCCATCTCATGAAGAGACTCTGAAAACTCTGCAGGCAACAAGACCTTTAGTAGCCATCTGACACGTTGGGATAATAACACCATACATGTGAATATAATAGGACTGCACGGTTTTGGAAATCAAATATGCAGATAAATCTCCAGTCAATGTAAAAGCCATTAGCACATAGTGCTTTTTTATGACAAAACAGAACAACTTATCCTGTCACCTCAATGAGCGACAGAAAGTAGCTAGCCAAGGACATCTGAAGAGGAAATTTCATAGCCAGAAGTATTTCATATTATTCGACCTTTTAGGGTGTTAGTGATAGCCTACCATATGCACTATTTGCAGCAGCTGCTGCCGCTGCCAACAAACTATCATAACAGTCTCTCATATCCTCCATGTCCTGCAAATTAGATAACAAACAGGTATGAACCAGGATTATAAAGCCGATAGCCACAGTATGTCTATCTATTAATTAACTAAAGAAAAAGGGGGGAAACTTGTAATGGTGAGAATTCTGAATCCAAATCCATCAAAGGTCCTTCGGTACACTAACTTACCCTCCTTTCCTAACAAAGAAGAAAGATGCAGTATAGAATTGACAATGAGACGATTAGCTAAACTAGCTTAACAATCCCTGTTCAGAGTGTATCACTGCTACTAAAAATGTATATTTTCCCAGGACTCACAATGCTATATACAGAGCAGCATGAAAGACCATTGCAGATTTCAACAGCTAGTGCTTCAAATAGAAGTGATTTTTGCTATTTCTTTTCCCATTAAATTAGAACAAGAGACCTGATTAATGAGGTGGACTCGCACATTTCACTACCATGTAGATTGAAGCAAATTGCCACAGTTACTAGTGATGAACAGAAAAGTGAAATTGAAGCTAGCAGCTTCTTGTATCGTGGCAAAGTTGCAACTGCAAAGTATATTGTGAATTGACTTTAAACTGAAAATGGAGAAGATGAACAGAGACACCAAAAGCAGCAGGACATGGCAAGTCTAGTCTTACTAAACAGATGAATCTAGAGCCAGGAAAAGCGGATCTATATGCAATAATAATTAGAGAAGAATCACTAAAGTGATGACAGGAAAGAAAAATTGACGAATAATTTAACAACCCAATCCTATCTAGAAAGTAGAAACGTACAGAAATTAGAAGAAGATGAAATAAAGATAAAATTGAAGGGTAATTAAACAGGAGAGGAGTGGATAATGAGCGGGTGCAGGTGCAGCGGGGGTGAAGAGGGGAGAGAGATACCTCGGAAGCCTTAGAAAGCTCATCCAGTTGAGCCAATGGAAGAATCTTGTTGGTGTCGTTGCGATCATGTTTGTGGAGAGCACCACGCAGTTTTTTCAGAGATGTCTTCATCAATCGATTATTGATTCTTGATTCTTGATTCTTGATTCTTGATTCTGGTGGGATTAGCCAATAGAGCAAGAGGGAAGAGAACGAAAGAACACCTTTTTTTACCTCCTTTCTTCAACAGGGAGGGCAACGCAGCGTAGAGGGAACAACCCCCCACCCTAACACCCTTGACCCATCCTCTCTTCTTCTTTCAAACCATGCGTCCTCCTACTCGGTACCCCTATTATCACCATTTTTTTTTTTTTTTTTTTGAAGCCAGATAAAGATTAGGAAAGCCGCCGCCGACCGGGCTTCTTCCCCAGAGCGTCCGAGCGGACGAGAACCCGAAGTTCTTGATCAGTTGAGCAGCTATCATCGGCAGGGTTGCAGTAAGCCAGACGCGAAATCCTGTCAGCCCCACCGCATTCGATTCCCTGAAAATATGACGAATAGCAACATGAGACATACAGTTCAAAGTCAAAGTCGTATCTGCCATCAGCAGCTCGATATTCCAAGGGCACGACCAATCCCCAAGGAGAGTATTTATTACAACCAAACAATCCCCTTCGATCAGGAGCTTTTGGATACCCAAGGCCTTAGCCTTGATCACTCCCATGTGAAGTCCTAATGCCTCCGCATAAACCGCAGAGTTGTTATTACACGGACCAAATCCCATCGAGTACACTAGACCGTGGTGGTCTCTAATAACAAAACCATAGGTGTCCTCCCCCGACTGGCGGTGGGAACCATCGAAGTTCAGCTTGTAGTAATCGGGTGGAGGTCTGACCCAGTACTGGTTTCGGGTATGGTTAGTCCTGCCAGAGTTACAAGACCCACTACGGCCATGTGGAAGAGCCTTGGAAGACGAAGAAACATAAATGTTACCCGTGTCCATTCTGGCCGACCAAGTATTACTGGTTGAGTTGGAGAACAAGGCAATCGCCTGCCTAGACAGAACCGTGTCTGTTTGGAAAACGATTTGGTTTCTAAAGAACCAAATAGACCATCAAGCGAAGGCCAGATTCTGAAGAGTATTCTTCCCTACACTCGTGTAGATGGCGTGTAGAATGGTATTGGGCTTGGTGTTGTCATCTACGGTTGCAATGACCGGAAAAGCAATGTTGAGGTCATGTAGCAGTGCGCGTGTCCACGTACAATTTAGCAGCAGGTGGTAGACTGATTCCGAAGAACAGCCACAGAGACTGCACCCAGATGGAACTGCCAAATGCGAACGTTGTAATCGCTCAGTAGTCGGAAGGCCATCCCTAGAAATCTTCCAAAGGAAGTGCCTGATTTTATGTGGTATGTCCAGTTTCCAAACCCAATGACAATCGAAGTGCGAGTCACCTTTGTGGAGCGGAATAATAGTTGTTCCCGAACGTGTAGAGAACCACCCATTAGTACTAGGCCCCCAATACAGCATGTCATTAAATTTATTGACTGGAAGCCGAATGTTAGTGATGTTCTCAATCACCGTTGGGCAAAGCACCCCTTGTAAGCTGTCTTTTAGTTTTGTAACATCCCATCTATTGTCATTGGTAATGAATCGGTCCACCGACCACCCTGCCATGTCTGGGTCAATCTGTGTGAGCGCCGTTGATTGTAAAGGCTTTTGAAGCGCCCAATTGTCCGCCCAGAACTTGACAGACTTTCCGTCTCCAATAGCACATCTAAGACCGGGTTTAAACAGGTGCCGGATGGACATCAGTTTAGCCCACTGCCACGAAGTGTTTCCCTTCTTGACATAATCCATGATCGTAGTTCCTTTTAGGTATTTTGCTGATATGACCCGGACCCAGATGTTGTCCAGTTCAACGATTATTTTCCAAAGCAATTTCATCTGTAGAGCCAGGTTCGCCGTCTCGGCTTTGTACAAGCCTAGACCCCCTCATAAGGTATCCGAGCAGATCTTATCCCAACTGACAAGAGGAGTTGAATTGGGACCCTTGTTCCAGAAAAACTGTCTGTAGACTTTGTCCAGTTCGTGGAGGATTGAAGAAGGCAACATAAAGGCTTGCATAATAAATAGCGGCTGAGCGCTGAGGTTAGCCTTGATGAGGACCTTTCGACACTCGGCGGATAGAGATGTAGCTTTCCATTTTGACAGTTGTTGTCTTGCCTTGAGTACAACATCAGCGAAGGTATCGCCATTTACCCTGTCGTTGATAATCGGACATCCGAGATACTTTTCTAGGTTATTTGTTTGTGGTATCCCCAAGTTTGTTGCGACAGTTTGAATCGCTGCTGCAGTAGTACCGTTAGATACTTGGAAACTGGACTTGTGCAAGTTTACCTTCTGACCCGAGATCAGGCAGAAACGTTGTAAAGTCTTTGATAACTCATTACAAGTAGTTTGGTTTGCTTTACCGAAAAGCATAATATCGTCTGCGAAAGCTAGAAAGGGAACTTTGGTACCCCCCCTACCAAGACAGAAACCAATGTTTTTTTAACTTTGAGCTTGTAACTGAAGTGACCTTGCAAGCACCTCGGTAGAAAGGATAAAGAGGAATGGTGATAGTGGGTTGCCCTGTTTGAGGCCCCGAGAGGGCACAAAAGGGGTAGACGGTTCGTCATTAATAAGGATAGAGTAAGAAACCGTTTGTACACATTCTTTAATCCATTGAATGAACTTGTGATCAAAGCCGAATTTATGCATAACAACAAAAAGGAATGGTCATTCGATTCTATCATAAGCTTTTTCCATGTCAAGTTTGACCGTCATGTAACCACATTTGGCTTTACTAATTCTGTAGGAATGGAAAATTTCGTGAGCAATCAGAATGTTGTCCTGAATGGACCTGACTTTTGTGAAGGCACTTTGTAGAGGATGGATTAGTTTATCGAATATCTTTGTGAGGCGCGCAGTCAAGATTTTTGAAATGATCTTATAAATCGTAGAACAGAGGCTGATCGGCCTGAAATGGTTAACAGTTTCCGGGTTGTCCCGTTTCTGTATCAGTGTAATGAACGTGTGATTGACCTGTCGGAGCATTCTTCCAGACCGAAAGAAGGCCTTGACCGCTTTTATGATCAAAGGGCCGACAATATCCCAATAAGTCTGATAGAAGCCAGTCGGCATCCCATCAGGACCCGGAGCTTTGTCAGCCTTGATTGAGAAGAGGGCAACTTTAATTTCATTGTTTGTGACCGGGGCCTTTAGTGCAGGGTTTTCAGAGTCTGAAATCTCTCTGTTGATAACATCCAGGTCCGCTGTGAAGGGGATACTATGGTTGTAAGAAGTCTTGAAACGGGACTCGAAATTTGTGACGAATTCATTCCTAATCAGAGAGTGATCTGTGAGTTGCAGGCTCGAGGCCGTTGTTAAAATTTTGATTATTTTTTTCCCACGCCGAGTAGTGGCAATACGATGGAAGTAAGCAGAGTTTGTCTCGTTTAGTTTAACATGTTTGAGTTTAGCTCGCTGGCTCCAGTAACGTCTTTGGAAATCTAACATTCTCTCTCTCTTGTTCAGCAGTCTCTTATGCTGAATGAAATCCGCGTTATTAGGGTTATTGATTAGTACTTGTTGTAAACGTAGCAGTTCCTCGTCCGTTTGGAAGATTTGTTTGTGTATGTTATTGAAAGTCCGCTTGTGCCATTTTTTGGCCAGAGCTTTTAGCAGAGAAGTCTTCTTGACTAGTTTGAACAGGTTTGAACCGATCGGATTAGTTCGTCATGCTTGCTTAACGATGTTTCGAAACTCCGATTTGGTTGTCCATGCTAGTTCAAAACGAAACGGTCTTTTGTTTATATTAGACTGCGATTGTAGGTCGATTGAGATCGGTGCATGATCTGAATACGTGAAAGGGTGGATTCTAACACGCAAACCGTCGTAAGCTGCGATGACCTCGCTTTGCGCAAGGAGACGATCTAGCTTGGCGAAACTATTGTTTGGTGATCCCCTTTTTTTCCTTTACCAAGTATAGTTACCCCCGTGGGTTGGTACATCTTGCAGAGATAGAGTATTCTTAATATCTTTAAGTCTGGTGAATCGTCTAGGACTTGGCGTAACACCCCCTAGTTTATCACTTGGTAAAGCGATTTCATTGAGGTCACCCAGAATACAGACAAGGAGGGTAAGTTGTGAAGCGTATTGAGTTAAAAAATTCCAAAAGGGGTCCTTTGAGATATAGTCCGGTGGCGCATATACCAAGAGGAAAGCTGTAGTTTGGTTTGTTCTGCAATCCTTAAAATTGATATGTATTAGTCTATGATGAACGGAGATGAGGTTGATTTCGCCTTCAGCTGGTGGGATGTCCTTCCAAAGCACACAGATTCCGCCAGAGAAACCTCTCGCGTGATCGAAAGCAATGTTTGAAAAGCCACACTTTCTCCAATAATGATCTGATGGTGGTTTGTTTGCTTTTGTCTCGAGAAGAGACAAAACATTTATGTAATTATTCCTACAGAATAGTTCAGTATTCGTCCAAAAGTTACGCCTCTTTAACCCACGACAGTTCCATGGGCATATATTCATGGGAAACTCGTTTTGATTGGTGATGGTATGTAATGTGCTTTATTTGAAGCACCGATTTGCCTGGTATATAGGCTAAGCCAAGTCCGAGCGTGTTTGGTGGAACGGGCAACTTCCTCAAGTTGTTGTATTATATCCCAATTTATAAGGCAAAAGATCTTAGTAAAAACCAAAGTCCCAGTAAGGCACCGTATAGTAGAAACAAGTCTTTGAGATCTCTTAGTGGGAATAAAAGTATGAACTGTGTAAAGATAATAAATGTGCTGGTGAAAGCTAAGAATGAGTGGTTGAAAGGCTATGCCATACACGATCCACCATTGAATACATATAGCAAAGTAAATCACAAGGAACTCAATGTCGATTGAATAGCATAGAAACCAAATCCAAAGAGACTGTATACATGCCTTGTAAGGCTTTCGATCCTCCCACTTTCGTACAAACATGGCTTGTAAGCCAAAAATTAGCATCAATGTTATATAAGATTGGTTATGACAGATGCAAAATGGTGCCAAACCGCGGTAAGCCCTCCATGAGCAACCAAGGAAAGCACACGACACATTAGAACCCCTAGCACACGTCGAAAACCAACTAGGAGGTAGGCAGCCCGCACCACCGGCATCAGCATAGTCAAAACTAGTAAGCATTAAACAAGGCCACATAGTTACATGACACTTGAACCGCACAAGGGCTCTAATAACCGGTTGAAGATTTAGCTGATCATTATAAGTAAACAAGGTTGTAGTCGACCCTTGGTACAAGTTTTGTGCCTTGTTAGGCATATGAATACTCTGGTAAAGGATGTTCAAGGCTTGTGAGCCATAGGGGGCAGCCGAAGTTAGTCTGTTCTGAACGAGGGGGAGATACCCAATCCTATGCAACTCCACAGCAGGAGCAGCAAAGAAAAACCTGCACAGACCAAAGAAAATGCAGCAGTACCAGCAAGGTAACAAGGAATAAGATATGGTGGAGTAAAGAACAAAGATTCGGTGTAAATTATATATCATTTGTGACTTGATTTCGTAATGAGGCAGTATTTGTATTGAAAAGCAATGGGTTTAGTGGAAAGCCAAGACTTGAAGATGTTACTAAACCACATGTGAATTGGTGTGAAAGAAAGATAATAAACGTCTAGATATACATATATTACAGATTGTGTAAATGAATGGTGATCCAAAAGTTTGGCCCGGTAAGGCTTATAAATGTTTTTACAATGGTACCTCAGTGCTTCTGAGCCGAAGGAGCCCAAAGTGGGCGTACTGATGGTGATAGTGGCTTGTAGGCCAAGGAGCGGTTGAAGCGTTTGATTGAAACTGAACACATATATGTATATGGTAGTAGAAGGAGGGAGATGAACCCCAATACATACGCAAGTATGGTATATATCGAAAATTTGTTGGTGAGCAATATGATAGATCAAGTGTATCATAAGAGCGAGAAGTAGACTTACCGAGTAACAATCCGTAGCAGAGAGCCTAAAGCGGATGTGCAGAATGTACTTGGTGAATGTAAAAGTTAATTGCAACCCAATTTTTGATGGGTGGAACCGGGGGCTGGTAAACCCAATTAGAGACCGGGAATGGTCGAGAAATGGCCAAGCAACACAAATCTGATTGGGGTTTGGTCTAGACAAAGGGCAAAGATGCAGTGAAGAGACTTCACTACCGTCAGGGATAGAAGAGCGCCAGCGAACCCGCCGAACACCGAGGGCCAAACGCCGCAAAAGCCGCCGACCAATAACAGATCTCCTTCTTAAGATCAACAAGAATTTTTGCTTCTCCTTCCATTTGTTGCACCCCTATTATCACCACTCTTCCCATTTGGATTCGATTATTATTACTGTATTTTATACGGTTTTATATATATAAATAAATACAGTATAACCTTATACGTGACCATGTTGTCGTAATTAGGCATTCCGAGTGCATATAACCAATTAACCATATCTGCTAGCGAATGAGATCAATAAGACATAATCAAGGTCTATACCTAAGATCCGCGAGCGCAACCTTATCTACGAGTGCATATAACCTTATTTACGACCATGTTGTCGTTGCATTGAACATAATTTAGTGAAACACAACAAAATTGTTAAGAAAGATTAGAGTGTTTCATATGATCCTCTTAATTTCTCATGGACATACCCAAGATCTTTTTAAGGAGTTAATTACCGAGAGGTTGTAAACTTCCGTAATTATATTATTGTATCTTAGTTTGTTCTGACATTTAATCATTAATCATTTCAGTGCAGTAAATGCTTCTACTTGTGAGGTTTGTTTCCCTATTCTCTTATGTCTTATCATAATCTTTTCTCCTATTTATTTCTGATAATCGAACATATCGTACTTTCTCCTGTTTATAATGTGGATCCGTCAAAACTTATTTTAACAAAACCATCCCTTGGTTTTTTTCCATCTTACAGGGTTCCGGGTTTGTCTTCTTGGTCCTAGCTTCGATATGTGTGGTTTTGCTTGATCATCCTCATATTTTTTTTACAGCTTTCCAATTGTCGATTTAGTTTTGTATGAACTTGTCTATATCTCGATGAGTCGGGATTTGCCCCTGTTCGAAAGTGATTTTATTTATTTGGAACCATATACTCCATCATGCCACTGCCAAATACGGCATGTCTTCTTTTTCTAATATTAGTCTTAAATAAGTTTCATTTGAAGTGCTTCATTCATATCTTTTGACTTTTTAAGTCACACACCTCCCTTTTTTTTCGACCTACACACTCTATTCCATCCTATTAGTGGAATATGATTTAGATCTTTATTCTAGAAAAAATTATATTAACTTGGTCGAGTTCTTGATGGATATGTTGGAAGCATAAAGCTTTGCAATATGTAGTTAGGCTTGGTCGCCATGTTTTTCCTTCTCAAAATTGTTCTTCTTTTACTATGATAGAGAGCAGTGGCGGAGCCAGGATAAAATCCAGGGGGGTGCTAAAAAAAATTCGTAATTTTTTTTATACCTTAAAATTGTGATATATTTATGATATTTTTAGTTAAATAGTTGAAAGAAACAAAAAAAAAAAAAGGAAAAAAATCAAGAAACAATATTGGAGGAAAACATTAAATTTAAATATGACATGACATTTTTTAATTGAAATAGTTTAGAGAAACTTAAAATATACAAAGAGATCTCTAAATAATTGTGTGGAATAATGATATAATAAAACAAATAAAAAGTGGAGAGTTTGAGATTTGAACATAAGATCATTTAATTCTCTTCCCTCCCCTTTACCAATTGAGCTAGATAGCAATTCTACTTCAAATATCACTTAAAAATGTTATATTACCTTAAATATACTAAATATATGTAAAAAAATAATATTTTTTCGGATTTTTTTCCGGCCAGGGGGTGCTCGAGCACCCCCCAACTCCGCCCTTGGTTAGAGAGTTGAGTCTCCATTTACTCAGTTGTTTTTTTGTTTTGCATACAATCTCTTTCAAATGTGTTTTTTATTGACTCTCCCATTTATAATGAAACATCCGATATTTTTCTAGTGCCACTGAGTTGGGTATCTGCAGTATATTTTGTATATCATGTTTTCTTGAGTTTGGGACTTTCTTAATTAGTTACTTGGAAGGGCTAACTTATTGAAATTTACTTTTTGTACTGATATTTAATAATACACATCTATGATCTATTGTACTTTGGTCCATGTTGTAAAGCTTGATTTTGCGAAAATCGTGATATCATCAGCTAAAGAAAGGAAAGGGATTTTGAGTTCACCGTGAGTCATGTTGAAAACAATAAGATTATTGTTTGAGCTTGCTTTGTGTGTTAGTTTTCTTGATAGATTTTAGCTCCTTTGATAAGGAAAGGCAAAAAAGGATCTTCTTGGTGGAGGCCTCTCTCGGGCTTAAAAAGGTTCATGGGTCCATTATTGACGAGTACTAAAAAACAAAATGTTTTCATGCACTCTATTATCCAGTCAATGAGGGTAGGGGCGAACCCAAATTTTTAAGAATTTCAATAGTAACATCTCACTCGACTCTATCATATGTTTTTTTTCATGTCTAGTTTGATGACAATCCATCTGTCCTTTCTCAGTCTCGTGTAGAAGGAGTGAAAGTTCTCATTAGCAATCAAAACATTGTCTTGAATTGCCCTGTTTGAAGCAAAAGCTCTTTGGAGTGGATGGAAAAGCTTCCTGGCCACTTTCTTTATTCTTTTTGTAAGTATGTATTTTGGATATCGTTTTATAAATTGTTGTATAAAGACTAATCGACTTATTGTTATCTGTGGACATAGGGTTATCACATTTTGGAAGGAGAAAAGTATGATTGACCTGTCTTCCTGATGATAAGAAACTTTTAATTGCTCTAATAACACATGGTCCTACTATTCCTCGTTTTTTTTTTGGTAGAATTTTGCTATCATCCCATCCGGTCCCAATGATTTGTTGTTCCATATACTGAATATTGTATTTTTTTATTTCCCCATTCGTGATTGGTCTTGATAGTTCGACATTATCAACATCGGTTATTTTTGTATTAGTGAGGTTCAGGTACTATGAAAGGATTGCCCCTTTCTTGAATCTTCGAATAAAAGTCATTTCGAATTTCATGTTTAATATTTTCCTCGTCTATTGTCGTTGTTCCTTCTATTGTTCTTATTTCTTTGATCATCTTCCAACTCCTTCTACTTGATGCGATTTTATGGAAATATCCCAAATTTGTATCTATCAGTTTGATATGTTTTGCTTTTACATGTTGTCCCCAAAATTTACTTTGGAATAAGAGTAGTTTTTCCTTTTTGCTAATCAACCTTCTTTACTTATTCAAGGCAACATTAGAGGGTTCAGCATATGAAAATGGTAAGAGAGAGTCCTTCTACCTCTTCAAGCTGCAAAAAAATGTTACCAAAGGTTGTTTTGTTCTAGTTTTTTACGTGTTTCCTCATGACAGTTTGATCACCAAACTTCTGTCACTACATTTTTTAATTTTGCTTGATTATTTCTGATAACTAGTGGTGTTTTTGGATTATAAATATAAATACTAGCTTGTAAAATGTTTGGTAAAAACAATTTTCAATGTATTTAAAATAGTAAATGTTTAGTTGATATAATATGTTTTTAGGGTACACCATTCATAACTAATTTCCGAGAAAAGTTATTGAATTTAAGGAGGCTCTATAATTCTCAAATCCATGCAATGTCACTCCCTTGATTTCCTTCGTGCCCTACTGTCTTTTCAAGAACATTCGAAGTCGTGAACCATCCATTTTGACTTGACTTCAGTAAATATGGTTCTCAATATTGACTACTAGGATACCGATATTAAGAATATTTTGTACCACATTTAGTAGGAGCATTTATTGTAGTTTATCAATTTTCCATTTCTTGTTTGATCTTATAGTGTTGCACTTTGTCTTCCTCATTGATGGTGACGTGTGGTGCTTGGTGATTTAGGAGTCTATTCCCTTCGGTCCATTCATCTT
The DNA here is from genome assembly GCA_037127255.1 of Persicaria tinctoria. Taxonomy (NCBI): domain Eukaryota; kingdom Viridiplantae; phylum Streptophyta; class Magnoliopsida; order Caryophyllales; family Polygonaceae; genus Persicaria; species Persicaria tinctoria. Next base: position 70,097,831 of record JBANSL010000007.1, on the reverse strand, counting down.
TTCAAAATCTTATTGTTTTACCTCAACTTGTCATATCAGTCATCTAAAAGTTCCTCTCTCATCTCCATAAACAATGGAAGTGGGCGAAAGTATCTTGAAAAGTAATTATCACAAAATAAATTATGTAATTCAAAATAAATTTGAATGAACTAAAAGCTAGTCTAAGAATATAATCAGTTCAAACATCTTAGAATTATTAAAACAATCTTGAAAGTATGAAATATTTTCTAAACATTTTAAATCTTAAATAGGGATGAAATTGACAAAAATTAAAATTTTAGGAGGGCCGGTGAAAATATCACACTTCTTCTAGCCCGTGCGTGCTCCTCCCAATTCCACTCTAGCAACCAACGACAACAACTAACTCTAATGACCCATGGCGGCTTTGACAAGGCATGGAGGTGCACACGGTGAGTGGCTACAACTTTATGGTGTTGCAGTGATGTCCCCAAAGGTTCCAGGCAGCGGCCAAAGCACTCGACTTCGGGTGTCGCATTTGGTTGAATCATAAAGCGGTCTTGTTATTGGCACGACCAATTTTATTTTATTTTTGCCAATTGCACGGTCAGTCACCGACTTCTGGTGTGTCGATAGAGCTTTTTTGCCTGAAAAAAGCTTGTTTACACCAACTTCTCGTGTTAGGAAAATCGACACATATTTTGCCAATATCGAAAGTCGGTGTCAGTAACTTTTTTTTAGGCAAAAATGTTTTGCCAATGATAGAAGTCGATGATAATACTCTGCGATTGGTAAAAGCAAAACGTGCGTATAGCAAGGCAGATCAATAAGACTCAAGAACGTTAGAACATTGTCAATAACTAATTAATTAATGATTAGTCAAAAGATTGCTAGTGAATTCAATTAGATTTTATTTTTTATATATATTTAGAAGACTTAAACTTGCGTTGTTCATCTATTTATTGTGTGCCCAGATAAGGATACTTTATTGAAAAGGAAAATTCTAAAAGGAAACTGTTGAACCCCATAATCTAATTTTAAAAATGGATAAATCCGGTGTATTTAGGAAAAATATTTTTCAATTTGGTTTCTGGACATATGATAGAATAAACGTTTTAAAATCCATTGCGTTTTCTTTTGTGATTTATATACCTTGAAATTTGTTTTAATTGATTTCTTTCCCTGTATAACTTGTTTCAAGTCCTTCATTTGTCTTAATTATTTTAAAAAACACTTGGATAAGTCAATTTTATTCGTTTTATATATTTTTTTGTTAATGAGGTGAAAGATCATAATTTTTACAATTTATTTATTTATCCAGTTGTTTTTATACTTGTATCCGCTATAGTTTGGATCTTGATACAGATTTCTATTTGATATGTTCAGGTGTGAAAAACGCCATTATCCAATAATTTTTAAAGGCTTGTATGAGGGGGGTGTCACAATAAACAATGCCAAGTACAAAGTCTAATTTACTTGTCTGTCGTACAAAATCCAGTGTGAGGATTGGGGTAAAAGCCAGACTAAAAAGGGCAGTTAAGAGTTGAGAGCTTAGAAGAGGGAACCATATCATCCATTAACCCCAATCCTATAATAATTCTTGTTGTTATGTTGAACAATTGAAGCCTACCCAATCGCCAAAATTCTTCTACAACACCAACCTCCCGTCATCCATCTCCAATGGTATTTCCCCATTTATCCATCCGATTCAAATCGTATTCCCACCGCTCCCTATCAACTGCTGCCAAAGTAGGGTTATGTTTTTGTTGTTTTGTTTTTTCCTTGTTTTTTTTCTTTTTGGCGGTTGCAGTTGAGTTGAAATGAGAGTGAGTACCAAAATTCCTACACAACCCACACTCCTTTTTCGCGGATCCACAACATCAAAACCTGGGTTTCTGCCAACCTGCAGCCATGGAGGCGGAAAGCTCATCTGCCCATATCATAATATGCACAATGCTCCGCTCATTGGGTCCTGAAAGTTAATACCCAATCCAATATGATCATCCTTGTCAAGACTTTATGGCAAAGTCTTGTTCATTTGCCCTCCGGTAAAGCAAAGCTGATGCTTCAACCCTGTTTTACAAAGCAGATCAATAACATTCATTCCAATGAAACCTATTAATCTGAAGATAAAAGATGGATAAATAATCTCACCATCCTGGATGCACAACGTATCTTCCTTTTGAAAGAGCCCAATTCACCTATTTAGAGCACATGATATTATCAGCCAAGTAGGCAAAACAAAACATGAAAAAGGAAAAGGCAGCCAAACCCTGTCACACAACATCATGAAAACAGAAGGAAAGGCAACCAAAGCATTCTTAAGATCTTGCATATACCTTGTCAGTTCCAAGAGAATTGGCAACTACATGAGTGACCAGCTCATCTATTTGGTTGGTGCAAACTGCACCAAACTGTTCAGCAGTCTGCCAGAGTGGATGTAGGTGAGGATTTACTTCACCAACAGGAAACACCCTGCTAAAAACTATGCGGCACCCGGCCAGAATCTTCCTTTGCTCAAAAGCCAATATGTTCCTAACATCCACATCGTCCAGACGATCATGGGAAAAGAAGTTCATGTGGATTCTCTCTATAACCTGTTTCAATGCCGGTTAGAACAGATAATCCAATAAGTAGATCATGACCCTTGGTCAATCATCAAAATATAGGAAGTAAACTCACCGACAAAGATGCTGCTAATGTCCCATCTTCTGCCCTCTCATCATGGTCAATTTCAAGGAGTGAGGGGCCTGGAAGCCCAAATTGCCGCCGACTACATGGGAAATATATATACCTATGTACCAAAAGATGGAAGATGATCTTTAGATACTTGAAATATAGTATATCTCAGGTCAGATAATTAGGTTTATCAGGAGAACACCATCAGGAACTTGAAGCTTGCCTTTCAACAACAATCAAATTCAGCTTGTTATGCGGCCAAACCTTGACAGAATCATCGACAATTACAACTGCAGATTCCATACCCAGAACACCCTCTAAATCTTTACTCTTAGGAACCCTATCATCACCATCAATGGGATCTCCATCATCACCCCTCGAGATAACTCGTCCAGCAAACAACATGCCCTTGGGATCAAGAACTTTTGCCATTTCAGTGGCATATAACTTGTTCCCCATTGTGTAAAGATGAAGCTCATAAAGTTTGCTTGCCTACAACACAAACAGGAGAAAGTTAGTCCTCCAAAGACTGATAAACAAACCTTGGTGGTAAGAAACCACAACAACAGTACCTTTTCCAGAAAATTCCAAATTCCAGGTCGCAATTTTGTCCACATTCCCATATGAGGGAAACAAAATAAATGTCGATATGGTTTTTCACGGTCCTGTTCCTCTTTCTTTCGCAAGATTTCATTATGAATTGGATCAACTTCTGAAAACTAGGAGGAACAAACAAGCATAAATTAAGATCATACCATTTTTTTTTATTGAACTACAACAAATATCATAGGGTTCACAAATCTAACTAAATAAAATACCTTTGCGGAATTAAGGAGAGTGTGATCAAGGTCTAGTACAAGACATAGCTTTTGGGAGGCAAACATTTTCTTTTGCTCATCAATTCTCCTAGCCCTCTCTTTCTGAATAGCAACTTTCTGCTGCTCATCATACCCATCAAATAGATGCTCCACATCTCTCCATGTGGTCCATGAACGAGCAGGACCTGAAGCGCCTTCTTCAGGCTTCAAACCAGCTTCATCTTGCTTATTTCCAGAGGTTAGTGGTAATCCACATGCCAATTTTTCATCCAAACGAGCTTGCCCTCCATCTGAAGGACCCTGAGGATTCAAGGATGGAACCACTGGTGCTCGAGAAACTGACATTAAATCGGCAATATTTTTCAGATTTTTGGTAAATTGGCTGGTGATATCAGGTAATGTAGTCTGATGAGAAGGCAATGCACTTGTATCAGTTCCATTTGCATGCTTTTGTGAATCTAAACTTTCCTTGACAATCTGTTTCATTTCAGTTACAACGTGATCTGGTTTAGTCGGCTCAGATCCAGAGTATCCACTCTTTTCTGCAGAACCAGTGTGAAGCACACGACGAGGATCACGGGGCTTCATGCGGACTTTTTCAGTCTTATCCTGTGGAGTTTGCAAGTAGAGGCATTAATAGGTATACATGTTTCTTTTTTTTTTGGGGGGGGGGGGGGGGGGGGCAGAAGACAAGAAGGAAAAATAGTTGCAACGAAACGCAAGAAAACATTCACATATCCTATCCTATAATGCATCAAAATACAAGAAACAGTTTGAAAAATAAGCAAGTTGAGGATCATTTATATCTATAACATTTTCTTAGCTTGCTGGTGGTTCAGGATGAAGCTAGGAACCCTTGGCAGCAAATCATTAATTTATGTAGTTAAAAGCAATGATTATACCAAGTGATCAATGTGAAGTGAATGAATGTAATACCCTTAACATTTTAAGATGCTGCATAACAAGGCAGGTGACAGTTATGTATATTAGTCATAATTCGGAGAAACCATTCTGCTCTACTCACCATCTGAGCAACTAAAGAAGGAAATTGAGCTGGTCCTCCAGTTTGTTGGCCCATCACTGTGGACTTTGGAGAGGCAACACTTGAAAAGGTCATAGCAGGTTGTGTAATGGTCGAATTTGGCAGGTACGATGTGGCTTGTGAAGGTTCAGAGATTTTGCGTTGTTCTTCAAAAATACTCATCCATGCTGCTGGATTGCCTGCAATATCTCTCAGTAACGATTGCAATGTTATAGGGGCAACAGTGTTCACTGGCATAGGACCACTTCCACTAGCAGTTACTCTGTTCGTCTTCCGAGGATCAGTCACTGTTCCTAGTTGGCTTCTACTTTCAAGCAGTCCAACAGAGCCACTATGCTGTAGTCCTGTAGTCGCAAATACAGTTTGAAGCTCCTCCTTTCCTGCAGCGATTCCGGTACCTTCGGATCCATTTTTTTGTTTTTTCATTGCTGGACCATCCATAGCATTTAAATCGGATTTCATATACCTAAGTCTAGGATCTCTACTCTTTGCAGTGGCTTGAGGAGGAAGAACTGCAGTGCCAAGAAGTCCTGTAGTGGCACTGGAGACCAACCTTTGCATAGTTAAACTGGTTGTACTGGATGCAGATGAATCAACCTGTGGCAGCAAACCTGATTGCCTGACACTAGCAGAGTAACTTGAAACCTCTTCATTTCCATCATCAACTTCTCCATCTTTTCCCTCTTCGGAAGGTGTAGGACTTGGAAGTCTATCATTTGACAGAAAGGTCCTATGAGCAAATTTTTGTTGATAGGACGTTACTGCTTTCAGGGCATCCTTTTCATATGGATGTACAAAGTGACCAATGGGCAACACCTGGCTGACAGGATCCGGTAATGAATCCTTACGTGTGGGTGATGGAAGACTGTCTAAGTGATGCGTTCTGTGAAGATCCAAAAGAGGAGCAATACCCATTTTACCCTTTATGTTTTGCAAGTTTGAAAGTCTCACGGCAGCTGACATGTTTGTACCCTTTTTATCAGATGAATACAACTCAACTTCCTTTGATGTATCATTGATGTCAAGTGAACGGGCAGAAGAGCCTTGCTCAGATTTTTTTAAGGACTCCAATTGATAGCCTATGTTTACAACTAATGTATTGGAATCGGTCAATATAGCCTTATCTGTAACAGGCAGTTCTTCCTGTTTGTCACAAGCCCTACTTCTCTGAGAACCATCGAGACTAGTTGGCGTCATCATAGACTCAATCTGATACAAGAAAGATGAAGAGCAAATTTATGTAAACTGAACACAAGCTGAATTAGAAATCCAAAGGATGAACAGCTGACCTCTTTCATCTGCTCAGGTGAAAAAAGGGCAGGTTGGAGTCCCATTGCATATGTAAGTAACCTGAACAAACCAGTTCGAAGGATAAGGGCATTATGGCTATCATAGGAAATCTCAAAATAACACATGATGGCTTATAATAGTTGAGAAAAATAACCTTGTCATAGCACTCCTATTTTGGTCTCTCTGTATTGGGCTCATAGCCCAAAAGACCTGCAAGAGGAAGATGCCATTAATTTACCCAAGATAAACAATGAGTGAGTGTCTCCACCAACACAATTGCAATAGCATTATGCACAAGTTTGATATGCAGTTCATTTTAGGGTGCCTTACAGAATTGACACACTTAAATCCCATAAAGGATTGTTCGATTAGTGCATCCTTGGAAGGAAACCAGCAATGCAGGACCAACTGCTGTAAGCTTTCAACAGAGCTCCTCAACCGTGCGCAAACCACATCAAATGACCTGTAACAACAGTTGAAACAATAACTGAACAGCCCAACTGCTCAAAATTGGAGAAACTAAGAACAACTTTAAAGAATGCCTGGCCTCATGAGGACTCTCAACACACCAAGATTTAAAAAAGAGAAGTGTACTTACTTCTCAGCTTCAGTGGCATTAACATTTTCTAGCACTTTCCGGATTAGAGGAACTCTATCCTCTAACTCCTCCTCCTCTTCTAATCCACCAAAACTACCACATAAACCGCCCTTCTCTTCAACTTGGATAAGTTCAGATTCCAAATCAATCTCCCCTTCCTCCAATTCTCCTTCTTCCCTCTCATTGTCGATAACTTCATTAATCCCACTGGAATCATCACCATTATTGGCAATAGATAAAGTCTGTTCATTCGATCCAATTGCACTGCTACTTACACTGGCACCTTTTTGCTCTTCTCCGCCTACACCATGAGATGACGTCAAACCTTCCTCTTGTTGGAATTCCCCCAACACCTCATTCAGAGGCTTATTCTGCACAGCTTGTGCCCAAGCTAAACTATACAAACCGGAAGCAGAAAAGCCACGGGCGTAAGAGTAGTTGTACAGATCTTTCATCCAATACCTACTGGAAGAATCGGCAGTGGTGGAGGTGACTGTAGTGGTGGGCGCAGTCGCAGTCACAGTCGTCGTCATCGGTGTTGCCTTAGAGACAGGTGCTGCGGTGGGTGGAGATATAATTTTAGGTGGTTGTTTGGAGACTATTAAATCATCCCTAACCACTGATTTGACCGATTCAAGATCTGAAGCTTCACCGTCCTCAACAGAGTCTACTTTGGGTTTGTTCTCGCTACCCATCTTCTTGTTACAGATCCGATCCGTTTCCTCTCTAATACCAAAACAATTAGATTGCAGAACAACCATACGGATCTGGAGACGGAACTATTTCAGATAGAATGATATCCAAAGCAGATCACTCCTCCATTATACGCAATAGATCGTCGGAGGGTAAAAGTTAGGGTTTTAGATTTCGGGACTTTATTTGCGATCGAAATCGTTATTATCGATTAGAGGCGTGCAAAACCAGAAGAAAGGGAGAAGGAAAACAAAATTGACGGAGCTTGAATGATGAATTTTACTTGTTGAGGAGATTAAACAATGGCGTCAGCGATCTGAGCCACCGGGGAAGGAAAGCAAAAAGAGAGAGGTGGAGAACAGAGCGAGCGGGTCGGCGCAAACAAAAGCCGCGTTCGATTGGAGAAGAGGAAAGGGAATTGCAAATTTGCGATAATAATATAATCGTTCGAAACACAACACCTGCCTTATTTATTACAGTAGTAGGCACTCACCCTCGTCCAAAAACAGAGTTGCAATCTATCTTTATCTTCTTTTTTTTTTTTTTATCTACAATCTGTACAAAATATATCTTTTTTTTTCCTACATGTTATTTTGTTGCTAAAATTTTCTCGTGTAAATATTTACCAAATTACTGTAGATTTTATTATGTCAATAAATAATGAGATTTATTTAACCAAATATTTACATCTATCTATTATATACCCCGTATATAATAAAGGGGAAGTCGTCAGAGACACATGACAGTTTCTCCGTAATCGTAGTCATATGAACCAGTTATAAATTTTTTAATAATCAATATATGTATAAGATAAAATTTTATTCTACTCTATTTAATTAATATATCTATATATGCATAAGATAAAATTTGACCAAATTTTATTAGATATGAACATATTCTTAAAAGATATTAAGTAATTTTAAAGACTACATATAAGATAAGATTTTACCTATTTTTTCTATTTATGAACATATTTTTAGAAGATAATAACTTTATCAATAGATTACATGGTCATACTAATTACATAATTTTATCAATGACTTTATCAATAGGAAGAAGATAGAAGGTTTTGGGTAAATTGAAATAATACTTAGCCATGTAAAAGTTATCAACTCATGGAATTCAACTTTTGTTAATATATTTTTCCCAATTATTTTAGATATGGATATAATTTTGGAAGAATTTAATCACAATTTTTTATGGAATATGTATCGCTTTTGCAGATAAAGAAATAAAATTTTCCTAGCTTGAGTTGAAGATACTAATAAATCCATAAGATCTATTTTTGGATTTTATACATATATAGTCATGGATAGATTTTTAGATTTTGGCCTATGTATAGTTTAGATTGTTAATGTTATTTCACAATTATTAATTACTTTTTCTCCCTTCTTTTTGGTTTTGTTATTGCAGGTTATTTATGACTTTGTTTACGATTTTTTGGCAAGCTTTTCGAAATAACGTATTGATTGGTTACAAGGTATGTTATTTTGTTGTTTCCAGTATTATATACTAGCTTTTCATATGCTTTTTCATATGTTGTCAATAGAGTACAAATTCATTAAAATTTGAGAAATTAGCTTTTTATATTTTGTTTCCACTAATTAATTGAATAAACAGGTCTTAGTATCAAATTTATTTAAATTAAAAAAAAACGCACAATGGGTACTAAACTAGTTTACTTTAGTAAGTTTGTATACCTATCTTCTAAATTAGACAATTTTTTAAATGACGGTTAAATAACTCCTATCATATTATTGTTGTTGTTGTTGTTGTTATTACTATTATTATTTTTATTATAATTATAATTAGTATTAAGTACTAAAGTATCTACATGAAATTAGACCGGAGTCAGCTAACAAGCTGAGCTCCGCAACCCTTTTGAATACTAAATGCAATCCTAGTCAAAGTGTGATAAAAAACCCTACTTCTCCCTCTTGTTATCAGCTGCCCCTCTAGCCGCTTTATCAGGAATGAAACTTGAAAGGCCAGCCGAACTGAAGATAGAAGTTGTTGTAATCTTCACACAGGTGTCTTTGTCTTGGAATCAGTTGTAGAACAGAATATCAGCTGGTCGAAGCTCCCCTCCCTTGTCACCAACCATTCCAGTAGACGCTTCTTTACGAACAGAGATTCCGGCCTTCAAGCACTCATCGTACAAAGCATCACGCACCACATTATGTCGATGCTCAACACCAATATTAGCAGCACATGCAAGTGCATGATCTCCCCATACATCCAAAATGCCTTTCTCACAAGCAGAGCACTTGGATCCAACACTATACAATTCAATTCTCATACGGTATTTAAGAACTGAGTGAAAAGTAATAGCGTTCTGGGTCCCGAAAGAAACCCAAAATCAAAAAGAAAGAAGAGAAATTGGGCCATGTTTCCCAAGGAAGGCCGCATTCTCGATGCGCAGGGATTCATAATGATAATGCATATCTTAGATAGGCATTATAGGCATTTTTAGTTTAGTTAGGTTGCATTTCTTTCATACTTTGTTGCTAAATTGCATCTTGTGATTATTTTAGAAGAGTTCAGATTCTGTGCAACATTGGAAGGAAGCAAGGAAGGAAGAGATGCAAGACAAATGGAGATACCCGCGAAGAAAGACAAGAAGAACCGGCGAACAGCATGCCGCGGCCGCAACAAAGGCCGCTGCAGCGGGGAGCTAGAATATGGTGATGCCGCGGCCGTAGCATTTGGGCGTCAGCGCTGTGCGCATCGTTTTGATTATTAAAAACCCTAGAGCCTATTATTTGTTTCATGGCCGACTTTGGATCATATTTAAGGCCAAATTTAGTTATTTTTCCAGCACTTCTATTCTATTCATTCATCAGACACTTTAGAGATTTGAGCGATGTTTTCCATGAGGAACTAAACTCATCTATTCTGCCTGCAATTTGAAGCTTTATTTGGATTGATTGTGAGTTTCTAATTCTCGTTATTTGTTTCCTATATTTGAATGTTTTAACTTCTTTGTGCTTGATTGTCTAGTGTTTTATTCTATCTAGCCCGCGCAACTAGTTAGAATCAATTCAATTGCTAAGGTTTTGTAGATTCCTGGTTGTGAACCTTAACCTAAGTGGCAAACTTGTTCCTTTAAGGCTGGTTGAACTAATTGAATGAGTAGGAAGTTGAATGTGTTGTTAAATCCCTCTTTAGGGACTGCAAATACCTTGGCTAATCTATGAACTTAAAGCTATCAATTGGGTTAAATCCTTCTTTAGGGACTGTTCGCTTGATAAGGGTTGCTAGGACTCGTTGGACTAGTAACTATATTAGGTCGGGACAAGGGCATTCATAGGAAACGTAATAGGACGAGAAGAAGTTACAAGGATCGCTTCAATCCAATAAAGTGGAAAATTGTAGGTAGAATTGTTTCTCCTAATTGTCTAAAACAAATTCATTTACTTTGCTTTCTTTACTCTGTTTTGATAAAAGGCGGAACTTTTACACACAAAAACCTCCCAAACTGGTTACTTTGATTGACACTTGAATCAAATTGGAATTATAACTTTCCCTGTGGATCGACCTCTTGCTTATTGCTATACTTGCTATAGGTTTGAGTTTTCTTTGGCGGATCAACGACAGGTTTTCCCTCCGTCAAATTTGGCGCCGTTTCCGGGGAGATTTATTAATTCTTGTGTGTTTTTAGTGTTGATTTTTGGTGTGGACTGTGGACCATCTTATATGGTCCATACCCATGCTACTAATTCTTCTTTGTTGCCGTTTGATTCGGATATTGAAAGGACTCTTGCCTCTTTAAGGCAAGAAACTCGTGATCGCTTTCGCAAACTCCCTTTTGATCAAGGAGAAACCACAGCAGAGATGGCTAACGAAAACCGCACTCTTAAGGAGCTTTCTGCTCCTGATTTGGCACAGCAACCCCTAGCGATCCAATTCCCTACGCTAGCAGAAGGAGACAACTTTGATCTAAAGTCTGGGGTAGTTCATCTTCTACCCAAATTCCATGGGTTAAGTGGAGAAGACCCCCACAAGCATCTGTTTGAGTTCCATACGGTGGTTGTTGGGATGAAACTGGAGAACATAACTGAAGATCAAATCAAGTTGAGAGCTTTTCCCTTCTCTTTGAAGGATGAGGCGAATGAATGGTTCTTCTATCTGCCACCTGGATCTATTTCTACTTGGGCTGAGATGAAGAGAGTCTTCCTAGAGAGGTACTTCCCTGCAACAAAGCTCAATGCTCTGAAAAGGCCAATCAGCAGCATTGAGCAGTACGCGACGGAGTCGATACATGAGTACTTTGAGCGCTTCAAGAAGCTCTGCGCCAGCTGCCCATGCCATGAGTACTCTCAAAAGGATCTGGTTCTCTTTCTCTTCAATGGGCTGACGGATATAGAGCGTAAAACAGTGAATTCTGCTTGTGGAGGAAACATGTTGAACAAGATGCTTGCCGCAGCTTGGGATGTAATTAAGGATCTATCCGAGGGCTCTAGACAGTTCAACAAGGGCCCTCGTGCTAGGGGTGTACTCTCGGTTGATGCCCATGTGGCCGCACTTCAGACTGACATGGCAGAGGTAAAGGAGATGATGAAATAATTGGTCATTGATAGAACTCCTCAACAACTGAAAGCATGTGGTCTTTGCAATCAATTCACTCATCCTATGGACATGTGCCCACTTCTACAAGACCCTAATGTTGATTTGAATGCCATTGGGAATTTCTCTCAACAAAGGCCTAGGCAAGGCAATTATGGAAATCCTGGGTATTTCAACAACAACAATTACAACAGAGGCTATCGGCAAGGCTATGGGAACTACCAAGCCTCTTTCAATCAGTAAGGGGGGCAACAGGCAAGGCTCCAACAACAATATGAACCTCGACAGGGAGGTCAACAACAATCAAATGAGGATAACGAGGATCCACTACAGAAACTGTCACGATTGGTATTGAAGAATGAGAAACAACAGTCAGAGCGGAATGCAAATCTAGAGAAGCAGCAATCCGATCGGATGACAAATCTTGAGAATCAAATGAGTCAGCTCATTCAAATCTTAAGTGCTAAGGAGGCAAACAATTCAGGAAAGCTTCCATCACAGACCATCGAGAATCCAACGAAGGAGAATGTCAGTGATGTAACGCTTAGGAGTGGCAAGGAACTCGTTGTCACACCTCAAAAGGACGATGAGGAAATAATGGACGAGGAGATAGAAATAATAGAAGAAGAAGACGGAACGCACACTATGTGGCGGCCGCAGTAAACAAGCGGTGCCCGCGGCCAATCAATCATGTTGCGCCCACAGCACACTGTCGCGCCCGCCGCTAGTGAGCCCGCCGCCACCTCGGGGTCAGGTACTCCTCTTTCTTCTTCTTCCCCTCTTCCTCTTTCTTTCCCTTCTCCCCCTTCTTCATCCTTACCTAGGGAGACTCCAAAGCCAATTCCGCCCTTCCCGGAAGCCTTGAAGGATATACAAAGGTATGAGAACGACAAGGAAATCTTCAAGACATTCAGTAAGTGTGAGGTAAACATTTCTTTGCTTAATTTGATCAAAAGCATTCCTCGATATGCTAAATTTTTGAAGGAACTTTGCACTATCAAGCGGAACCAGAAGCTAAAAGGTAAGCAAAAGGTGAAGGTAAGCGAACATGTCACTGTTGTATTTCAAAAGCGTATGCCTGAGAAGTGTAGTGACCCTGGTATGTTTGCTATTCCATGTGTGATAGGTGATACTAAATTTGACAAAGCCATGTTAGATCTAGGAGCATCTATTAATGTTCTACCTTCTAACGTTTATCATGCTTTGGGGTTGGGACCTCTGAATGACACTCGGGTTGTAATTCAACTCGCTGATCGATCTACTATCTACCCGAAAGGGATTGTTGAAGATGTCTTGGTAATGGTTGACAACTTGATATTTCTTGCTGATTTCTTTGTGATTGACATGGGTCCTGGTAACAATGAAGGCCCTATTTTGTTGGGCAGCCCTTTTCTGAAAACTGCTAGGACTAAGATAGATGTCTATTCAGGATCTCTTACTATGGAATTTGATGGTCAAAGAGTTGAATATAATATTTATGATTCGATGAAATTTCCATCCGATGATCCTTCTCTGTGCTTTGGGGATATTACTGATACTATGGCACAAGATTGCTTTGATTTGAAGTGTGTTAATGAGATGGAAGTTGTTTTACAGGCCCCTATAGATGAAATTGCTAGAGATTATGTATTGTCATCTAATTTGCAGGAGGCTATAGTAGCTTTAGACCATCGATCTCCCACATATGTGCCACCAAGGGGAGACCGCATCGAGCTGACCATGCCTACTGAAAAGCTTCTTCCATCTATTATCCAAGCGCCTGATGTTGAATTGAAACAACTTCCTAATCACCTTAAATATGCTTTTCTTGGTAAAAATGATATTCTGCTTGTCATTATTTCTAACAAATTGACATTTGGACAGGAGGAGCGATTGGTGACTGTTCTAAAGAAGAACAAGGAGACGTTAGGATGGACGATAGCAGACATTAAAGACATCAGCCCTACCCTCTGCATGCATATGATACTATTGGAGGATGATGCCAAGCCATCTAGACAACCTCAGCAGAGACTCAACCCACCAATGATGGAAGTAGTAAAGAAGGAGGTGCTGAAGCTCCTTCAGGCAGGTATGATTTTTCCCATATCTGACAGCAAATGGGTAAGTCCTACTCAGGTTGTCCCTAAGAAGGGAGGTATTACTGTTGTTGAGAATCAGGATGGTGAATTGGTCCCTAGCAGGGTACAAACTAGATGGAGAGTGTGTATTGATTATCGTAAATTGAATGCAGTTACTCGCAATGACCATTCCCCCCTTCCCTTTATTGATCAAATGCTCGAGCGCCTCGTCGGCCACTCCTTTTATTGATTTTTAGATGGCTACTCAGGATATTTTCAGGTACCCATAGCACCGGAGGATCAAGAAAAAACGACATTTACATGCCCCTTTGGCACTTTTGCATATCGTAGAATGCCTTTTGGGCTATGTAACGCACCTGTGACTTTCCAACGGTGTATGGTAAGCATATTTTCTGAGTATGTGGAGCGCTTTATAGAAGTATTATGGATGACTTCACTGTGCATGGAGATGATTTTGATACTTGCTTGCATCATTTATCACTTGTGCTTAGGCGGTGTGTAGACACCAACTTAGTTCTTAATTATGAAAAGTGTCATTTTATGGTTGAGCAAGGCATTGTTTTGGGTCATATTGTGTCTAGCAGGGGTCTTGAGGTGGACAAGGCTAAGATTGATGTCATCCAGTCTCTGCCTTACCCCACCAATGTGCGCGAAATTCGTTCCTTTTTAGGCCATGCAGGGTTCTATCACAAGTTTATTAAGGATTTTTCTAAGATTTCTGCACCCCTTTGTGATTTACTGAAAAAGGAAGTAGCTTTTGAGTTTGATGACAGGTGTAGAGCATCCTTTGACGAGCTTAAAGGTCGCTTGACTAGCGCCCCTATAATTCAAGCACCCATATGGTCTCAACCTTTTGAGATTATGTGTGACGCTAGCGACTATGTTGTGGGGGCTGTTTTGGGACAAAAGGAAGGAAGAAGCTCTCATGTCATCTACTATGCCTCCATGACTCTGAATGGAGCGCAAATGAACTACTCAACCACTGAGAAAGAGCTCTTGGTTGTGGTCTTTGCACTGGAGAAGTTTCGCTCCTATCTCCTAAGAGCTAAGGTAATTGTCTTCACTGATCACGTTGCTTTTCGCTATTTATTAACTAAGAAAGAAGCGAAACCAAGATTGATTCGTTGGATTTTACTTTTAAGTGAATTTGACATTGAAATCAAAGATAAGAAAGGTGCAGAAAACTTAGTAGCGGACCACCTCAGCAGACTTGTCCAAGGAGAGGACAAGCCGGAAGATCAAAGACCCATTCACGGTGAGTTCCCTAGCGATACATTGTTTTATTTAACTCACATTTCTTCTTCGCAGCTGCAGGAAACCACGAAAACGGAGGGTGATACGGCCGCAGCAACCATGATGCGGTCGTAGCCAAACAATCGTGCAACGCTCGCAGCTTATATGTTGCGCCCGCCGCAGGCTGTTCAGGCCCCCGTTCCGTCTCTTTCCCTCCTATCCGACGAGGTAAGTTTTGATATTCCTGAGATGTTGATGGGTGTCCATACTCCTCGACCTTGGTTTGCCAATATGGTGAATTTCTTGGTCACGGGAGAATTTCCACCGAAATTCAGAAAATCTCAGAAGGACAAGATTTGCCATGACTCTCGCTTATATGTTTGGGATGACCCCTACCTTTGGAAACATTGTGTTGATCAGGTAATCAGGAGGTGTCTGCCGGACAATGAGGTACAATCTGTCCTTACTTTTTGTCATGCTCATGAATGTGGAGGCCACTTTGGTCCTCAAAAGACTAATAGGAATGTTTTAGAAGCAGGTTTCTTTTGACCTCACTTATTTAGAGATGCTAATGCCTTCTGTAAATCATGCGATAGTTGCCAAAGGGTTGGGAACATATCTGCTAGGAATGAAATGCCACAAACAACTGTCATATTTTGTGAAAATTTTGATGTTTGGGGTATCGATTTTATGGGTCCATTCCCTAGTTCTTTTGGAAATATATATATTTTGCTTGCGGTGGACTATGTCTCCAAGTGGGTGGAGGCAAAGGCCACCAGAACTGATGATTCTAAAGTAGTTGTAGAATTCCTGAAAGACACCATTTTCGTAAGATTTGGGGTGCTTAAGGCTATAATTAGCGACAGAGGGACACATTTCTGCAACAGGACGATCACTACCTTGTTAAAGAAATACCATGTCACACAGAGAGTGTCAAGTGCTTATCATCCTCAGACCAATGGTCAAGCGAAGATATTGAATAGAGAGATAAAGACCATTCTGGAGAAAACAGTGGCACCTAACATGAAGGATTGGAGTCTACGACTGAATGACGCTCTTTGGGCCTTTCAGACGGCCTATAAGACTCCCATTGGTATGTCCCCTTATCGAATTGTCTTTGGAAAAACATGTCATCTCCCTGTGGAGCTTCAGCATAGGGCGTATTGGGCTGTAAAGAATTGCAATATGAGGCTGGATGAAGTAGGTGAGTTTAGAAAGCTTCAATTGCAAGAGCTGGAGGAATTGCGTCTGGATGCTTATGATAATGCAGTGATCTACAAGGAGAAGACCAAGGCTTGGCATGACAAACACATCATGCGGAAAGAACTAACAATAGGAGACTAGGTGCTTCTATACAAATCACACCTGAAACTTTTCCCTGGAAAGCTTAGATCAAGGTGGGAAGGACCCTACACCATCTCAAGGATTTTCTCTCACAGAGCAATTGAACTCTATGATACTAAGTCTAATGAGCTCTTTAAGGTCAATGGTCATAGAGTTAAGCCATACTTTGAGAACATTCCGCATAACGAAGAAGAGGAGTTGGTGCTTGCTGAACCAACCCATTAGGCCACTTAAGGGCCATTACGTCGAGCCAACGACTTGAAACAAAGGTGGTTCTTAGGAGGCAACCCGAGGTAAGTTCTCTTTTCTTTTTCATCCTTTTCATTTTCTTAGGCAGTTCTCTTACTAGTTGTCTTAGGACTTAGAATAATTAACAAAAAAAAACGAAGTATAGAAGGCCACCTCACTGGCGGCGGCCGCCGCACATCAATCCCCTAGCACACCCCGCTGCAGCGGCCGCAGCATCCATGCGGCGACCGCCGCCTCTCAACCCCGTGACTTTAACCCCCCCCCAAAAAAAATAAATTAGATACATGATAGATCACGGGATTTCTTACCTCTTTCAAACCATACCTTCCATTCCACTCTCTTTGCCGTCTCTATTCTCAACCCTTCACCATTGTCATGCCTCCCAAGATCTCTCGTTCCTAACCCCCATTCTCTCATTCTTCTTCAATCGCCATAGCCAGCTCCCAAGATCTCTCGTTCCTATCCTTCTTAGCCTCCTCCCATGTTCTTCTCGCACCCTCAGCAACGCCGGAAGCCAGAAGCTCGTTCTCCCCCTACACCAGCCACCCCGGATCCAACCTCTCGCAACCGCTCTCTCACCGGATCTATTGTTGTACCGAAGCCGTTCCGCCGCTGAAGTCTCTGCTGCGGCCGCCGCAACCTTATTGCACCCGCTGCCTGTCTACTCGCCGGGAGGTTTGCCTTTTGGTCATTGCGAAAAAGGTTGGTGTTTTGGATTATTGTTCTCATTGTTAGGGTGAGATTGTTTGTTTGAGGTGTGGGATCTACATTCTTGGTGTTGTGGAGATATTGTTTGGTTCTTGGTAGTGGGCTGTAGTTGGAAATTTGAAATCTTGGGTTATTGTGAATTTGAGATTTGTTGATTGAAGAATTGGAATTTGGTGATTTGCTTGAGAAATATTTGTGTTAGTGGGCTGTTTGGTTGTGGATTTGGTTTATTAGCTTGAGGTGTGTTGAATTTTGTTGATTAGCTTGGGTTGTGTTGGGAGGTTTGTTATTGGATTTTGGAGTTTTTGGGTTGATATCACTGCCGAGATTTGATAACAATGGTGCATCGATTGAGGAATGCGTCTGACGAACAGAGGAAGACATTTAAGAGCTTTGATGCGAAGCAATTTGTGCAGACGAAGTTCTTTCATGTCCCTGCCTTACGTTGGGCATGTTGGATTTTACACGACGGATGCTTAGCCATGGCGGTTTGGGGGGATTTATAGACTGTAGTGCCCCCACGTATCTTGAGCTGGCATGGGAGTTTCTGGCCACGTTTCAGCACGTAGATAACTCGAGGATTAGGTTCAAATTGTTGGATCATCCTCACACTTGCCCATATGACCAGCCGAGACATATTTTTGGGATCCCTCGGGCACCCACCCCAGATTGGTATCTGATGGCGTCAGAGCAGCAACGCCATGATGTCTGGTATGCGGTGACTAGAACTAGATTTGACGGACACAAGGGCGAGTATAACTACAATTTCGTCCACCCTTGCCTTCGTCTGGTGCATAAGGTCTTGGCCATGTCTTTCAGCGGCCAAGGCGATGTAAACAAAGTGCATGCTGGTGATCTAGCCTCGTTATGGAGTCTTGCTCCCCAGTCCCGTGGTACGCCGGACTGGGTTGAGATCTTTGTGGACAGCTGCTTGAAGATCTAAGGGAAGCAGACAGGGAGGTTTGGTTTAGGAGGCATGATTAGCCTCATTGCCTACCGGTTTCTAGAGCCTGCACAGTGCGGTGCACCCATGTCTAGTGGGTACACCTATACAACGGAGCAGCTCAGGAGGGCTTTCTTGATTGAGGGCTCTGATGGGGCAGGCTGGATCCGGAAGTCGGGAGGCGTGGAGAGCACCGACTGCACCTTCCTAGGCCCTTACCTTATGGCCCTTCCAACAACACCTTATACATCACAGCTGACGAGGACCAGGATGAGGATGATGATGAGGATGAGGCTGAGGAGGATGCCCCTGCATAGACAAACTATCATATGGGGGATGCACATCACACTGCTGGATCTTCTGCGGGGCCTCGCTTCTCTTCTGCTGAGGATGACCCCTACCGGGACCACATGCTCACCGAGTTTCACCGTATGTCCTTGCGCCAGGACTCCTTCGAGTTCACTCTCCACGACATCGATCGCAATGTGCGGGAGACGAACTATCACATGGAGGAGATGCGGAGAGAGAAGTCTTACTACCTCCACCAGCAGTATCCACATATCCCGCCATACCAGCCGCCGCCTCATCAGTGAGTGGTTAGTTTTGCCTCCTTCACCCTGAATTTTTATGTTTTATTTTGGTTGTTTGTACTGTTTCAATGAGGACACTGAAAACTTTAAGTGTAGGGGAGGAGAATTATATGTATATTATGTCATTTCTGTCATTTCTTAGATCATGTTTACATTTCTGCATAACATATTTAAGTTTCTGTAATAGTTAGTTTATTTAATTTCTTTTTAGTTTATTTAATTTTGTCTAATTTAATATAGTTATTTTTCTGCATTTTCGGAATTAAAAAAAAAATCGAAAATCCAAAAATAAAGCATGCATTGCATACATATGTGTTATTCAAATACCCATCTGGCTTAGTTTGTCCTCTATTTTAAATTTCAAGCATGATTCATAAAAATCCCATGGAGTTCTGGATGTTTTGATTTTGTCTTTATTTGATTTTTGTGGAACATGAGCTAGCCAATATAATTGAGCATGTATGATTGAGCTAAAATATGATTGAAGTTCTCAAAACATGACCCTGTGAGAATGTTTAGCCTTATTTGAATTCTTTTGCTCATTTGTGTGAATTACTCTCCTTCTGTTGCTACCTCTTGGCATTGACTGCAATATCTATTTTTGAAGACCGATGCACATGTTTGATTGCTTGCGGAGTCTATGTTATATTTTGAGTCTTTTGTTTGAATTTGTACATATTTAGTGAATAAGGTGGCAATGGTTGATGCACTTAGTAACCGGGTCTACGCATGACACCCATGGGTATGATTCGCGCAAAAAGTTGTTGAAAACTATCCACTAGGAAAGAAAGCTTGATCATTGAGTAACCAAGTTCATTCATGACACCCATGTTTGCAACTTGCGTCAAAAGATGTTCAAGTGGACTTCATATTAGTAGGTTGAGGTGCTGATAGACCGGGGCCATTCATGACACCCATGTTTCCCGAGGAAGGCCGCATTCTCGACGCGTAGGGATTCATAATGATAATGCATATCTTAGATAGGCATTATAGGCATTTTTAGTTTAGTTAGGTTGCATTTCTTTCATACTTTGTTGCTAAATTGCATCTTGTGATTATTTTAGAAGAGTTCGGATTTTGCGCAAATTTGTGTTTATCTTGCAGATTGAATCGGAACACATTTGGGAGATGCAATATCTCGAAGAGCAATACAAGAAACATTGGAAGGAAGCAAGGAAGGAAGAGATGCAAGACAAATGGAGATACCCGCGAAGAAAGACAAGAAGAACCAGTGAACAGCATGCCGCGACCGCAACAAAGGCCGCTGCAGCGGGGAGCTAGAATATGGTGATGCCGCG
The DNA here is from genome assembly GCA_037127255.1 of Persicaria tinctoria. NCBI lineage: Eukaryota > Viridiplantae > Streptophyta > Magnoliopsida > Caryophyllales > Polygonaceae > Persicaria > Persicaria tinctoria. The sequence continues at coordinate 70,077,744 of JBANSL010000007.1, read as the reverse complement.
GCCGCAGCATTTGGGCGTCAGCGCTGTGCGCATCGTTTTGATTATTAAATACCCTAGAGCCTATTATTTGTTTCATGGCCGACTTTGGATCATATTTAAGGCCAAATTTAGTTATTTTTCCAGCACTTCTATTCTATTCATTCATCAGACACTTTAGAGATTTGAGGGATGTTTTCCACGAGGAACTAAACTCATCTATTCTGCCTGCAATTTGAAGCTTTATTTGAATTAATTGTGAGTTTCTAATTCTCGTTCCTTGTTTCCTATATTTGAATGCTTCAACTTCTTTGTGCTTGATTGTCTATTGTTTTATTCTATCTAGCCCGCGCAACTAGTTAGAATCAATTCAATTGCTAAGGTTTTGTAGATTCCTGGTTGTGAACCTTAACCTAAGTGGAAAACTTGTTCCTTTAGGGCTGGTTGAAATAATTGAATGAGTAGGAAGTTGAATGTGTTGTTAAATCGCTCTTTAGGGACTGCAAATACCTTGGTTAATCTCTGAACTTAAAGCTATCAATTGGGTTAAATCTTTCTTTAGGGACTGTTCGATTGATAAGGGTTGCAAGGACTGGTTGGACTAGTAACTATATTAGGTCGGGACAAGGGCATTCATAGGAAACGTAATAGGAAGAGAAGAAGTTACAAGGATCGCTTCAATCCAATAAAGTGGAAAATTGTATGTAGAATTTCTTCTCCTAATTGTCTAAAACAAATTCATTTACTTTGAATACTTTACTCCGTTTTGATAAAAGGCGGAACTTTCACACACAAAATCCCCCTAAACTGGTTACTTTGATTGACACTTGAATCAAACTGGAATTATAACTTTCCTTGTGGATCGACCTCTTGCTTATTGCTATACTTGCTATAGGTTTGAGTTTTCTTTGGCGGATCAAAGATAAGTTTTCCCTCCGTCACATAACCTGGCCAAGACCGGGAATAGAAGAAGCCTTCAGCCACTGTTGGGTCATAGGGAGCTTCAGATTCGCAATAAGAGCTCATTCCCTCCTAGTAAGAGCAAAGTCTACCTTGAGATGCTTGTCCACATTCTTGTAGTAGCAGCCATCCATTTTCTTCATTAGATAGCATTAACCCAACTGGAGACCGCTAACTCGAAAGAGGTCCCATAACCAGTCACTCCAGCACTCCTCAAAATACGGTCTTGTAAGTCGCGAGACTGGATCCTCGAAATGAGAAAAGCATAATGTAGTGTGTCTATAGCTGTGTAGACCCCAAGACCACCATAATCGATGGGCATAGTAGACAGACGACATAGAAGCGGGCCGAAGCCTGATCCTCCAATCGTAACTATTTATTCCACTGAAGACCTCAAAGAATCATCAAAAATACGGTGGGCATCTATAAAGCATAGGGGTGAGGCTGTCTGCATCGCAAAGTAAAGACGAGAAACTTCTGAGTAGGTTCGCAAGAGCAATAACTCACACCGAGGATCTTCTAACTTCTTGATGGCTTGTATCAGGCCATTAGTTTTCAAAACTCTCCTCATAATCACCTCATTGCAGAAGGAAAAATCCAAGCTAACCACTCCACCAAGGAGCTTAACTCCCCCCATCGAGCGTGAAATATGCTTAGGGAACAACCCAGCTTCCCTACACCGCGAGTCTTCACTCAGCCAGAATATTTCTGTTTTGTCAACATTGAGGTGAAGTCCTAGGGCCGGGCCATCTTCTTGAATAATAGAAAGCGCCTTGCTAACCATCAATGTGTCTCCAATCAGAGTCCCATCATCGAGGTATCATCAATGTGTTTCCAATCAGAGTTCCATCATCGAGGTATCAAGCATTAAGCTTCAGCTCGCAGCTATCCTTAATTGTACGGATCAATGGGTGTAATGTAAGCGAGAATAGTAGAGGTCCAAGAGGGTCACCTTGCTAAACTCCCTGGCAAGAATATAGCACCTGATCACCATAATATAAGCGAGCTGGACATGCATAGGAAAACTCGACCCAATGTGATATGAAAGGGTACACACGACGAACTTCCTTAATCATGGCACTACGATCAACGAGATTAAAGACATTTTTGAAATCAACTAAAAGCATAGACATGCTATTATTAGACCCTTGAGCTTCTACTAATCTATTGACCAATGACCACATGCAACAACGCTTCTCCGCCTCCCGAAACATCCACCCCAAATTACATATCCTCCAAATATGATCCAAGGGTTTTACCAACCGCTATAGGACGAACCCCTCCACCCGGCTTAAGAAGAGGCGTGAGAGGAACACTCGCGGCAACGTATTTTATTGTTATTATTATTATATATATATATAATTATTTATTCCATATTGAAGAATAACATATTTTAATAAAAGAATTGTATAAAAAAATGTTTCATGTTAAATATTTATCTAATCTTTTTTAGTTGCATGTTTATATTGGCACGTATTTTTTTTTTTTTTGGGTTTTTTGAAATACACTAAATAACGGGATATTTATTATTTTTAAATATTTTAAGAATAAATAATTTTTTTTCCGAATAAGAAAATTATTAGTTTTGTGCATGTTTATATATTTGATCTGTGAACCAAGTTTATATATTTGCGATGTGATCTTCAATATATTTTTTTGTGTTTCTTTTTTATATGTAGAATATAAAATTCATGCTATTATTTTCATGCACTATCAATAAAACATTTTGAGACAAGTCATGTCTTATTATCTTAAACTATGAAACTTTAACCAGTAATTTTTTTTACTTATTTTAAATTAAAATTTCAACTTCACATATTAAATTGTTATTATTTAATCATTATACCATCTAACACTATCATATTTTAATTATGTATGAAGGTCAATATATTTTTAGAAAAAACAAAAAAAAAATCGACATAATAAACAATCATGATATCTTTAGGGATTATTAAAAGCATATTCAAGTCAATATAATAGTTAGACCCTTAGATAGATTTTTGAATTTAAAGTAATTACCAGCTACCTTCATCACATGATTTGGTTATTAAAATCTCAAACTATTTGAATATATTGATTTTTGAAACATTTATTATATAAGTTATATCTTTGATGTGTGAAGGAGCACCAAACAATTCAACACTAGTACGTGCCAAAAAAAAAAGGTAATCGCATGCACAATTTATTTAGATAACAATAATGATGAATAAGGGGAAATAACTCTATCGAGAAGGGTGATACACAACTGAACATATATACGTGTTGCATATATCATTAGTTCTTATAGATAGTCCTATGTGAATTAATGTAAATAGCAAAGTATAATCGATTGATAATGGTAGGGGTGTGCACAAATCCCGCAAATCTCGATTCCGTCCCGGTCCCGTCCCGATCCCGGTGGGATTTAGGACAAAATAGCGAATCCCGTCCCGTAAAAATTATGCGGGACGAAATGCGGGACGATCCCGGTGGGATCCCGCAAATCCCGTCCCGTCCCGCATATAATAATAATAATAATAATAATAATAATAATAATAATAATAACAATAACAATAATTTTTATAATAATAATAATATTATAATATTATAGAATAATAATAAGAAGTAATTTGGTTCAAAGGCCCGGCCTTTGGACCAATTATTAAATGGCCTAAAGGCTTTTATTTACTAGTAAATGGCCAAAAAAATTTCATAATACCACCTTTACCCCTACCTTATAAACCCCCGTCCTCTGTTATTCCTTCTCTTCTCCAAACGCGCTTGGATCTCACCGTTCGTCTTCGTCGAGGTCCTCTCGGGTCTTGTGAGCGAAATCCGTCCCTTCTCCTCTCAGATCCGCCTGGTCGATGATGACTCCCTCCGCCTGGCCGTCGATGATGACTCTCTCCGGATCTCGGTTCCTGATCGCGCCCTCTCGGAGATTGCGGAAGCCTCCGGGTCTCTGACCTTCCGACTCGGCTGCGGCGGCGATTGCGGAAGCTCCTGATTGCGGATCTCGGTTCCTGATCGGCGACGGCGGCGATGATGACTGTCTACAGTTCCCAGGTCCTTGAATTCGGTTTAATTGGTGAGGGTTTTTGCTCGTTTTCTTCGTTTTTAGGCTTTGTTTGTGGTTAATCGTGTGAATTTAGTTTTAATTTTGGGGTTTCTGTGTATTGATGGATTGTCAGTTATCGATCAGGCTCAACTGCTAGTGTGATTGGTTTTTAGGATTGAATTCGGTTTTAAAGGGTTGTAATTCTCCAATTATGGATGGATTTGGAGTAGAATACTTGTTTTATGCGTTCGCTGTGATAATTGTTGTTGGTGATTGCTATCCGATACTTGGGATTTCAGCAGGCTTCGGCGATGGAAGAGACCAAGAAATTGGAGGAGGCAAAGTTAACTTCAGCTGCTGCTTTTGTGGAAGAAGGTATACAGATGCTTGCGATGGAAGAGACCAAGAAATTCTGATTGGTTTTCATTTGTAAGAAATTGGAAGGGCTTCAATTAGAGTAGTATGAGTTCACGCACATGAAATTCAATTGTTGATTGGTTTTCATTTGTTATATTCTTCCATGGGAAGGTGTTGCTTCATGTAAATGGAATGCTCTTAGTTGACCAGTTATAATTACTTTTAAATAAACATTAGCAATGTTGAAAGTTTAATTATTCTTTTTGCACTAATTCTTCTGAGCATACGAAGCTAGGTGACACATGTTAAACGAGATTGCTTTGAACACCTTCTTTACATTCTTTACATTAAATTCCTAATCACCCCATTTTTTTTATAAAATGTTCTCGGTATTTTTTTAGTTAGCGATAAGGGTGGTGACAGTGATAAGGGTAATGTGGGTGGTGACAGTGCCCACTGATAAAGGTGATTACAGTGTTTTTGTCACTTTTTTTTAGTGATTACAGTGTCTATGACCCTTTTTAAACAGTGGTTACAACGTCTATGTCCATCTTACCCATTCATATATTAGATGAGAACTGTCACCACATGAATATCGGCTTCTCATTAGCCCCTATATGGTTTGTGCTTCCCTTTTCCTAGGGTTTTCTTTTGATTACAGTGTCTATGACTCTTTTTTCATAGTGGTGACAGTGTCTATAAAGTTGTTTTTGTTTTGGTTACAACGTCTATAGGGTTTTCCTTTTGTTTACAGTGTCTATGACCTTGTTTTTATAGCGGTGACAGTGTCTATGACCCTATTTTTATTTTGCTTACAGCGTCTATGACCCTCTTAACCATTCATATAGTATAGGAGAACTGTCACCACATTTATTTTGGCTTCTCATTAGCCTCTATAGGATTTGTGCTTTCCTTCTCATATGATTTCCCTTTGATTACAGTGTCTATGACCATGTATTTATAGTGGTGACAGTATCCATGACTTTATTTTTATTGTGCTGACACTACTTTAAAAAAATCTTGAAAACTAGAAATTAGAAATTAGAGAAGAACTGTCACCACATATATTTTGGCTTCTCATTAGCCCCTATAGGGTTTGTCTCTTCCTTGTCTTAGGGTTTTCCTTTGATTACAATGTCTTTGACACTTTTTTTTTACAGTGGTGACAATGTCTATAACCCTGTTTTTATTTTGGTTACAACCTCTATATGGTTTCCTTTGATTACATTGTCTATGACCTTTTTTTCATAGTGGTGACAGTGTTTATGACCCGATTTTTATAGTGGTGACAGTGACTATGACTCTCTTACCCATTCATATATTGAAGGAGAACTGTTCACCTAATGTCTTTTGGCTTCTCATTAGCCCCTTTAGGGTATGTGTTTACCTTGTCCTAGGGTTTTCCATTTGGTGACAACAATCATCTCTTAACGACGTACTACACTTAACATTTTAGGGTTTAGGATTTAGGATTTAGGGTTTAGGGCCTTGGCCCTAAACCCTAAAGACTTAACCCTAAACCCTAAACCATACTGTACATCACATGTTCTTTTGGCTTCTCATTAGCTCATTTAGGGTTTATACTTCCCTTTTCCTAGGGTTTTCATTTGATTACAGTGTCTATGACCCTTTTTTCATAGTGGTGACAGTGTCTATACCACTGTTTTTATTTTGGTTATAGCGTCTATAGGGTTTTCCTTTTGATTACAATGTCTATAACTTTGTTTTTATAGTGGTGACAATGGCTATGACACTCTTTTTATTTTGATTACAGTGTCTATGACCCTCTTACCCATTCATATATTGAAGGAGAACTGTCCACCTAATGTCTTTTGGCTTCTCATTAGCCTTTTTAGGGTTTGTGCTTACCTTGTCTTAGGGGTTTCCATTTGATGACATCAATTATCTCTTAACGACGTACTATACTTAACATTTTAGGGTTTAGGGCCTTGGCCCTAAACCCTAAACCATATTGTACATCACATGTTCTTTTGGCTTCTCATTAGCCCTTTAGGGTTTATGCTTCCCTAATCATCGGGTTTTCCTTTTGGTTACAGTGTCTATGAACCTTTTTTCATAGTGATGACAGTGTTTATAAAGCTATTTTTATTTTTGTTACAGCGTCTATAGGGTTTTCCTTTTGATTACAGTGTTTATTGCTTTGTTTTTATAGTGGTGACAGTGTCTATGACACTGTTTTTATTTTGATTACAGTGCTTACGACCCTCTTACCCATTCATATATTAGAGGAGAATTGTAACCACATTTATTTTGGCTTCTCATTAGGCCCTATAGGGGTTGTCATTCCCTTATCATATGATTTCTCTTTGATTACAGTGTCTATGATCATGTTTTTATAGTGGTGACAGTATTTATGACTTTATTTTTATTATGGTGACAAAAGTAGTTACATTTTTAATTTTTTTAATTGTGGTGACACTACTTTAAAAAAATCTAGAAAACTGTAAATTAGAAATTAGAGAAGAACTGTCATCACATGTATTTTGACTTATCATTAGCCCCTATAGAGTTTGTGCTTCCCGTTTCCTAAGGTTTTCCTTTGATTACAGTGTCTATGACCCTTTTTCATAGTGGTGACAGTGTCTATGACCTTGATTTTATTTTGGTTAGATCGTCTATGACCCTCTTAGGCTCTTACCCATTCATATATTAAAGGATAACTGTCACCACTTATATTTTGGCCTCTTATTAGCCTCTATAGGGTTTGTGCTCCCTCGTCCTAGGGTTTTCCTTTAGTTACAGTGTCTATTACTCTGTTTTGATTTTGATTACAACGTCTATGGCTCTCTTACCCATTCATATATTAGAGGAGAACTGTCACCACATGAATATTGGCTTCTCATTAGCTCCTATAGGGTTTGTGCTTCCATTTTCCTAGGGTTTTCCTTTGATTACAGTGTGTATGAACCTTTTTTCATAGTGGTGACAGTGTCTATAAAGCTGTTTTTATTTTGGTTACAACGTCTATAGGGTTTCCTTTTGATTACAGTGTCTATGACTTTGTTTTTATAGTGGTGACAGTGGCCATGACACTGTTTTTATTTTGATTACAGTGTCCATGACCCTCTTACCCATTCATGTATTAGATGAGAACTGTCATCACATTTATTTTGGCTTCTCATTAGCCCTTACATGGTTTGTTCTTCCTTTGTGATAAGATTTCATTTTGATTACAGTGTCTATAAACATTTTTTTCATAGTGGAGATAATGTCTATAAAGCTGTTATTATTTTGGTTACATCGTCTATAGGGTTTTCCTTTTGATTACAGTGTATTTGACCGTGTTTTTATAGTGGTTATTTTGATTACAGTGTATATGACCGTGTTTTTATTTTGATTACAGCGTCTATGACCATATTTTTTAAGTAAATTTAGGAGCTGAAAAGTTTTACACATTTCTTCCTTGGATAGGTAAATAAAGAACGGTCATTTCGGAGTTCGAACCGGGGACCTATGGGTACTACACATTAATTTCTTCCACTCCAAACATGTTTCCACAAAGTCAACTACAAAAAGACTAACTTTTTATAAAAATTTAAAACTCACTTAGTTGAACAAAGTGGAATCCTTCTGAAGCACTCGATAATTCACCACTCCATAAATTCCCAATCAAATTCACAGTCAAATATATAAAATCAACACCAATTCAATCCACAATCAATCACTGAATGTTTACCCAAATTCCAGTTAAGCGCCCGCGAGAACGAGTGACGCGTCTGAGCTCCAATTATGGGTGCCGGTCTTCACGAGTCGGAAGCTGATCATCAATCGCCGGCGTCGAGATCCTCAGAGGTTGTATGACGCCGATGTTAGGTCCATGACATCGAGCGCTTCCTCGACCCTCTCTCCGTCCAACACGCCTTCAATCACCGCTGTTCAGCGGCTCCATCGACGGGAAGAAGCAATTAACCGAGTTCCTATCGAACAACAACACCATCGCGAACACTTCGGCTGGATCACGGCGGAGCAGCACCGGAAACACCTCGAATTGAACATGGAGATGAGAGCGAGAACTCTGGGGATTGGTCGCGGCGGATGCCGGAGGAGAGGCCGAGAGCGAGAGCGCGATGAGAGGATCTAGGAGGCAAATCCAAGGGACGGAGAAGGAGCCATGAGAGCGGATCGATCGATCGATCAAATCCAAGAGATTTTGGATCTCGATTAGTTGAGGAGAAGGACGGAAAAGAGAAGCGCAGATCTAATTTTAATAGGCAGGGGTATAATTGGAAATTATGGTCTATTACCTAATATTGCCACCCTTGTGGCCTATAACTTAAAAATTGGACTCAAAATGGCCACTTAGCAAAAAAACCCTAATAATAATATATTATTAGTATTATTATTTTGAGCAAATATTATTTATAACTATAATAATAATTTTCAATTTATAATAATAATAATAATAATAATAATAATAATATTATAAAATAATTTAATAATAATATTAATTTATAATAAAATTATTATTATTATATCATATTATATTTTTTTCTTGTAAAGTATGATTATTTTATAATAATAAAAATAAAAATAAGTAGTATTATTTTATTTTATTTTTAGTTATAGCGTGGGATTATTATTATTATACCCATTTAGAGTTACAAGAGGCAAATAGCTAATTAAATACGGTATTCTTCCTAACTATCAATCGATAATTAGACAATATTGGTAAATCTCGTCTCAATTCCTTTCCGTCCTGATCTAGTAAGATAATGTAGCCAAATACGTTGAACATTATAATTAATTATACAATCATTGTATGAATTAATAATAGTATTATAATATTAATAATAATAATAATAATAATAATAATAATAATATTATTGAATAATATAGTTGAGAATAATACCGTATTCAACATATTATACTAAATAATGAATTATGAAAGCATTTTTCACTTTGCAAATTTATATAATATTTTATTATTTTTATATGCGGGACAAGGCCCGTCCCGTCCCGATCCCGTCCCGTCCAGACACCATCCCGTCCCGATCCCATCCCGAAAAAAAAATGTCAATCCCGTCCCGAAAAAATTTCGCGGGACGAGTCCCGTCCCGTCCCGTGCCCACCCCTAGATAATGGTGTCAAAATTTTGTTACTAACTATGGCCAAATAACTAACGAAAATGGATGGATTAATAATTCTTCTATGATGTAACTACTTTTTTTCAATAAAGAGGGCTCTGCCCAACCTTAAGAATAAAAAAAAAAAAAAAAAGACCAAATTAATTAATGGGGGATTTGCAAAAATGACCCAAATATCCGGACCCCTTTGTACCCCCTATCCCCTATCCAAACAAATTGTAAAAATGTAACTCTCCCTTTCAAAATCCCCCGTTACCTCACCTGTTTGTTGTAGCCAGTGGAGAGAGAGAGTGAGTTTGCAGAGGAGAGAGAGAGAGAGAGAGAGTCTGCAGAGGAGAGAGAGGACATGATCTCGTCACTCATCCAAAATCTTCTCTCTATGCCTCTCTCCACCTCTCTCCATCGAAGAGCTCAATTGAATAGCTTATTTATTCTTTGATTTCTCTATCTTCTATCTCTCTTCTTCGAGGGTGATGGGATCTCCATGGGAGCTCGAATTCGTCATGCGCCGCTGGTGTGAACCGCCGCCGGAGCACCGCTTTGGTGCCTTCGTCCTTCAACTTCGTTGTGAGTGGAGGCCAGATTTGGAGTAGAGGAGGTGGAATCGAAGTGGAGGAGCCCTCGCAGAGGCTTGGTGAACCGCTTTGTTTTTTTTTATTGATGAATGAACACTATATCAACTTTCCACTCTATGGTTTATTACTGGACACCCTTTGGTACTCTACTGGACACCCAATGATTTCCTACTGGACACCCTATTGTTTTCCTGTTTTGCGTGTTGTTCAATGTTTTCCTGGTTCTAGTGTCTCCCTCCCCCTAAGCCCAAGCGGTAAAAAGAGAGAGGACAGAGGGGATACGATAGAGATAGAGATAGAGGGGAGAAGAATGACGGTAAGGGGAAAGTAATATAATTTGAATTAAATCTTAAGTTTCAGAGAAAAACCATCGAACCATTAATATAATTTGAATTAAATCTTAAGTTTCAGAGAAAAACCATCGAAGGAGAAGCAAGTGAGCTGGGGTTTATTTGCAGTTTGACGTGTAAGCAGTTAGTTTTAACTGGACACCAAAAGCAAAACGACATGCCATCTATTGGAACCGGCTGGACAAGAGTTATCGGAGAAACAGATTTACCGTCGACTTCGGATAGAAAATGGGTAAGTTCTTCTTTCGATAAAAAAAATCAGAGAGAGAGAGAGAGCAAGAGAAAGTCTGCAGAGGAGAGAGAGGACATGAGAGAGAGAGATGAGTGAAAAAGAAAAGTAAAGTTACAAAGGAGAGAGAGAGAGAGAGAGAAATCAGTGGGGATAGGATAGAGAGAGATGGAAGACTCCTCTCTCCTCTGCAACTTTACTGTTGTTGTTTCACTTCGAAGAATAAACAATTGGGTGAGAGTTTATTTGCAGGTTGACATGTAAGCAGTTAGTTTTAACTGGACATGAGTTATTTGAGAAACAGATTCACCATTGACTTCAGATAGAAAATGGGTAAATTTGCTTCAGATTTGAGGGAGACACCTCTCGCATAACCTTTATCGAAAGCAAACTTGTCCATTTTCTATCCGAAGTCGATAGAAAATCTGTTTCTCCAATAAATCTTGTCCAGTCGATTCCAATATCTGTCATGTCGTTTTGCTTTGGGTGTCCAGTTAAAACTAACTGCTTACACGTCAACCTGCAAATAAATCCCCGCCCAATTGCTTCTTCTTCGAAGTGAAACATCAACAATAAAGTTGCAGAGGAGAGATGACTCTTCCGTCTCTCTCTGTCCTATCCTCACTGATCTCTCTCTCTCTCTCTCTCTCTCTCTCTCTCTCCTTTACAACTTTACTTTTCTTTTTTTTTTCACTCCTCTCTCTCTCTCTCATGTCCTCTCTCAATTGCTTTTTCTCTATCTCTGACTCTCTCCTCTGCAGATGGGACTCTCTCTCTCTCTCTCTCTCTCTCTCTCTCTCTCTCTCTCTCTCTCTCTCTCTCTCTCTCTGATTCTGCCAGGTGTCGCACAGTGGAAGGTTGCACACCCTCCCTTACCTACTACCGGTTGCAAGAGTTCCCCCAATATCCGGTTTCACCCAATTTAAAACCGGGTTGGGTTAACCCCGCAATAAAACCGTTTTTTTTTTGTTATTTTGTGATATTCCCTCTTAATTAATACTCCCTTTGTTAATTAAAACTTGTCGTTACTATTCATATACGCTTTTTTAGAATGATAAAAACTATATAAAATACTAACACTTTTTTACATTTGTTTTTATAAATTCATACTTAATTGTAATAAGTATGAAATTATTAAAAATTAATATTTTACATGCTTTTTAACACCTAAAAAAATGCGTGAATAGTAAAACGTCAAGTTTTAATTAACGGAGGGAGTAGTATATAGTATCTTGCAAAATTGTGTTAGTTGCAGTTTGATTTGTGTGCATCTATGTTTTTTTTTAACAAAACACATTATTGTAGCATGTTCTATGTAATATGGTTATGAACGCGATTGAAATGGCTAGAGATCGATAGTAGTCTAGTTGAATTGATTCATTTTGGTTTTAGCACAATTCAAATTTGAAGGTTCGATAATATAAAACTAAGTAATATAGAAATACTATATAAGGGGGGTGGAATAGAGTATGCCGGTTTTTCGCAGATAGTCTCAAGACTTTTGAAGCTCGTGCAAAACCCTTTGAGATTAGACTTAGTCTTTTCTCTGAAAACCTGAATCACAAAGTTAAAAAGTTCGAACCAAGTGCGGAAATCAGGTAAAGCAATAAGTAAAGGACTCGATGAGTTGTTTACGAGGTTCGGCACGAACTTGGCCTACGTCCCCGCCTAGGGTTCTTCCACAACCCTAGGATTCAACAGGCTTTATTGATTCACAAAGCATAGGATCCTAATAGCTCACCGAGAAGCCTTTCTCCTATACAATTGCAATCTAGTCAACTCACGTTCCCTTGGAGTCCTAGACCAATCTAGAAGAGCCCCACCTCTCTCAGCTATCTAGTACAATCCTCTTACTCCCGAGAATCAATTGCCTAGTTCCCACTTCCTGAGTTACAAACTCTCGAGTATAACACTATGAATGAATATATCCTATAAGCTCACTGTGTAACTCTCAAATGCTTTGAAATGAAACAACAGACTCTTAGGACAAGCAGAGAGCACACGAAGACAGATTTCTCTTGAAGGCTTGGAGTGTATGAAAGCTCGTGTTCAATGAATGTGTGTCTTCTGTCTTCATCTTCCTTCTCTATATATTGAGACAAATCGGCACCAAGGATCTTCTCCAACGGCTAGTCGAGATCATGACTTGAGCTGGATCTTCTATCTTTAGAAACTTCGAAGCCACAATCTTTCCGATTTTGAATCTTCTCAACACGTATCACAAGGAAGGAAATAATTCGAAAAATACTTCCTGAAAGGTTAGTTACATATATACACTATAATGGAAGTATATAATAATACTCCCTCCGTTAATTAAAACTTGACGTTTTACTATTCACGCACGCATTTTTAGGTGTTAAAAACTATATAAAATATTAACTTTTGAAATAATTTTTTTAAATAATATCATACTTATTACTATTAAGTATGAATTTATAAAAACAAATTTAAAAAAAAGTTAATATTTTATATAGTTTTTATCGTTCTAAAAAAGCGTGCATGAATAGTAAACGATAAGTTTTAATTAACAGAGGGAGTATTAAATAATATTCGAACAATATAATATATAGAACATGTTTTGTATTTCATCAACACTATTAAAGTTCCAAGACCTTTGACACAGACATACTGTCAAGGCCTTTGAAACTTATTCCAATTTTCATCAAGGGAGGGAGTTATCAATCTCCCCCTTGATGAAAGACAAAACCTATGCATCCCTGCAACTTAGTCAAGCATAAATAATATAAGTGAAATCGGACTAAGTACTTGCAAGGGTTAGACAAATGTTGGATCAAAATTTTAAAGCATGAAAAGTCATCCAACCGAAAACCAAAAAAGCAAAAACCAAGGTCTTCCAAGACCTTCACAGCAAAACGGTTTTCAAGTCTAAAACAACCACAAATCATCTCCCCCTTTTTGTCTTTCAACAAAGGGAGGAGGTAAAACAGTCACCAAAAGTTTTGAAATTGTTTCCAAAAACCAGCAATGTTTCATATTTCAGGAATGGGGTAGGGTAGGGTTAGGCTTCGTCGTCCGGAGCATCATCAGTGAGCCTCGTCCACAGTCCTTGCAGCATCTTGGTTATCCCGCTCATCTCCGTCAAAACCTCTTTGTGCAGCTCCTAGATATCCAGGCGAACTTCCTCCAAGCCCAACTCCAGGTTGTCCATGCGTTCATCAACAGCTGAGGCAGTGGGAAGAGCTTTTGAAGGAGTGGCAAGACTCAAGGTCCCTTGGGGAGACCGAGTGATGCCAATCTTTTCAAGGCTCTTGGAGTCGAACTTACCCATATGACGTTGTTGTTCTTCATTTTTGAAATCAATTCCAGAAGCTTTGAAGAGTGGGGTCAAAAGGGTAGCAAAGGGGAGGGGAGTTCCTTTCCTGGCTTTTCTTGTGTGAGCCATGGATCCTAAAATGGTGTTGGCCAGATCAAGATCAAGGCCATTGAGGATACGGTAAAGGAGGACCATGACATTGTCAGTAAGGAGCGAGCCAGAGTTAAGACGGGGTAAGAGGCATCGAACAATGATGTTAAATATAATTTTTGCCTCAAGGGTAAGGGATGAGTGGGTGAGCTGCTTTGAGGTGCTGTTAGATGCTTCGGGTAGGAGGTACTTGGCTCGGGCAAGGATGATGCAGTTTTCTTTAGAGGGGTGTACATCAGCGGGTGGACAAGGGCTAGGTAGGCCAAGGAAATCTGCAAAGTCATTGGAGTTGAAAGAGATTCTAACCCATTTGACAACAGATTCCAAAGACCAACCATTGGCATCGTGTTTGGCTTTTAGGTTTATATAGAACAGGCGGGTAAGCTGGGGATAGTAAACGGTTTCAAGATTGAGAAGGGTCCAGGCTGGGGATTTTTTGAGAAGATCAATGCAGGGTAGCTTCAAAGCTTCAAAGAACTCAATATCCAAAAAATCAGAACAACAAATCCTATGAGTTCGAAACTCATCTACCCACTTACCAGCAGTCTCAGCATTTTCAAACCAAGAGGAGGGCAAGAATTGGTTTACCTGGATGTAGGCAGGTGGATCGGCATTCTTCCTGCGAGCAATCGTTGGAGCAGCTTTCTTGACAGGCGCCTCAAGGCTTCTGAGGGTGCCCTTCCTGGTGCGCTTGGGAGATGGAGGCTTGACAGCAATTGGGGCTTTCCGCTTCTTTGGAGATGGGAGAGGAGGAGAAGGAGAAGGAGACTCTTCCTCCTCTACCTCAGACCCCGAGTCCTCACCGGACCCCGCTTCATCTCCTTCAGCTTCCTCGTCTTCTCCAGATCCGTCTTGCTCTTCGTCCTCTTCCTCAGGCTCCTCTTCAGATGGAACCTCCTCGGCCTCGACTTCCTTCCGAATCCTTTCAGCTTCCTCCTCGATAAGTTTCCTTGCAAGCTCGGCCTCCTCCTCGGCCTTCTTCTTCAAGGCTTCCTCCTCGGCTTCCTTGGCAACATCTCTTTCCAGGATGGCGTCGAGATCATCTTCCTCCTCTTCCTCGTCCACCTCCTCAGCTAAGATCTTCTTTTTCCTTTTCTGTTTCGCACTGAGGGGTTTCTTAGCAGAGCGTTTTTTAGAGCCCTTGGTAACAGTGGCCGTGCTCTCAACGATGGTGCTCTGGACAACAGTTGGGACAATGGCTTAAGGAGTGGGTTCAGGCGTGGGAGAGGTGGCAGTGACCCGACGTCCCTTGGGGGTGGCGCCAAGCCTTTTGGGTGTGGAAGCTTTCTTTGATTTGGGTGCCATGGAGGAACTCGGCTAGGGTTTTCTTAGAACAGGTTGAGAGGTTGAAGAAGAAGAAGGTGAAAGGGTTTGGATAAGTTCTGAGTTTGTGATGGAATCGGGTACGGAATTGGGTTTAAGTAGAGAGAGATGATGGAGTGATGGGACGGGTTTAGAGTTCCAAGGGGAGTAATCATAACATTGCTTATTTTGAAAATTTCCAATTCAAAATTCAAATCCTTTTCTTAACCAAAAATAAGAGGGAAAGATATCCGAAATTATTTTGCTCCAAAAATATCTCAACGGTTAAAAATATAACATAAATAGAAGATTTTAAAATCCGATAAAAATATACTTGATTAAATATCTAAAAAGATATTAACCAAATATATGTGATCCGATATATGTGATCTACCATTTAGTTCACAAACCTTGACATGATTCTCAAGGGTCTTGACACTAAGTAGAATTTATCTTTCGTAAAGGGAAAGCTCCCCCTACGAAAGTGCATCCTTGTTAAGCATCCCAATCTCTCGTCTAATGAAGGTGAACCTGTCCTCTGCCAAATGCTTAGTAAAAATGTCAGCCCATTGATAATCAGTTGAAATAAATGAAATGGACACATCACCTTTTTCAACATGGTCTCTAATGAAATGATGTCTTACATCAATATGTTTGGTCCTTGAATGCTGAACAGAATTCTTAGTGATGGAGATGGCACTTGTATTGTCACACTTAAGGAAGACACTCGGCCGAGTGAAAGCTTTTGCCAGCTATTATAGCCCACTCGAGCGTACAACAGATCGAGTGTAACTGGCACTCGGCCGAGTGTCTTCCTTTCCTTACTTCCTCGTCTCTTGCCAAGCGCGCCTCAATTTCCGTGCTCCACATCCTTGATTCCGCCCCTCCTAGTTCATCTTTGACGCCTTCTAAGTGTACCAAAAAACCTCGAAGCTCGTCATTCTCCCTTAGCTCTCTTATTGGCACCGAAACCGCTCAAAAGCACCTGAAATTACAACGAACGAGCGGTAGACACCGATTCCTCCAAACTGAACAAAAAGGGCCAAATATATATATATATATATATATATATATATATATATATATATATATATATATATATATATATATATATATATATATATATATATATATATATATAATACTTAACTCAAAGTTTCTAAACCCGATGCAAACATGCCCTATATTCATCGTTAAATAGATGCTATCACTTTCCTCCTCCCACCTTAACCATGTGAGATTGAAATTGGAATCCATAGAAAAGGGTTTGGAATCGGAAGTGCAGCTAATTATCGGTGGAATCACGACGGAGATTCAAATTTAGGGGTATGTAATCGGAAGTGTAGTGGATTATCGGTGGCACTGCGGGAGAGAGAGTCGTGAGGAGGCGGTGGATACCTAGTCGTGAGGAGCCCGGGGGTTCAATTAGATCTGATTCATTTGAAACAGAGGAAGACCTAAAAATTAAAAGAGGAGTGTTTTGAGTATTATGAAAATATTGTGGACATTTACTTAATTGTTAAATAAAAATGGACATTTACTTAATTACAAATCCTAAATGGATATTCTACCAAAATTTTCCTAGCCAAATAATTAACGAAAATGGTTGGATTAATAAATGACCAAATTAATACCTAGTATAGTTACAGACTTGTGTTAGTTGCGGTTTGATATGTGTACATCTATGTTTTTTTTAAACAAAACACATTATTGTAGCATGGTCTATGTAATATGGTTGTGAATGCGATTGAAATGGCTAGAGATAGTAGTCGATGAGTTAGATAAATTAGATTTGAGTCATTTTGGTTTTAGCATAGTTTGAATTCATTTGCATTGATGTAACATATGCTTATTTTTTGAGTAATAACAAATACATATTAACTGAATTTGAGTTTTCAGTGTACATAGTTGATCAATATTATTTTTAATGAACCAACTTTTGATTGAAGTAGGTTGTAATTGTCAATCATGTTTTAAGTGATCTAATTCTGCATATAAAATTTCATTAATTCATTTGAATAAAATCTGCTTTCCTCAAATTAGGTTATGCTATTTCAATCTCCCCACGATCTCCCCTAAACGACGAAGGAAAACTCTTGTTGTAATAATGTACTGGAAGCCCATGCTATTGAGCCCACACCAGCATCGATTAAAATTTATGCGTGCTGATGTATTTTAGTAGACATGAGCATGGATCGGGTTGGGCGGACTTGGACCGGATCTATGTCAAAATATTGACCCATTATAGCGGGCCGGACTTTGGTTATGTCCGGTTTTTGAGCCAACTACCTTGTTCAAGCCTATTTACCGACCCGTTTGGGTCAATTGCTTTACCCAAGCCCGAAAATTTAGCCGAGCGAGTTGGGCGGACCGGGCGTGTTGACCCATGTCTGCTCAGGTCTATATTTTGGTTAAAAAAAAACTTATATTTCAATGTTGACAAATAGAATAATGAAAAACTATTTATTTATTTTATTTTTTACGATTTATGTAAGTATTTTTTTTTTTCGAGTCGTGCAAAGCACACGTAGTGAGCTAGTTCGAATTATTTGATTATTGATTGCTCATATTTAACGATTTTAGAAATGATCTAAGTTCAAGTCTAGCTTAAGTTTGGACTCGAATTTAAAATTGTACTCATATTTGACTCGTTCAGCAAATAAACAAGATCGAGCTAAACTTTTTTCGAACTCGAATCGTCCTACATGCTCATTACATAGGAAATTAGAGAAAATTTTACAAATTTCATAAAATTCGAACTATTCAAGCTTGAGTTGAATTGCTATTTGAATTGAGCTTAAAAACATCTTAATACTAAAAACTCAAGCTCAAGCTAAATTCATGGCTATGTGTTAGTGTCAGTAAATAGCCACAAACGTAGCCACGAATAGGATTGTCGTGGCTGTTTTCGACCCTAATATGGCCACAACACAATATCCGTCGCTAAATTCATGGCTATTAATCATCGGAAATCAAATGAACATATGTGGTGAGTGGGCTTTGGGTCACTAATTGTAGGCGGGCCGGATATATATCATGAATGGGCTATCCGATTAAACTCAATCCGTGGCTAAATCCGGGTACAAACCCTCCCAAAAATTTTGGGCTCGGCCCATTAGAAGCTAGTGAAAGCCCAAATATCTTATCTCGGCCCATTAAATGAAGTGCTGATTTAGCGACGATTGAATCCGTTGCTAAATCCGTCGCTACATCAGCCAAATATGACTGTTTTCCCGATTGGCCCATTGACGTGCCCAAATATGCCTATGAAATTTTTTTATATAAATTAACAAGTGTTGAAAAAATAAATATATTAAATAATTAATAAATTCTTATGAGAATATAATAAGGGTATGTTTTGAGGAAAACTCATATAAGTGACTAATAAATGTTTAATAAAACCTTATATTAAGTAATAAATTCTTATTAAAACACTCTAAGAGTATATTTTGAGTAAAACTCAAATAAGTAGCTAATAAAACCTTATATTATGTAATAAATTCTTATTATAACACTATAAGGTTATGTTTTGAGTAAAACTCATATAAGTGACTAATAAAACCTTATATTAACTAATAAATTCTAATTAGAATACTCTAAGAGTATGTTTTGAGTAAAACTCATATAAGTAGCTAATAAAACCTTATATTAAAGTAATAAATTCTTATTATAATACTATAATGTTATGTTTTGAGTAAACTCATATAAGTAACTAATAAAACCTTATATTAACTAATAAATTCTTATTAGAATACTCTAAGAGTATGTTTTGAGTAAAACTCATATAAGTAGCTAATAAAACCTTATATTAAGTAATAAATTCTTATTATAATACAATAATGATATGTTTTGAGTAAAACTCATATAAGTAACTAATAAAACCTTATATTAACTAATAAATTCTTATTAGAATACTCTAAGAGTATATTTTGAGTAAAACTCAAATAAGTAGCTAATAAAACCTTATATTATGTAATAAATTCTTATTATAACACTATAAGGTTATGTTTTGAGTAAAACTCATATAAGTGACTAATAAAACCTTATATTAACTAATAAATTCCTATTAGAATACTCTAAGAGTATGTTTTGAGTAAAACTCATATAAGTAGCTAATAAAACATTATATTAAGTAATAAATTCTTATTATAATACTATAATGATATGTTTTGAGTAAAACTCATATAAGTAACTAATAAAACCTTATATTAACTAATAAATTCTTATTAGAATACTCTAAGAGTATATTTTGAGTAAAACTTAAATAAGTAGCTAATAAAACCTTATATTATGTAATAAATTCTTATTATAACACTATAAGGTTATGTTTTGAGTAAAACTCATATAAGTGACTAATAAAACCCTATATTAACTAATAAATTCTTATTAGAATACTCTAAGAGTATGTTTTGAGTAAAACTCATATAAGTAGCTAATAAAACCTTATATTAAGTAATAAATTCTTATTATAATACTATAAGGGTATGTTTTGAGTAAAATTCATATAAGTAAATAAAAAGTGTTGAATAAAACATTATATTAAGTAATAAATTCTTATTAGAATACTCTAAGAGTATATTTTGAGTAAAACTCAAATAAGTAGCTAATAAAACCTTATATTATGTAATAAATTCTTATTATAACACTATAAGGTTATGTTTTGAGTAAAACTCATATAAGTGACTAATAAAACCTTATATTAACTAATAAATTCTTATTAGAATACTCTAAGAGTATGTTTTGAGTAAAACTCATATAAGTAGCTAATAAAACCTTATATTAAGTAATAAATTCTTATTATAATACTATAATGTTATGTTTTGAGTAAAACTCATATAAGTAACTAATAAAACCTTATATTAACTAATAAATTCTTATTAGAATACTCTAAGAGTATGTTTTGAGTAAAACTCATATAAGTAGCTAATAAAACCTTATATTAAGTAATAAATTCTTATTATAATACTATAGTGATATATTTTGATTAAAACTCATATAAGTAACTAATAAAACCTTATATTAAGTAATAAATTCTTATTAGAATACTCTAAGAGTATATTTTGAGTAAAACTCAAATAAGTAGCTAATAAAATCTTATATTATGTAATAAATTCTTATTAGAATACTCTAAGAGTATAGTTTGAGTAAAACTCAAATACGTATCTAATAAACCCTTATATTATGTAATAAATTCTTATTATAACACTATAAGGTTATGTTTTGAGTAAAACTCATATAAGTAACTAATAAAACCTTATATTAACTAATAAATTCTTATTAGAATACTCTAAGAGTATGTTTTGAGTAAAACTCATATAAGTAGCTAATAAAACCTTATATTAAGTAATAAATTCTTATTATAATACTATAATGTAATGTTTTGAGTAAAACTCATATAAGTAACTAATAAAACCTTATATTAACTAATAAATTCTTATTAGAATACTCTAAGAGTATAGTTTGAGTAAAACTCAAATACGTATCTAATAAACTCTTATATTATGTAATAAATTCTTATTATAACACTATAAGGTTATGTTTTGAGTAAAACTCATATAAGTGACTAATAAAACCCTATATTAACTAATAAATTCTTATTAGAATACTCTAAGAGTATATTTTGAGTAAAACTCAAATAAGTAGCTAATAAAACCTTATATTAGGTAATAAATTCTTATTATAACACTATAAGGTTATGTTTTGAGTAAAACTCATATAAGTAACTAATAAAACCTTATATTAACTAATAAATTCTTATTAGAATACTCTAAGAGTATGTTTTGAGTAAAACTCATATAAGTAGCTAATAAAACCTTATATTAAGTAATAAATTCTTATTATAATACTATAATGTAATGTTTTGAGTAAAACTCATATAAGTAACTAATAAAACCTTATATTAACTAATAAATTCTTATTAGAATACTCTAAGAGTATAGTTTGAGTAAAACTCAAATACGTATCTAATAAACCCTTATATTATGTAATAAATTCTTATTATAACACTATAAGGTTATGTTTTGAGTAAAACTCATATAAGTGACTAATAAAACCCTATATTAACTAATAAATTCTTATTAGAATACTCTAAGAGTATGTTTTGAGTAAAACTCATATAAGTAGCTAATAAAACCTTATATTAAGTAATAAATTCTTATTATAATACTATAATGTTATGTTTTGAGTAAAACTCATATAAGTAACTAATAAAACCTTATATTAACTAATAAATTCTTATTAGAATACTCTAAGAGTATATTTTGAGTAAAACTCAAATAAGTAGCTAATAAAACCTTATATTAGGTAATAAATTCTTATTATAACACTATAAGGTTATGTTTTGAGTAAAACTCATATAAGTGACTAATAAAACCTTATATTAACTAATAAATTCTTATTAGAATACTCTAAGAGTATGTTTTGAGTAAAACTCATATAAGTAGCTAATAAAACCTTATATTAAGTAATAAATTCTTATTATAATACTATAATGTTATGTTTTGAGTAAAACTCATATAAGTAACTAATAAAACCTTATATTAACTAATAAATTCTTATTAGAATACTCTAAGAGTATATTTTGAGTAAAACTCAAATAAGTAGCTAATAAAACCTTATATTATGTAATAAATTCTTATTATAACACTATAAGGTTATGTTTTGAGTAAAACTCATATAAGTGACTAATAAAACCCTATATTAACTAATAAATTCTTATTAGAATACTCTAAGAGTATGTTTTGAGTAAAACTCATATAAGTAGCTAATAAAACCTTATATTAAGTAATAAATTCTTATTATAATACTATAAGGGTATGTTTTGAGTAAAATTCATATAAGTAAATAAAAAGTGTTGAATAAAACATTATATTAAGTAATAAATTCTTATTAGAATACTCTAAGAGTATATTTTGAGTAAAACTCAAATAAGTAGCTAATAAAACCTTATATTATGTAATAAATTCTTATTATAACACTATAAGGTTATGTTTTGAGTAAAACTCATATAAGTGACTAATAAAACCTTATATTAACTAATAAATTCTTATTAGAATACTCTAAGAGTATGTTTTGAGTAAAACTCATATAAGTAGCTAATAAAACCTTATATTAAGTAATAAATTCTTATTATAATACTATAATGTTATGTTTTGAGTAAAACTCATATAAGTAACTAATAAAACCTTATATTAACTAATAAATTCTTATTAGAATACTCTAAGAGTATGTTTTGAGTAAAACTCATATAAGTAGCTAATAAAACCTTATATTAAGTAATAAATTCTTATTTTAATACTATAGTGATATATTTTGATTAAAACTCATATAAGTAACTAATAAAACCTTATATTAAGTAATAAATTCTTATTAGAATACTCTAAGAGTATATTTTGAGTAAAACTCAAATAAGTAGCTAATAAAATCTTATATTATGTAATAAATTCTTATTATAACACTATAAGGTCATGTTTTGAGTAAAACTCATATAAGTGACTAATAAAACCTTATATTAACTAATAAATTCTTATTAGAATACTCTGAGAGTATGTTTTGAGTAAAACTCATATAAGTAGCTAATAAAACCTTATATTAAGTAATAAATTCTTATTATAATACTATAATGTTATGTTTTGAGTAAAACTCATATAAGTAACTAATAAAACCTTATATTAACTAATAAATTCTTATTAGAATACTCTAAGAGTATATTTTGAGTAAAACTCAAATAAGTAGCTAATAAAACCTTATATTTGGTAATAAATTCTTATTATAACACTATAAGGTTATGTTTTGAGTAAAACTCATATAAGTGATTAATAAAACCTTATATTAACTAATAAATTCTTATTAGAATACTCTAAGAGTATGTTTTGAGTAAAACTCATATAAGTAGCTAATAAAACCTTATATTAAGTAATAAATTCTTATTATAATACTATAATGTAATGTTTTGAGTAAAACTCATATAAGTAACTAATAAAACCTTATATTAACTAATAAATTCTTATTAGAATACTCTAAGAGTATAGTTTGAGTAAAACTCAAATACGTATCTAATAAACTCTTATATTATGTAATAAATTCTTATTATAACACTATAAGGTTATGTTTTGAGTAAAACTCATATAAGTGACTAATAAAACCCTATATTAACTAATAAATTCTTAATAGAATACTCTAAGAGTATATTTTGAGTAAAACTCAAATAAGTAGCTAATAAAACCTTATATTAGGTAATAAATTCTTATTATAACACTATAAGGTTATGTTTTGAGTAAAACTCATATAAGTAACTAATAAAACCTTATATTAACTAATAAATTCTTATTAGAATACTCTAAGAGTATGTTTTGAGTAAAACTCATATAAGTAGCTAATAAAACCTTATATTAAGTAATAAATTCTTATTATAATACTATAATGTAATGTTTTGAGTAAAACTCATATAAGTAACTAATAAAACCTTATATTAACTAATAAATTCTTATTAGAATACTCTAAGAGTATAGTTTGAGTAAAACTCAAATACGTATCTAATAAACCCTTATATTATGTAATAAATTCTTATTATAACACTATAAGGTTATGTTTTGAGTAAAACTCATATAAGTGACTAATAAAACCCTATATTAACTAATAAATTCTTATTAGAATACTCTAAGAGTATGTTTTGAGTAAAACTCATATAAGTAGCTAATAAAACCTTATATTAAGTAATAAATTCTTATTATAATACTATAATGTTATGTTTTGAGTAAAACTCATATAAGTAACTAATAAAACCTTATATTAACTAATAAATTCTTATTAGAATACTCTAAGAGTATATTTTGAGTAAAACTCAAATAAGTAGCTAATAAAACCTTATATTAGGTAATAAATTCTTATTATAACACTATAAGGTTATGTTTTGAGTAAAACTCATATAAGTGACTAATAAAACCTTATATTAACTAATAAATTCTTATTAGAATACTCTAAGAGTATGTTTTGAGTAAAACTCATATAAGTAGCTAATAAAACCTTATATTAAGTAATAAATTCTTATTATAATACTATAATGTTATGTTTTGAGTAAAACTCATATAAGTAACTAATAAAACCTTATATTAACTAATAAATTCTTATTAGAATACTCTAAGAGTATATTTTGAGTAAAACTCAAATAAGTAGCTAATAAAACCTTATATTATGTAATAAATTCTTATTATAACACTATAAGGTTATGTTTTGAGTAAAACTCATATAAGTGACTAATAAAACCCTATATTAACTAATAAATTCTTATTAGAATACTCTAAGAGTATGTTTTGAGTAAAACTCATATAAGTAGCTAATAAAACCTTATATTAAGTAATAAATTCTTATTATAATACTATAAGGGTATGTTTTGAGTAAAATTCATATAAGTAAATAAAAAGTGTTGAATAAAACATTATATTAAGTAATAAATTCTTATTAGAATACTCTAAGAGTATATTTTGAGTAAAACTCAAATAAGTAGCTAATAAAACCTTATATTATGTAATAAATTCTTATTATAACACTATAAGGTTATGTTTTGAGTAAAACTCATATAAGTGACTAATAAAACCTTATATTAACTAATAAATTCTTATTAGAATACTCTAAGAGTATGTTTTGAGTAAAACTCATATAAGTAGCTAATAAAACCTTATATTAAGTAATAAATTCTTATTATAATACTATAATGTTATGTTTTGAGTAAAACTCATATAAGTAACTAATAAAACCTTATATTAACTAATAAATTCTTATTAGAATACTCTAAGAGTATGTTTTGAGTAAAACTCATATAAGTAGCTAATAAAACCTTATATTAAGTAATAAATTCTTATTTTAATACTATAGTGATATATTTTGATTAAAACTCATATAAGTAACTAATAAAACCTTATATTAAGTAATAAATTCTTATTAGAATACTCTAAGAGTATATTTTGAGTAAAACTCAAATAAGTAGCTAATAAAATCTTATATTATGTAATAAATTCTTATTATAACACTATAAGGTCATGTTTTGAGTAAAACTCATATAAGTGACTAATAAAACCTTATATTAACTAATAAATTCTTATTAGAATACTCTGAGAGTATGTTTTGAGTAAAACTCATATAAGTAGCTAATAAAACCTTATATTAAGTAATAAATTCTTATTATAATACTATAATGTTATGTTTTGAGTAAAACTCATATAAGTAACTAATAAAACCTTATATTAACTAATAAATTCTTATTAGAATACTCTAAGAGTATATTTTGAGTAAAACTCAAATAAGTAGCTAATAAAACCTTATATTTGGTAATAAATTCTTATTATAACACTATAAGGTTATGTTTTGAGTAAAACTCATATAAGTGATTAATAAAACCTTATATTAACTAATAAATTCTTATTAGAATACTCTAAGAGTATGTTTTGAGTAAAACTCATATAAGTAGCTAATAAAACCTTATATTAAGTAATAAATTCTTATTATAATACTATAATGTAATGTTTTGAGTAAAACTCATATAAGTAACTAATAAAACCTTATATTAACTAATAAATTCTTATTAGAATACTCTAAGAGTATATTTTGAGTAAACCTCAAATAAGTAGCTAATAAAACCTTATATTAACTAATAAATTCTTATTAGAATACTCTAAGAGTATAGTTTGAGTAAAACTCAAATACGTATCTAATAAACCCTTATATTATGTAATAAATTCTTATTATAACACTATAAGGTTATGTTTTGAGTAAAACTCATATAAGTGACTAATAAAACCCTATATTAACTAATAAATTCTTATTAGAATACTCTAAGAGTATATTTTGAGTAAAACTCATATAAGTAGCTAATAAAACCTTATATTAAGTAATAAATTCTTATTATAATACTATAATGTTATGTTTTGAGTAAAACTCATATAAGTAACTAATAAAACCTTATATTAACTAATAAATTCTTATTAGAATACTCTAAGAGTATATTTTGAGTAAAACTCAAATAAGTAGCTAATAAAACCTTATATTAGGTAATAAATTCTTATTATAACACTATAAGGTTATGTTTTGAGTAAAACTCATATAAGTGACTAATAAAACCTTATATTAACTAATAAATTCTTATTAGAATACTCTAAGAGTATGTTTTGAGTAAAACTCATATAAGTAGCTAATAAAACCTTATATTAAGTAATAAATTCTTATTATAATACTATAATGTTATGTTTTGAGTAAAACTCATATAAGTAACTAATAAAACCTTATATTAACTAATAAATTCTTATTAGAATACTCTAAGAGTATATTTTGAGTAAACCTCAAATAAGTAGCTAATAAAACCTTATATTAACTAATAAATTCTTATTAGAATACTCTAAGAGTATAGTTTGAGTAAAACTCAAATACGTATCTAATAAACCCTTATATTATGTAATAAATTCTTATTATAACACTATAAGGTTATGTTTTGATTAAAACTCATATAAGTGACTAATAAAACCCTATATTAACTAATAAATTCTTATTAGAATACTCTAAGAGTATGTTTTGAGTAAAACTCATATAAGTAGCTAATAAAACCTTATATTAAGTAATAAATTCTTATTATAATACTATAATGTTATGTTTTGAGTAAAACTCATATAAGTAACTAATAAAACCTTATATTAACTAATAAATTCTTATTAGAATACTCTAAGAGTATATTTTGAGTAAACCTCAAATAAGTAGCTAATAAAACCTTATATTAACTAATAAATTCTTATTAGAATACTCTAAGAGTATAGTTTGAGTAAAACTCAAATACGTATCTAATAAACCCTTATATTATGTAATAAATTCTTATTATAACACTATAAGGTTATGTTTTGAGTAAAACTCATATAAGTGACTAATAAAACCCTATATTAACTAATAAATTCTTATTAGAATACTCTAAGAGTATATTTTGAGTAAAACTCAAATAAGTAGCTAATAAAACCTTATATTAGGTAATAAATTCTTATTATAACACTATAAGGTTATGTTTTGAGTAAAACTCATATAAGTGACTAATAAAACCTTATATTAACTAATAAATTCTTATTAGAATACTCTAAGAGTATGTTTTGAGTAAAACTCATATAAGTAGCTAATAAAACCTTATATTAAGTAATAAATTCTTATTATAATACTATAATGTTATGTTTTGAGTAAAACTCATATAAGTAACTAATAAAACCTTATATTAACTAATAAATTCTTATTAGAATACTCTAAGAGTATATTTTGAGTAAACCTCAAATAAGTAGCTAATAAAACCTTATATTAACTAATAAATTCTTATTAGAATACTCTAAGAGTATAGTTTGAGTAAAACTCAAATACGTATCTAATAAACCCTTATATTATGTAATAAATTCTTATTATAACACTATAAGGTTATGTTTTGAGTAAAACTCATATAAGTGACTAATAAAACCCTATATTAACTAATAAATTCTTATTAGAATACTCTAAGAGTATGTTTTGAGTAAAACTCATATAAGTAGCTAATAAAACCTTATATTAAGTAATAAATTCTTATTATAATACTATAATGTTATGTTTTGAGTAAAACTCATATAAGTAACTAATAAAACCTTATATTAACTAATAAATTCTTATTAGAATACTCTAAGAGTATATTTTGAGTAAACCTCAAATAAGTAGCTAATAAAACCTTATATTAACTAATAAATTCTTATTAGAATACTCTAAGAGTATAGTTTGAGTAAAACTCAAATACGTATCTAATAAACCCTTATATTATGTAATAAATTCTTATTATAACACTATAAGGTTATGTTTTGAGTAAAACTCATATAAGTGACTAATAAAACCCTATATTAACTAATAAATTCTTATTAGAATACGCTAAGAGTATGTTTTGAGTAAAACTCATATAAGTAGCTAATAAAACCTTATATTAAGTAATAAATTCTTATTATAATACTATAATGTTATGTTTTGAGTAAAACTCATATAAGTAACTAATAAAACCTTATATTAACTAATAAATTTTTATTAGAATACTCTAAGAGTATATTTTGTGTAAAACTCAAATAAGTAGCTAATAAAAGCTTATATTATGTAATAAATTCTTATTATAACACTATAAGGTTATGTTTTGAGTAAAACTCATATAAGTGACTAATAAAACCTTATATTAACTAATAAATTCTTATTAGAATACTCTAAAAGTATGTTTTGAGTAAAACTCATATAAGTAGCTAATAAAACCTTATATTAAGTAATAAATTCTTATTATAATACTATAATGTTATGTTTTGAGTAAAACTCATATAAGTAACTAATAAAACCTTATATTAACTAATAAATTCTTATTAGAATACTCTAAGAGTATATTTTGAGTAAACCTCAAATAAGTAGCTAATAAAACCTTATATTAACTAATAAATTCTTATTAGAATACTCTAAGAGTATATTTTGAGTAAAACTCAAATACGTAGCTAATAAACCCTTATATTATGTAATAAATTCTTATTATAACACTATAAGGTTATGTTTTGAGTAAAACTCATATAAGTGACTAATAAAACCCTATATTAACTAATAAATTCTTATTAGAATACTCTAAGAGTATGTTTTGAGTAAAACTCATATAAGTAGCTAATAAAACCTTATATTAAGTAATAAATTCTTATTATAATACTATAATGTTATGTTTTGAGTAAAACTCATATAAGTAACTAATAAAACCTTATATTAACTAATAAATTTTTATTAGAATACTCTAAGAGTATGTTTTGAGTAATACTCATATAAGTAGCTGATAAAACCTTATATTAAGTAATAAATGCATATTATAATACCATAAGGGTATTTTTTGAGTAAAATTCATATAAGTAACTAACGAGTGTTGAATAAAACTTTATATTAAGTAACAAATTCTTATTAGAATATTATAAGGTTATGTTTTCTGGAAAACTCATATGAAACTAATAAGTGTTGAATAAAACCTTATATTAAGTAAAAAATTGTTATTAAAATACTATACGAGCTAGTATGTTTTGAGAAAAATTCATATAAGTGACAAATATATGTTTAATAAAATCTTATATTAATTAAAAAATCCTTATTAGAATATATAAGGGTATGTTTTGAGGAAAACTCATATAAACGAATAAATATTTAATAAAACATGACATTGGCTAATAAGTTTTATTAGAACTATAAGAGATTATTTTCAAGAAAACTTATATAAGTAACGAATACATGTTTAATAAAATCTTATATTAGCTAATAAATTTTTATGAGAATAATATAAGACTCGTACTTGTTTTGAAGAAAACTTATATAAGTAACTAATAAGTGTTGAATAAAATTTTATGTTAATTAATAAATTCTTATGAGAATAATATACAAGTAATTTTATTTTTACAATTGTCATTAAAATTTGAAAGAATATTTGACTTTTTAGTTATTTTAAAAGATATCTTAACTTTTATTAGTATGTATGTATGTATATAGAAAAAGTGAATATATCTTGAAAAATTTTCTATCGAAATTTTGGCAGAATTGGGGCTGAGTACGAATTTTTGGGCGCTGAATATAAAATTTTGGCGGAGTATTTTTATTTTTGAGGGAAACTTTCTGGACTTTGAAATTTTAGATGGGTGGCCCAAGGTGGGTATAAAGGGGAACTTTATAATTTTTAACCCTAAAGCCCTCTTCCGTCCAACGCCTCTCCTTCAGATTCATCTTTGCCTCTCCATGGCTGTCCTCTCTTTCCCGTCCTTGTACAGTTGTACTCCGCCTCTCCATGGCAGACCCTCCATGGCTGTCCTCTCTCTCAGCGCCTCTCTTTCCCGTCCTTGTACTCCGCCTCTCCATGGTTGTCCTCTACCTCTCCCTCTCGAGTCTTTTGTCGCGCGCCCACCATCGAAGACGCCCACCCTTGTTCGTCCTCCTTCCCTCTCGATTCGACCTGTTGAAAGGGCTCCGGTGACGACCTTTTGCAGATGAAGAACCTCGCTCGAAGAACCTCCGGATCGATGAAGTTGCAGAACTTCAGCAGATGAAGAACCTCCGGTGATGGCTGGTTTGTAAGTTTTTTCTTTCTCCCCTTCTTTTGTCTGAGATGAAGAACCTCCGATGAAGAACCTCCGGACCCAATTTTTTGTGTCTGATTGTTTCTCCCCTTCTTCAGCAGATGTTGGGATGATTTTTTCTGATTGTTTCTCCCCTCTGGATCTGATTCTTTTTTTTATCTGATTGTTTCTCCCCTCTGGATCTGTTGGGATGATTTTTTCTCCCCTCTGTATTCTCCCCATTTTTTGCTTCTTTTTGACATTTCAATTTCCTAGTCTTTTTTTTTTGTTTGAAAGTGGGTATTGCGCTTCTTTATTAATTACAAAGATGAAGGTCTCGGAAAAAAAGTCCAGAAAATTACAAAGAAAACTAGGTGCAGAGGTAAATTTAGTAAAAGGGGAGATGCATGAAAGGGCTGAATTTCCCTGACTTTGATTTCGTTTTTCTGTTTCACACAAATTTCGTTTAAATTGTGTTTCACAAATTTCGTTGCTAGGTGATATAAACTTAGATTGTCTAGATTTTATTTCATCTTCAGGTTATTGGGGTGGGGTGTCAATTGATTCAAGGAATGCTATAAACATGAGTTTGTGTCAACAAGAAATTGGATGTTTTGATTTGTTCATTTGTAGTTTGGTTTTTTTTTGTATCTAGAATATATTTTTTATTTTTGTACCCTACTTATGTATATTTAGATTTGTTATTGCTTTGGATGTATTCATAAAAGTTTTGTACATTTTTAAGTATATAAAACATTACTAATGAAATGAGCAACAACAATAGCAATGACAAATACCGACGTTACCAACAACTCTAGCAACAACATTACCAATGAAACGAGCAACGACTCAGCCACGAAATCAGCAAGGCCCATGACCTATTTGTAGAAACGAATCTAGCTACGAACATAGCCATGAATTCAGCAATGGCCTAATTCCGAAGCTGAATTCGTGGCCTCAGCCACGACATTCAAATGTCCATCACTAGCAACGACATTAGCCACGACCTGACAATTCGTTGCTAAATCCATTGCTAAACAGCCGTCGCTATTAGTCACGAGGCATATGGCGATGGAAGGCCCATCCGTGGCTAAACCGGTTAGCCACGGTCATTCGTGGCCAATGCCGTTGCTATTTTCCGTAGCTATTTCCTGCGTTTTTAGTAGTGCTGCTAATTAAAAGTCATAAGATCCGACCCAAAAAAAAAAAAGAAGTCATAAGAGCATGCGACCTTATAAACATATATTGAAAAGATATGTAAATCCAACCAACTGCACCAACTCAACCTGGAAAAATGGGCATTTATGTGTTATTTATGAAACATCATGTCTTGACTTTGCCACATCTTAGAAGTCCTTTAATCTTTTGGGAAGATTATGACTACTGCTCCTGAACTCTTCTAGGTTGCTTGCAATGTCACATGACAAGTGCAATTCTTGATCAGTCTCATGCGTGCTTGTCACATCTTCAAAGCCATCCAAGTGAGTCTTTGTGAAGGAAGGGAGAATCACTGTCTGAAAATTCACTATTTGCAAAATCAGCTTCATTTGAACAGTTTCTTACCTGTTTAAGTTAACTATGACTTCATCAACTTGGGAAAGATTCTTTGTTCGGTATAATTCATTCTGTAGGAATACAAGATGAGAAGTGAAAATTATCAACATTATCATATAGAAGTGAGGAGATATAGTTGAAAAATACATACAGTACATAGCAGATAGTCCTAACCTCTGGAAAAATAAACACCAGTGTGCTAACAATATATTCACATTATGTCTCACAGATGGAAGTTCAATCACGCTCCCAATCTTCGGCAGCTTCGACTGCAGTCTCGCCTCCAACACCTTGTCAGTCTTCACTTGAACCACCATGGCTAAATAAGCTCCCAAACTACTGCAATGGTGATATACCCACACTACGCCAGATGTGGTTTCAGGCGATGGACCAATGTCGTCGCCTGAAATGTGATTTTCGTCGCCTGATAACTGAGCCGACGAACATCCGTCGCCTGAGTAGTGGTCCGGTGACTTTCATCCTTTCACTATTCAGTCGACGAACATCTGTATGTTCGTCGCCTGAAACATTTCAGGCGACGAAAAAATTGTTCGTCGCCTGAATTCATTGTCAGACCGAAAAGGGCTTTTCAAGCCGAGCCGAGCCGACTTCACTTCAGGCGACGGATTTTTCTCAAAGGTTCGTCGCCCCAATTTGGTTGGGAAATTCTATAAAATATAAAAGGCAACTCAAGCGAGCTTCTTTTTAGCTAAGTTCGTCGCCTAAAGAAGCTATGTCCGTCGCCTGAATATGAGTGGGTTTTTTTAAAAAAAAATTAGCCCACCAAATTATATCTATGTTCGTCGCCTGAGTATGAATTTTAAAAAAAAAAATTGAAAAATGTCTGATGCCCCTGTTTGCAATTGCACCAAAATTGTGCACATTTTTAGCACAAAAATGTGCACAAACCTGTTTCATCTTACACAACAAACATGGCCAAGTTCACAACCCATACAAATCCACATACAAATTCACAAATCCAAGTTTGCAACTACATACAAATTCACAAATCCAAACCTATTCACAAATCCAAGTTCATTACTTAAGAGGAAGTAGGAGAGGAGTGTGAGAGATACCTGCTACTGCTGCGCGGATGAGAGCTGAAAAGTCGAAGCATCCTACATATTCGAAGGGTTCTGAGAAGGTTGCGTATCCGAAGCCGAAGCCGGTTGTGGATCCGAGGAGTGCTGAGAAGGCTGTTGCATATTCAAAGTCGAAGGCGCCAATATTTACAAAGTCACTATCTAAAGCCATTGATGATCTAGAAGCTTGAATGTTGTGCAAAAAAGAAGATGAAATGCTGAATCATTTTCTGCAAACAAAGAAAAGGATGGTGTAAGTAAAACCAATTACATAAATTGTAACTTGAACTTTTTATTACTAACTAGGCAATAACCGCGCGCGAATGCGCGCGGTTACATACCGAAGGCATGATAAATAATGCAAAAGCGACATATACATAACGTTGATCGTACATTGTTATAGTCTACTCGGTTCAGTATATGGATAACACACTCTAAATGCAGCCACCCTTATGCATTAGATGAAATGGCTTCACTGATCTCAGCAAGTGTTACTTAAATGCGATTTGTTCATCACCCAAGAGCTAGAGCTTATGAGCTACAACAATACATATATTCATACAACATAGATTATGAGATAACACATGAATTCAAATTAGACTGTGACGGTTTAAGCAAAAGATCTCTTATTACCTTCAATAAGCTAACATAAAATATGTCATATTTGTTAATGAGCAGACAGAAACAAAAAGCACTTCCAAACAAATATTTAGAAAAGGACCTGGCAAATCAAACATAGCAGTACAACAGTGATAGGCGAGAGAGTTAGCATAAAAGATTCCTCTATGCTAAAATAAGTTCCAACTCAAGAACAAAAATCCCCATTCGAAAGATTCATATACAGCAAAACAGAACAGTCTGAAGATCCACTGCAAAACCGAAGCTAAATCTGAATCCTTAAAAATACACCAAATTGACCAGTGCACCAATAATCTAGGTAGAATAGAGCAAAGTGTCTGAATAAAGCATCAGTGGAAACTAAACTCAAAAAGGAAAACAAAACAAAAATGCAACATAACTTGCCTTGTGAGGTTGAATCCTCAAGAAAGTAGGCTGAGTTTTCAAAATAAGCTTCTAACTTGTTGCTCCACCTAGAAAAATCTTCATCCTAAATCACACCCGTTCTGTCCAGCAATGCAACATCCACCTACCACAAACAAAGAAAACCAATTTAATCTAGAATACAAAATGGACAAATAAATATGTGTGATGCTCAAATTTGAATGGTTTACCCCCAACACTTGCTTACAAAACAAGTACAAGCAATATATGACTATAGATGTGATGCTCTTATTGAAAGCTGAATTTTGAAGATGTAAAAATAGAAAAATCACTCATGGGAAATAATAAAAAAGGCTTCATAACACAACACACAAATATGATATGATCAAACAACAAAATAAGGAGTGATTTCAATTAAGCATTTTATCAAACACCTAATGTGCATGATGATTAGGTATCTATGAAACTAAAACATTAACATCTATCACCTCATAAATTTAAAATTCAATCAACCAAGCATTAGAATATCATCACAATATCACAAAATTAATTAGTAAACCCTACATTATTTTGAATCTTCGATTATCATTCCTTAAGATTCATTCCCTTCCCAATATGAGATTCAATACTCCAAGTTAGTCTTTGGCTTGATGTAGATATCTAATGATATATAAATCCTCATCTAAAAATTAAACCATCTCTTTCCCTTTTCCCCTTACTCATAAACCTTAATCGACTCATCAAGGAACCATTTCAAATAAGAAACAAAAGAAAATCATTCTCACGCAGAGTCTTCAATAGAAATGAGATAGGCTACTCCAAGGACCAAAATAATTCCCCCACACATATGTTTGTTCATTCAGGAACAATAAATGAATCTCGTTGGAGTTTACACGGTAAGTGATGCTACTGCAAACATTTTAGTCTCAAGA
This sequence comes from Persicaria tinctoria, assembly GCA_037127255.1. NCBI lineage: Eukaryota > Viridiplantae > Streptophyta > Magnoliopsida > Caryophyllales > Polygonaceae > Persicaria > Persicaria tinctoria. Next base: position 70,042,773 of record JBANSL010000007.1, on the reverse strand, counting down.
AATTCTAAATCCCTGTGCAAAAATCATCATCATTTTGATTGATTGGTGCAACTACGCCAATCTAAACCATCCGCGGACTCAATTAGCACAAAGCAGCTCAAATACTACCATGAGGTAATCGCAATGCAGCAAGCAGCTCAAATACTCAAAAGGCTCAAATATGATAATAAAAGTGTGTATGTTTATTAAGCATCAGCTATGCAGCAAGCTTATCCACTCCATTTTCTAATTGCTTTTTGGAGTTTTTACAAAGGAGGTCCAAACTAATAACTAAAAAAAACAATCTTTTTTTATGACTGAATGCTCCGCTTTACCTTTTTCGCACCGTAGGTGTACATGGCCTCCTGAAATTCTTTCAGAACCTTCTGCGTATTTTTTCCTGCGCTTCTTAGCCTCCTCCACATAAGAAGCTTTGTCCTGAACCAGTTTCGAATTGTACATAATTATAATCAATGGAACAAAATCAACAACCTAAGGCAAACAGATGCATACATTCATTTCACAAGGCTCAAAATCTAGGAATTTGCTTGAATATGACAAAATTCTAGGGGGATGACAATTAGAGAGAGCAAAGTACCTCAGGTATCAAGACGAATTAGGACTCTGGCAACTTGTGGCTTGACCTAATCGAAGAAATGGACACAACAACTATTAAAAATCAGATGAGATCAACAAAGAACAATAAAGCTTAGAAAAAGTTACAACCTTTGTAGGTTCCCATTGTTTGGCAATCATAATAACTCGAACGGACCTTCTCTTGAACCCTGGGGCCAAAACCAAATCGAATTTTGTGGCTTCCGAGAGAGATAAAGATGGTGGGAGGCCGCGTTCTTCCTCTCTGGTCTATTTTCGAAGCAGAGGGATGGGAGAGCAAGCTCCGACGAGGCGAGATGAAATGGCGCCAGACGGTGTCTGGGTTGCGTGAATCCGGTGCCTCCAGGTCTGTGTGGGTCAGTCCTCATCCTCGTTCACGAAGGTGGATGCAAGAGAGAGAGGAGGGCCGCCTTCCTTGGATCCTGAAGAGATGGCGTCGGCGTCGTTCGTGGCAAGGGTCCGCTACGGTGAGAGAGAAAGGATGGGGAATGAGGACGGAGAAAGCCATTGAAGGGCGACTTTAAGAGCTCGGCGTGAGAAGAGGAAGGAGAAGGCGGCGACGGTGTCGAAGGGACGGAGGTGGCGAGAATTGGAGGAGGAGCAGGTGAGGAGGAAGTGTGTAAGCAGCAGGGACGGCGGAAACCAACCACTGGAGGTGCTAGGGTTTCGGGGTTGAAGAGGGAAGGAGAAAAGGGATTTCGGGTTGGTCTGGGACACATTTTAGATTTTATATATACTTGTTTTATTCAGGCTACGAACATTGCAAAGACTTGTCCCTCCCTTGAATTAGTTTCGAAATTTCACCACTACTAGAATTTTGTGTTATTTAACATCGGGTGATAGCCGATGTCTTTCAAAACAAAAATCGATGTCTATGTGGGGATGTAAAAAGTCAAAACTTTTTAACATCGGGTAATAGCCGATGTCTTTTTATGTTATAACATCGGTTATATTTTTAAATCCGATGTCTTTGATATGGTATAGCATCGATTATAAAATATATCCGATGTTATAACATACAAAGAAATCGGCTATTACCCGATATTAAAAAATTTTGACTTTTTACATCCCCCACATAGACATCGATTTTTTTTTTGAAAGACATCGGCTATTATCCGATGTTAAATGACATATTTGCATTTTTTTTATTACCGTAGCCTATGCGGGATTTGAACCCGCATCTTTGTGTTTGAACGCATTGCTCTATCATTTGAGCTAATAGGCTTTAAATTAGATATAATGTTCTTACATAATAGGAAAAAGAGCATGTGAAACGTAAGAAAGACATTTATTAAACCTTCTGAGTAAATAGAAAATGAAATTATAAGAGTACCTCCTTGGTAGGAAAAAGTGGAACCCAATAAATCAAATTAAGCCTTGTCAAAAGGTGAATGGTGAGGCTATCTACATAATACTGAGTCACTGAGCCATTGATGACTCAAATCAGCTACTTCACACTATGACCGGATCTAGGCAGAGTATACAAACTTTACTAGAATGTTAAAGCAAATCATCAAACTTATATAACCTGCTTTCCTGAAGCTCGAGAAACTTGTTCATGTTCTTGAAGTGTTGCTTCTACTCTTTGAACCGCGCAGATCTTGCATTCTCAATCTCTGTTAGGGCTATGTGTACGTCGTTCCTCCTCAACAAGCTTCTTTGCATCTTTAGAGGCCTAAAGAAGGAACAAGAACAGCAAAAAAAAAAAAAAAAAAAAAAAACTGATTTTAACATCCACACTAACATGTCTTGTAGGTGATATATATACTCATTTCTAAAGAGATAATATGCTATGAGTTTTTTTTCAAGACATAAGAAATACTCAAAAGTAACAGAAATATGTCAAAAGACTCAAAAACATTGAACAACACTCCAAGGAAACAAATAATAGACAAATAGATACATGGGTATTCAGCTCACATACTTCAAGAAAACTGGCCAACTTTTTCACCTCTTCATTTTCCATGAGTAACTCCCCTTCTTGTTGGGCCAACTGAACTGCTAAAGCTTCAACCCGATTAAATCATACCAAAAGGAATCAACCTACTTCAAGGAGCAGGTACAAATCATCTAATATACTACCTAAGAAAATGCCATTACACTTCAAATTTAGCAAGTTTTGGTTAGTTTTATCACGTGCAAAGAACAGATTGTCCATGAAGAACCGATAGAACTAAAAGAAACATTGACAAAACAAATACTCAAATAATGAAATAACAGGAAAATTTAAGCCTAACCATGGCAAATGAAACGCAAATGAAACGACTCTAAAATTTTGATGCTTTGGATACTAGAACAAATAAATTTGCTAACTGAATGGATTAGTTACTCACTGGCAGCAAATGAAACTGTCGTTGTCACCCTAGTACCAAAATAGGAATAAATTTTCCATACGTCACCTCTGTGTGATTGTGTGTTCAAAATCTTCACTTTGATATGATCAGACACCAGTTGATCTCACACCCAGTTATCAAGCACAATGAGCCATCTTGAAGTGAATACTGAATACCCCCAATACAGAAGTTTATTACATCCATTAACAATACATGAGAAATTCTGTATTTTAAAACTCAAAACCTGTACCCATTCAGCAATTTATGAAATAATAAAAAGAAGACAGAAAATTTCTACTCAATGACTCATCAGTCCAAAACCATTTACAATTTTACACAAAAAGAACATAGAAAATTGGGAAAAGATGAGAAAAAGAATGCAAGTTATGTGGCATCATCATAAAGAAGATGCAGAATGCAAGTTATGTGAGGTAACATACAGACTCCCACCCTCATAATTACGAGCACATAGCCTAAAGGATATATCTAATTCAAACGTACCCAAAGAAGGAGTGTATTCATTATTATTGTCACTTTCCAGTTCCAAGTTCGTTTGTGATATCCCTCCTCAGGCTAATTTGCAGAGTCTTGTGCCCTAAAAATAAGGTACGCGTGACTGGAAGCTTTCTTCGAAGATCCTGCCAATCACAATTTAGAGACCTTGAAAATGGTATATGTTATGCTATTGCCACAAGTGGAGAGACTGACTACCTTGAAAGTGGTATCAGGGAAATTCGCATATGAGACCTGTAAATTGGTGAGCAATGTATCAGTTGAGGACATTGGAAATTCAGTGTGTTGAGGATATAGTAACAGACAGAGCATGATAAAGTACCTCAAGTGATGTCAAGTATTCTGCCAATCACAATTTTTTTAAATTCGATCGATTGCTTGTCAAGTATTTTGTTTCATGGTGGCGAGATGTCAAGCTTACAGAACAATCGATCAAATTTTAAAAATATGTATTGAGGATATAATCAGTTTAATCACAAGCTAAAATGAGAAATCAAGCAATTATTTTAAAAAACATGACAGCTCATATCTTGTAACTAGTAGTCTAGTAGCACTATATCGTTTCACCAGATGACTAGAGCACTAAATCTACATCATGCAAATCAAGTATAAGCTTCGATTCTTGTTATTCGGAATATTTCATTTACCTCATATGAATCTTCATAATCATCATGTTCATCAAAACTGATAGAGCCAGCACCATAGCTTAAAAGCGACTCTGACGGCTGAGAGCATGCCCAAGAACCCACAAACAAACATTCACCAAATTCAGCGGGAAAATAAAAACTGAACCAAACCAATTCACAAAAACAAACATTCATCAAACCTAAACCCTAAATAAAAACTGAATATCAACATCAAGTCAGCCACACTAAATCAAATCAATTCACACAAACCCTAAATCAAAAATATTGAAAATTGAAGGCGGAATTTCGTACCAGTGCCAGAGAGGAAGTGAGGGAGTAGGGTTATTACTGCTGGATTAGGGATTTTGATAGCATCCTCTTGTCTCCCTTCTAGCATCCTCTTGGATTGCTCAGATCTGGTGGGGTGGTGGACTGCGCCTCTTGTCTCCCTCTACCATCCTTTTGTCTAGTTCTCTAGCCTCCGTCCTCTTTTGAGTTCTTCTGCTAGCGGTGGGGTGGCGGTGAGCCTGTGATTAGGATGAAGCATCGAGAAAGAAGATATCTGGCGTGTATGGGTTTAGATCTGAGAAGGAAGAACAGATCTGGGCGGATTTGCGAAGGGAGGTGGCGGGAGGAGGAGGTGGAGCGAGTCGCCGGCGAGAAGAAGGTGGAGTGAGTGAGTCGCCGGAGAAGGAGGTGGCGAGAAGGAGGTGGATCGAGTGAGTCGCCGGAAAGAAGGAGGTGGATTTGCAAAGGGAGGTGGCGGGAGGAGGTGATGGAGCGAGGGCTCAGTTTCTGAACAAATGAAGAAAGAAGAAATCACCCTTCTACAATATTCCACATATTTGGTTGGGCGGGTGTTCAAATGAGTTCAAGTGTAATTCCGCGCCTTCAATTTTTTTTTTAAAACACATACGGAATATTTAACATCGGTCAAGTAAATAGGATGATGTTTATGATTTTATTTACATCACAAATTTAGCAACCGATCTTAAAAAACTGTATAACATGGCAGGTTTTTCTGAATGATGTTAATGAGCCGATGTTAAATAACAAAATTCTAGTAGTGCACCCAAATTTATGCGGGAAAATTAAGCGCCCTGTACTCAAGCGACCAACATAACTACATTCTTCGTCGCCTGAACGAGATTTAAATTTTGAGGAAAAGTTATACGTGAAACTTGCCACTGAAATCTAAATTATTATTCTCAAAATGAAAGTTTTAAATCTAGTCATATTCAAAATTTATAACCCGAGTTAATAGTTCAACAATGTAGTTTTAATAAAATCCAAAATTTAAATAAATATGATAAATAGTTTTAATTTAATTTTTCTTATTGTCAATTTCTCCATTAGTCACCTAAGTTTTTTTAAAAATTTAATAAGATTATTCACCTTAGTATAAGGTTTTATTAGTTACTTATATGAGTTTTCTTCAAACCATAACCTTATAGTATTATAATAAGAATTTATTACTTCGTATAAGGTTTTATTAGTTACTTATACGAGTTTTCCTGAAAACATAACCTTATAGTATTATAATAAGAATTTATTACTTAGTATAATAAGAATTTATTACTTAGTATAAGGTTTTATTAGTTCTGAATCGATAAGGTTTTATTAGTTACTTACATGAGTTTTCCTCAAAAAATAACCTTATGGTATTATAATAAGAACTTATTACTTAGTATAAGGTTTTATTAGTTACTTATATGAGTTTTCTTCAAAACATAACATTATAGTATTTTATAATAAGAATTTATTACTTAGTATAAGGTTTTATTTGTTACTTATATGAGTTTTCCTCAAAACATAACCTTATAGTATTATATAATAAGAATTTATTACTTAGTATAAGGTTTTATTAACAACTTATATGAGTTTTCCTCAAAACATAACCTTATCGTATTATAATAAGAATTTATTACTTAGTATAAAGTTTTATTAGCAACTTATATGAGTTTTCCTCAAAACATAACCTTTTAGTATTACTAGGGTGGCAGACCCGTACTACGTCCGGGACATGTGTTTTTTTATCTAATATGCAACTAAATTAAAAGATCGATCATAATAAACAATACATTATAGAAAAATTACATGATATTTTATATGAAATATATGAAAATTTTAACTCATTTTTATTTAAAATGGTAAAATAAATATATTAAAGTAATTTCGGAATTGATAATAACTTAAGATATACTTAGCTTGAAAACATATGATCACATATTATCCACGCCTATTATGATTGAGATTAGTTTGACTTAAATCATCAGACATTCAATAAAGAAAAATTACATTACCAATGAAAATTTTAGTAAATTCACAATATTACACCAATACAACATAAAACACAAAAAAATAACTTAAACTTGAATAAAATAAAAAACAATAAATGTACAATGTAAATAATCAAGTTGTTACTTTATTTCAATTCATCTTCTCGTGGTTTCTTATTTGGTCATAAGATTTTTCAACCTTTTATATAATTTTTTTTTATCCAAACCTTTTATATAATTAAAAGGGATATGTGGTGTCTGTTGTGGTTCTTTGTAACACTAAATGTCTAGTTTGTATCTTATGGTTCCTTTTAATGTTGGATGTCAAGTTTTTTTGTAGGATTTTTTAGTTGTTCATCTCTATTAGCATAGTTAATAATTGTTAAATACATTCAGTTATACGCATTGACTATTCATTTAAAATTGTAACATTTTTCTTTCATTAGAATTTATTTGTCTAGGTATCTTAAATGACATTCACTAATTCTGAATTAATATTGTGATAATTTGACTCCATCTTATCTTATGTTATTTATCCTTTATATATATATATATATATATATATTTCAAAGTTCAAAGCATGCAAATTAATGAAAATATTATGGAAGAAAAATGTCAAATATATAAATTAATAAATAGGTAATGATGAATAACTCTTGTCATAGTACATAAATATGTTAATTTAATATTTATATTTTCTAATTGTGGCTTCGTTTCAAATTGTCACTTCATTTCAAATATATAAAAACAAAGTTATGGGCTCTAGAATCATTTGAAGGCATATTATATTCATAACTAATCTTATAAATTTCTTTTGGTAAGCTATTAATATCCTAAATTATAGCTGAAAGCAAAATGCAAGATAACGAACCAACCAAATTCAACATGATAGAGGACAAAGGGAAAACAAAGAGACTTCCCTATATTGACTATAAATGTATAAAAGTTGATGAAGACCGATTAGTATATAAAATTTTAAAATATAGTTATTGAATTAGGAGTTACAAATTCGATTTATTAATGAAGTCAATAAATGTTTTAATTAATTGAAAAGTGGTTACAAAAGTTATAAGGTTCATGATCATTATTGTTAGGCACAAATATTGATATTTAACATGTTGTGTATCTCTAAATTAATGTCAAATCTATTGATCAATATTCTTATAAATATTTTTTGAGTAAATATTTAATAAATATTTTCCTTGTTAGAATAATATGGTTTCAGCTTTCAAGTGTTATAATTAATCATCCATTGGAATAGTATTAGATAAATATAAACCGGAAGAATAATATAAAAAAAAGTATGACACATAAAACAAAATCTTACTTTGTTGTATATATATAACACCTAAAATATTAGTTTTTTAGTCTAAGTTAATCATCAATTTCAAGAGCAAAAGTATGACAATAATATAATAAGAGAAAAAATAATATAAAATAGTTTCGACGTTACGTACTTTTAACCACTTACTACATAAACCAAAGTTTGACCATTCAAATAAAGAGTTATATTGATATCATAAGGGTTAAAAGGGGAAAATTATACATTTTTATTTATAGCATTAATAAGAGCAATGATTTGGGGGTAAACAATACAAAGTATAAGGTTTTATAGATATAGAGTTAATTCTAATGACTTTAATTTTGTATAGAGTTGTGTTCTTTAAAAATATTTATACTTATAGCAAGAGTTTGATACTTTTTTTTTTATCTCTAGAATATTAATACAATAAATGAATGTACACTCCATATCTATATTTTCTCCATTTTGTTAACATTTTTAACTTCATTTTATCAATAAATTTTACTATTATATATTTATATTTATGGAAGTGAATTTAAAGATTTTTTTTTAATTTTCACGAAATTATATATATATATATATATATAATTGAAATAATGGTTCCACATTTTTAATTTACAAATTATTCAATTTATTTTTGTAATTTTAAGAATTTACTTATTAGTAGACAAAACTATTTATATTCTTAATAAAGTCTATGGAAAATATCCATTGAAAACTCATTTTACAAATTATTTTAAATAAGTATGGTTATTTAAAACGAATAGACATTCAAATTTGGTAAAATAAAACTTCCAAAATATTAAAAGAAACTTGACACAACCTATTAAAATAATTTCTATTTATTTAAGTGATAGAAAAAATAGACAAAAGAGAAAACATATATAAAAATAGGAGTCTATAACATCTTAATCATTACTCAAAGCTCAAAAGAAGAGATCCCACCAAAAAAAAACTCAAAAAAGAGAAGAAATTCCAACAAAACTAAAAATAAAGAAGGTAAAAGTTTAAGTGAAGAATTGTATTACAACCACTTACCTTAAGTTTTACTTCTCAATATGTGCTTCTTCGATCTTTTTCACCAATGACACTATCAATGAGATGATAAACAAAAAGAAAATATTAGTATGAAAGTTGTTAAAGCAATATCAACAAAAAACAAATTATAGATTATGTTCATAGAAAATCAATAGTAAATCAAAAAACTATTTTGACATAATATGAGAGTGAAAGAAAGAAAAAGAGTTGATTTAATGTATTGGGTTAGGATTATCTAAAAGATGTGTCCATGGATTAAAATAAAGTGATCATAACGATTTCGGATAATTTTTATTTACTTATTTATATGATATAAAAAAAGTAGGTAGTATAGCGAAAAAAGTATGAAATAGTACTACGAACTCAAATATCAAAAGAAGGGAAAATTTCAATGAAAAGCAAAAATAAAAAAGACAAAGTCTAAATCAATCAATGAATGTATTACATCTAGTTACCTTATGTTTCTTCTTCTTCACCAAAAACACTATAAAAATGACAATAAACAAAAGAAATTTAATGTTAGTATAAAAATTGTAAGAAAATATCAACAAACAAATAATATATCATAATATGAAAAAATCAATAGTATATCAACAACTCATTTTCCCATAATATAAGAGTGAATTGAAAGAAAAGAAACAATTTATAGATAAATGATGAATAGAACCTCCAAATAGGAGTCGTCTTGCAACAATGATTCACCAAAACCTAATAGGAATTAGAGAAAATTAACAATCATACATTATTTAACAAATATGAAATATGAAATAAAATATGATATAAAGTAACAACATAAAAACTCAAAAATAAAAACATGTATATTTTCATAATAGAAATAAGAAAGTACAATTAGCAATAAATTAAAGTAATAAAAAAAATAAAGATTGATTAGAAAAAAGAAGAAGAGATGAATACTCACCTAACAATATATCCTTCCACTCTTATTTGTTTGTTTGTAAAACAATTGAGTTTTAGAAGATGAACATTGAAACAATCGACTATTTATAGTGAAAATCGAGCATTTAACCAAATAAAAACTCTCAACCTTTGGACTACCCCACCTTAATTTCCTACTTACCATCTTTAAAAAAAACTAATTTGATTCATTATTCATTTAACCAAAAAACTTCCACCCCTTTGACTACCCTACTTAAAACACAGTTTGACAATTATAATCATTATTAGTTTGACATAAAAAAAATGGGCAAAATTAATATAAAAATATGATGAAAATATAATCAAAATTTTGTCATTATTCTATAATATAAAAATAGTCTATATATATAATGCGAATATTCTAATAACAAAATAAAAATAAAATAAAGGTCACTCCAATATACATATAAATTAAAGAAAATATATTACCTTTAAAACCATTGGCCAAAAACTTGAATTAGGTGTTATTGATCGATACAATATGTGAAGCAATAACTGATAATGGTATATGTGATTTAAGAGTGGTGATGGGAGGGTTTAAATAGTATTTCATAGTAAATGTATTAATTATAGGTATAATTGTGTGAATTGAATTTGATATATAATTACCAAAGAACTTGGAAGGTTTTCCCCTTCTAAATGTCATAATTTAATCTTCTTAATAATAAAAGGTAGTAAAATATATAGGTAATAAATATATAGGAAGGTGTGACAAAACCAAAAGATGACCTATGAAACTCATCTTAATTTTATACAATATGAGAACTCAACCTTAACCTGTCACAAAATAGACAATAATTAAAATAATTAAGCTAAAAATAATTTTTTAATTAGTTGAAGATGAATAATAACAAAAATATTATGGATATGGTGTAACAAATTATCAAATTAACCATATAATTGGTGTCATTAATTGTCATATAATTGCCTTCATTTGTTTTGGTAGAGGTAATTGCTGTCATTAAATCTGCCATATAATTGGTGTCATTAATCTGCCATATAATGATGACATGTTGATTATAATGTAAAAATATCAAGAGATAAACCTCTTAAAAAACGTTGTAAATGAGATTTGAACTTGGGACCTCATGCAATACTACCTACATCTTAACCATTGAGCTAAAGAATCTAATTTGTTATAAAATGGGATGAAAATGATTGAATTGAGTTGGTTAAACCATGAAAGTAAATGAGCAATAAATGGTGCCTGAACACAACTTTTCATGTATTATTATAGATAATAAGAATTTATTACTTAGTATAAGGTTTTATTTGTTACTTATATGAGTTTTCCTCAAAACATAACCTTATAGTATTATAATAAGAATTTATTACTTAGTATAATAAGAATTTATTACTTAGTATAAGGTTTTATTAGTTCTGAATCGATAAGGTTTTATTAGTTACTTACATGAGTTTTCCTCAAAAAATAACCTTATAGTATTATAATAAGAACTTATTACTTAGTATAAGGTTTTATTAGTTACTTATATAAGTTTTCCTCAAAACATAACCTTATAGTATTTTATAATAAGAATTTATTACTTAGTATAAGGTTTTATTTGTTACTTATATGAGTTTTCCTCAAAACATAACCTTCTAGTATTATAATAAGAATTTATTACTTAGTATAAGGTTTTATTAGCAACTTATATGAGTTGTCCTCAAAACTTAACTTTATAGTATTATAATAAGAATTTATTACTTAGTATAAGGTTTTATTAGTTAGTTATATGAGTTGTCCTCAAAACATAACCTTATAGTATTATAATAAGAATTTATTACTTAGTATACTTAGTATAAGGTTTTATTAGTTAGTTATATGAGTTGTCCTCAAAACATAACCTTATAGTATGATAATAAGAATTTATTACTTAGTATAAGGTTTTATTAGTTAGTTATATGAGTTTTCCTCAAAACATAACCTTATAGTATTATAATAATAATTTATTACTTAGTATAAGGTTGTATTAGTTAATTATATGAGTTTTCCCCAAAACATAACCTTATAGTATTATAATAAGAATTTATTACTTAGTATAAGGTTTTATTAGTTACTTATATGAGTTTTCCTCAAAACATAACCTTATAATATTATAATAAGAATTTATTACTTAGTATAAGGTTTTATTAGCAACTTATATGAGTTTTCCTCAAAACATAACCTTATAGTATTATAATAAGAATTTATTACTTAGTATAAGGTTTTATTAGTTACTTATATGAGTTTTCCTCAAAACGTAACCTTATAGTATTATAATAAGAATTTATTACTTAGTATAAGGTTTTATTAGTTACTTATATCAGTTTTCCTCAAAACATAACCTTATAGTATTATAATAAGAATTTATTACTTAGTATAAGGTTTTATTAGTTACTTATGTGAGTTTTCCCCAAAAAATAACCTTATAGTATTATAATAAGAATTTATTACGTATTATAAGGTTTTATTAGTTACTTATATGAGTTTTCCCCAAAAAAATAACCTTATAGTATTATAATAAGAATTTATTACTTAGTATAAGGTTTTATTAGCAACTTATATGAGTTTTCCTCAAAACATAACCTTATAGTATTATAATAAGAATTTATTACTTAGTATAAGGTTTTATTAGTTACTTATATGAGTTTTCCTCAAAACATAACCTTATAGTATTATAATAAGAATTTATTACTTAGTATAAGGTTTTATTAGTTACTTATATGAGTTTTCCTCAAAACATAACCTTATAGTATTATAATAAGAATTTATTACTTAGTATAAGGTTTTATTAGCAACTTATATGAGTTGTCCTCAAAACTTAACCTTATAGTATTATAATAAGAATTTATTACTTAGTATAAGGTTTTATTAGTTAGTTATATGAGTTGTCCTCAAAACATAACATTATAGTATTATAATAAGAATTTATTACTTAGTATATGTAAAGACCCGGATTTTTATAAATAATAAATTTCAACAAATAATATAAAATGGATTTAAGTCGAAAATAATAATAACAATAATAATAATAATTCGGATATTTTAAGAAAAACTCGTCCTTGAGCATCAATTTTGATTTTAAAATCCGGCATCGTTTTCGAATTTGGATTTTTTTTTTCGGAATTTGATTCCGCTTTAAAGTTCCGAGTTTGATAAAAATTAAGTTAATTCCGATCATCTTAAATTTGATTCAATATTTAATTTAAATCCCTAGTGTCGGGTTTCGTTAGCGGTCGGGATTTCAAATTGGCAGTCTATTCTCAACCTGTATTCTCCTTTTCTTACCTGTATTCTCTTTTTCTTTCCTGTCTCTTTCTCTCGTTCTCCGGTTGCAGTTGAGGAGCAGGCTCCCTTGTCCTTGCATATTGGCAATTTACAGCTAGCCATTTTGTTGTTTTGTGCCAATCTCACAACAAATCCCCCTCTGCCTCACTCTCAGGCTGCATTCCACAAACAGAGACACAAACCCACAATTCCCCCTCTCTTCCCTCTTTTCTGTTCTGTAGCCCAGCAAAAGCAACCACCATCATCTCCCTATTTTCTTTCTGTAGAACCACCGAGCCTCCACCGCCCCTTGCTCAGTCTCGCAGCTACAGATCTCCCTCCCCCCTCCTCGTTGTTCCTCGTCGTTAACGACATCACCCGAGCACCGCCGAGAGCCGTCACCGTAATCCTGTTCTCCTTCTGAGCAGGACAAAAACCGAACCCCCACCACTCTGTTCTCCTTTCCCGACGGGCATCAGCAGCAACAGCAGCATCGACCTCTTCCTTCCTCCGAGCAGCAGAAGCCCTTTCGACGTCCGTCCGCGCCAACATCAGCCATCGACGCCGGAGCTGACCGCCGACCCATTCTTCCTCCATTTTTCCTGCTTCGTGTTCGGAAAAGGTGAGGTTTCGTTTCTTCGTTTTCCATTCGAAACACCATACAGGCGCTCCTTTACGACCTTTCCCCACCTAATCCAGGACCGAGCCGCCTTCTTGAGCCTCCGACGAGCCCAATCGCTCCTCCGACGAAGATCTCCCGACGAAGTTCTCCGATCTCGGTAATCTCTCTTTTTCTCTCTTTCCTTCACTCGCGTTTGAGTCACTGGGGGTTCAGGGTGGTCGGAATCACTATTCAGTCGGGATGGGGAGCCTGGGTCGGAACGGGAGTGTCGCCGGCGCCTGGATCTTCTTCTTCTCTTCGATTTTTTGGCCGGCATTGCTGAAGCTCTTGTTCTGAGCTTGAAGAAGACAGAGCGCTGTCGTGAGTTCTGGGCTTGGGCCTATTTTCTTCCGGGTTTGGGCCTGACCCGTAAGCTTTTATCCGGATTATATCACTTTGGGTATGGTTTCAATTGGGGAAGGCCACCAGATCCGGTTTTTATTCTTTCTCCTGGGCGGGTCCGGGTATTCTTCAATCGGGTTGGGCTTGAGCTGGGCATGGTTTTCGGGTTGGGCCCTTTCATTTGGGGTTATCTGCTGTTGTTTCTAGTTATTTGTTGGTTATTTACAAACATTATTATTATCGCTATAATGGTTAGGTTGCTACTATTATTATTAGTATTATATTATGGTTATTATTATTATTATTAATCGGTGGTTATATTTCTGAAAATTTGTATATATTATAGAATGATTCTGAAAATAATATTTTTGGGATAAATATTGGGTGATGATTAAATATGTAAGTTGAGAATTTCGAAATGACTTGTTGATTTTCGATTTAAATAGAGATTTTGAAAATGGATTTAATTTGAGGCGTTATGTTAATTATATGTTGTTGATAAAACATTACCTAAGAGGGTTTCAAGTTCGCGGAAATACCTCTTAAAGGATTTGTTGTTTTGAAAACCAAAATGCTGGAATTGTTCTATAATTGATTTTGAGAGATTGGTTTTAAGGTTTAAATGTTAAATGTCGGAATTTGGCCAAGTATGATTTGAGAAATTATTTTGAAAACGAGTTGACTTAACTTGAGATATAAGAGTTTGGAAAATATGGTTGGTACGATTTTATCAACGAGTTTGATTTGAAGAGTGATTTTGGTCGATGTTGATCGTATCGGAAAGGTTTTGGAAATGGTTTTACTATCGATCAGTTTTGAGTATGTTGAGAACTTGAAGTTCGTGTGTGTGAATGATGGACCGATAGCTTATGGAAATGACTTGATGATAGGTGTGTATTACTTTTGGATTGCTTTGGACTTGCATTTGGGCCCTTGCTTGTGTTATCTTGCTGTTCTGCATCTCCAGGTAAGTCTCTTCGGAGCTTACTCAGATTAAATAGAGCTATTCCCTGCCTTAGGTGCATGATATACTAGGTGTTGCATTCATGATCAGCATGCCATGTAGTACCATGCTAGGTTGCATTGATCGTTGAGCATTCTATTTCTCTATGTGTATGTAAACAGAACGGCCGTTATCTGTGATAGTCCTAGAGTCTTTGCTAGGGTCATAGGGTAGCCCAGCCTCATCGGGTACCCTGAGTCAATCGAGTACTTCCTTATATTATGTTATGCCTGCGGGCTTTATTGTGGAGCGGGTTAGGCATGCGTGCCGCCCTATTATGAATGAATGCATTCACGAGCTGGCCAGTCTCCGCTTGTCGGAAGGGGTGGAGGTAGGAGAGGGATATGCCACTTGGCATTGTCTTGGGCCCTTTACAGTATTTCTGTACATTATTATGAATTAGGAGCATGCTAGTGTGTTTGAATTTCGTACTGCATTAGAGCATCTTTATTAGGTATAGCGTATATGTGTGCTTATGGTGGGGATGCAGAGTTAAGTGGGCATCGATCTGATCCCGCCCCAAATCAATTTTTTTAGGAATTAATTATGTTCATCCTATCGGTGCTGTTTGCTTATTGCGCGGGTCATTTTGTCGGCGGAGAGTGAGCGCTGGAGTTATAGACTTCACCAGACTCTGATTACATTGTTTTGGATTTATACTTTTGACTCCGTTTTGACTCGGCTCCGCCGTGGCACTTGTATCTGTACTTTACTTCCGCTTTACTTCCGTTTGAAATGGTTTCCGCGACATAGTCTTAGGAGAGGTTAAGGGTACCCAACGGCCCTTCGAGGTTTTAGGGTTTGAAATCCCTCTTTCTACAAATCTTAAAATGAGTTTGAAACCTCGACCCCTACCTGGATTGCAAGATCCGAACAAGGGTTTTCATCCCTTGAAACGTAACCCGGAAATCATAATTCTGGGCCGTTACAAAGATGGTATCAGAGCTGAGGTTGTGCAATTCGGGTACAAAAGGGTCGAGTGTATGTTTTGGAAAACCGCCCATGAATTTCAAGGGATTTGAAAGGATTTTAAAAAGGGGCAAAATGAACTTAAGATGCCTAACTTAAATGGGACTAAGTAATGAACTCGACTTGTAATAAAGGAGAAAAATCGACTAAAGAGGGGATCGAGTGGGTTGAAAGACGTTAGACCATCCCTATTGGATGTAGTTGGAAATGGGTAGGCGAAATATCAGCTTGTTCTTTACAGATGGGTTGGGAGACTCAAATGAGATCATTATGAGTGTTACTAACTGATTCTATGCTGAGTACTTGCTATGCTAGAGATCTGATTTGGTATGCCTTAACTATGAAATGTGCATTGACTTACTTGTGCAAACGGGATAGCGGGAGTGCCTTTATTTCTACATTGTCAAACCCAACTTGTGTGGAACAGCCCCTTCTACTATGTTAAACCCTTGACTGTTCTATCTAGCCTTTTCCTGGATGTCAGTGTCTTCCACGGGAAATTGGGTTGATAAACAATTGTGTCGGAATCATGTATGGCCATGAAGGTTCTCTGAGTGAGTATTGGAAGGTGGTTCTTGATGGCATTTTGAGTCAAAAGTAAGGTGTCATGGGGTTGTCCTTGATTCATATGATGGTCAACCTTTATTTTCTTACCACAAAGAGTCGTACCAAAGTCCCACGGGAAAGAGGGGGTGATGAGTCGGTTGGGAAAAGTCAATGGTTGCCCTTAGGGATCTCTGTCCGGTTGTAATGGTGACTCTCTCTGATTGCATGACATGATTTTATAATCTCCCGCATGTACCTTACCAATGATCATTAGTAAGAAGCTCCTCATGTTATGTCTTGCCTTCTGTCATGGTTGTATTGTTTAAGTTCATGTTGTGGTTAGTTACCTTTCTCAAGTATCGTGTTGTGTCCTTCCTTATATCATGACCATCTGTTGTTATAGCATGTTTACTTGGGTTACTGATCGTATGGTTGATAGGAAGCGTGAACCATATGATACGAACTTGCATGATCGTTATTTCCTCCTGGATTAGGTTTATGGTAGTGTGATCAAACCCTCCCTGTATGAATGCTTGTACATGATCGCCTTAGCATGATGGATGATGATGTGTCAATGCTTATCACTCCTTTATGACGAGAATATGTAGCATGCTCATCTATTTTGCATTCGTTGAATTGATCATTATTGATGATCTTGCAAGTTAATATTGTTGTATGATTTCGTGCTTTGGATGGGGAGTATGCGGTATAATTGAGTCTTGATGAATGCATGCTTTATCATGTTATGTGTTGATTTGAGCTCATGTCCCCGTATTCTAGCTATATTGTCCCATTACTAGGTTCGTATTATACACCGCTGCACTTTCCCCCATGCTTCTATATTGTCGGAATATGAGTGATTGATTTCTTGCGTACAGTTGTAATTATCAAGTAAATGTTTATATGTATAGCATGTTATGTTGAGCTATTAATGTCGTGTCGGACCCTTGGTTGTGACTGGTGTGAGCTTAGATCTTGCCTACAGTATTGTTAATCCTCTCCCAGACTAGGTACTTGATAGTGTGATTCTTCCCTCTTCTTAAAGTGTTTTACTAATCCTGATTAGACTGATGATGAATTCGATGATTGACCTATGTTCGTCGCCTGAATGGTAGTTCTGACAAAAGTGGATGAGTTCTTTATTCGAGCAACCATATATTCTTCCTTTGTTCGTCGCCTAAATATGTCCGTCGCCTAAAGTTGATTCAAGCGACGAACTTTGTATAGAATTGGTCGCTCAAATGTGATTTGGGTTGGGGGTCAAGCCCTAGACATTCAGGCGACGAACTCTTCTAAGTTCGTCGCCGGAATTGAACTCAGGCGACGGAAGCTCATCAGTCCGTCGCCCGAAGTGCAATCTGGCGTAGTGCCAATACATGGGCAATTTAGGATGACGTTCATCGTTGTAGCATGGCTGGTCTCCATCGCCATCCTCGGTTGGCCTATTGATTCCTTACTGCCCTTGCCTGATAAAAGGAAGCAATTTCCCATCGTGGGTAGTTCTAGGAGAGGTTCTATGAGAATAGAAGGCATAATAATTTTTTTTATAAAAAAGCGGATAAAAATTCCTATGCAGGACATGTGGCGCATTTGTTTTCAAGGAGATGCATATACAAGGGAGACAAACACAAGCATAGAAAAAGCACAAACTGTCATATCCTACATAGAATGGCGATTTATAGAGCAATTCCCTACATAGAATGGCGGGCTAATTGAGTCAGTCGTCCTACTCTAACCCGGTGCCAAATAAAGAACATAATAAACATTGATGTCACCAAATCATCTGACGAATCTACTAAAAGAACTAAAATAGTCAGTTCAGTTATACCTTTCTATCATCATTTATGTAAAATATGGCTTCTGTGAACCTAGTTTAACAATACAGAAGATATATCTCCATACAGGGGCGGAACGTTTTGGGGGCCAGAGATGGCCCTGGCCCCCACAATTTTTTTTTTCCGAAGGAAAGTTGGAATTTTAATGGAGATGGCCCCCACACTTCATCTCTCCCCTGCTATACCTCTCCATCTCCCCAAAATTCATTTAAATCTCATTTCAACTTTCAAGAAAGTAATTAAATCCCATCTCCCATTCTCCCGTGCTTTACCTCCCCTTCTCCCCAAAATTCATTTAAAGAGTTACAGTTCTAATTTCTTTCACTTTTATTTGATTTTAGTCATTCAATTGTTTTTCATTTGAAACTTCTAATCATGTGAAATTTGTTTTAATACTTTAATTGTTTGTCATTTGAGGCTATGCCACTGATTACAGTAAATTAGGATTAGGATTATTAGAAAATTGTAGAATTATGGCAATTTAACTTTCAATTACTTTTCATTTGAGGCTCTACCACTAATTTATTTTAATCATTCATTTGCTTTTCATTTAAGAAAGTTGGGTTCTTGAATCTTGATGATAGGATTATAATATATTGCACAGTGCAAATTTGAGATCTTAACGTTGTATTTTGATTTTGTAGAAGGATTTTGGCTTCAAAATAGGCGTCCGGGATGAGCCCCCGGTTTGATCAGGTTTCAAACCCTAAAAAAAATATTAGTTCTTATTCGGCCCCCTCATTGTTAAGGTTGAGGTTCCGCCACTGTCTCCATATAACTAAAAAGAATAAAATTCTACATATGACCAAATTGAATAACACTACACTGCTCAAAATGCACCCAACCCTGTGAAGCTAAAAATTAATCAATGGGCACACAACAAATAAGTACAACCATGTAATTCACTGAACTCTTGCCTAATTAACCTAAATTCACCCTTAAATAACACCCATCAACATTAATTCAGACTCAAAACAAGTGAAATCCAAATTGATCCTACCACAACCTTGATTTTCTCTAAATGAAAATATTCATTTAGGGGAATATTAAGACACTAGTATAAGGAAATTCCACCATTATTGCATTATCCATACTTTATAACTGAGTTAGCCCATACATGATGGCTCAAATGGAGTTCTTGTTGACAAAGGTGAAGAAGGTAATGATTATAAGGAAATTCCATCATAGTCCAAGGTGAAAAAGAACTACAAGGGACTTGTTGCTATTTCGCAGATGAGATGTCAATTTGGAAAGGCCCTTTGATGAGCAATCTGGTTCTCTGAATGGATGGACAACAGGAAAAGGAAAAAGGCGCCGAGTTTTCAAGTATAGAATTGTAGATTTTAAAGATGTAGTCATCAAGTATCGGCTCAAGCCTAAGAAGATGCCTATAATAGAGTTCAGAATCTGAAATCCTCCTACAAGAAATGGAACTTGCAAAGAAAAATGCTTGGAGATTGAAGGAAACTGAGTATAAGTTTAATTCTCAACTGACTAAGGCTCGACACACCTTCAACGGAGATAAGTGCAATGCATATTTCCATGGTTTAATGAAGAAGAATATGAGAAGAAACCACATCAGCTCAATCATCAATGATCAAGGGGCTGAAACTACCACCTTGGAGGCTGTTGGACTTGAATTTGAATTTTTTTTATAAAGAGCTGCTTGGGACACACAAGAATACATCCGATGTTGACCCTAAAATCATATCTCATGGTGGAGCTTTATTGGAAAATGATCGACACCAGCCCCTTGTCCAGCCTGCTTCTGAAGAAGAAATAAAGGCTACTCTGTGGTGCATTGGAGATGAAAAATCACCTGGCCCCAATGGTTACACCTCGAAATTCTTCAAAGACACTTGGGGTACCACTAGGAAGCAATTATGTGATGATGTTCTTGAATTCTTCCAGACTGGGAAGCTCTTCAAACAGATCAACCATACTAGCATCTCCCTCATTGTTGGGAAAAATTGGGTTTTCCCGCTTCGTAGGATTAAGATGGGCAAAACTCACTTTTTTATAAAAGTGAAACTTGTATTATATAGTGGAAAACTTTACAAAGATATTACTCTCACTATATAATTCTTTTGGCTCACTCACACTCACTCTTACTAGGCTTCACACACTTGTGCTTGGATTTGCTTTGCTTGTGTTGGATGCCTAAAACTAACACACTAGCTCCTATTTATAGTGCTCTCATGGCCTCACATGAGCACCGACATTTAGTTAAAAAAGTCTAGGATTTTCTAGGCTAATCCACCATATTCTAGCAACTAGATGGATCTAGAGAGAGCTTGCTTTCTTCCACATTTTTCTAGAATATGGGCTCATTACTTCTAATTTATTTTGGCCCATATTTTCTTCTTAATCAGCCCATTAAGGAGAGAACTTAACCCAACACTCATTGCTAAAACTGTTAATGCTAATTCCGTTGGGGACTTTCGACCAATCTCCTGTTGCAATGTCACTTACAAAGTCATCACAAAAATCCTAAAACTGTTAATGCTAATTCTTTGGGGACTTTCGACCAATCTCCTGCTCAGACTGGTTTCATTGAAGGTAGGATCATGAGTGAAAATGTGATGCTGCTACAAGAGCTAATCAGAAAGTACTACAGGAAAAGAATCAGTCCAAGGATGTATCCTTAATCTTGATCTTCGAAAAGCATATGATTCCCTATCTTGGAAGTTTATAGAACAAATGCTCACTCACCTGAATTTCCCTCCACTTTTTATTAAGTGGATTCTTGAATGTATATGTACTCCGTCCTTTTCCCTTACTCTTAACGGCAATCTGCAGGGATTTTTCCATGGAAAAGAGGCTTGAGGCAGGGTGATCCAATCTCCCCCCTTATCTTTGTCTTATGTACTAATTATCTTTCAAGAATTCTTAGATGCAAAAGCAGGCATCCCTCTTTCAAGTTTCATCCAAAATGCAAGCAACTGCAAATCACTCATCTAGCCTATGCTGATGACCTCATTCTACTCTCGAGAGGAGACAAGGCATCAATGACTATCTTGCTAGATGCCCTGGAGCTGTTTACGGTAGCCTCTAGCCTTGAAGTGAGCCCTACAAAATCTGCCTTTTACCTTGTTGGAGCTAAAGAAGAGGACAGGGAGTTCTTAGTCTCCAGAACAAGTTTCATCCAAGGGGATTTCCCTTTCAAATACTTGGGGATCCATATCTCTTCAGGGAAGCTAACTATAGCTCAATATACCCCCTTATATAAACTGCTCGCTAACTTTAGTTATTGGAACTCTGAGACTCTTTCAGTATCCCGCAAGATGATATTTTTTTCTTATTAGGAAACTGAACAGAACCATATTATCATATGCTCAAATTGCTATTCAATGCCTATTTTTATCCGGGTATCTTCCTTAACATAGGATCTAAACAAATATAGAAAGCATTAACATGTCATAAATGCAATGAATTCAAACCTTATTTAGATAGTTGTTTTGCATAACATCACAAATCGGCACAATGGATAGAAAGAACCTCATGTCATCGTACCTTGTAGCCATTCGAAACCATGACTATGAGCTAATTGATAGATTACATAGGTCTCCTCATATATAGTGTGCTAAAAGCTCAATAAGGCCCAATACCTTTGTAACCTATATATATGTTTATCAATGAATGGAAACCCTCAAGGAGGACATTACAATCAATCTCATGATCTTACATGGTATCACACCCTAAGATCCAAAAACCCTAATTTTATTTTTTTCCTTGTTCTAAACCCTAGCTGCCACCCCCCCCTCCTTGCCGCCACCGTGCCGCCGACGCCGCCCCTCTCCCCCCTTGGCCACCCCTTGCCGCCGACAGCCTCCTCTCTCTCTCTCTCTCTCTCTCTCTCTCTCTCTCTCTCTCTCTCGCCCCTCTCTCTCCCTACCATTACAATGGCCGACCCTCCTCCTGCCACCAACAAACCACCCTTCCACTCCGCCCTCACGATCTCTAATATCAAAAACTGCATCCCTATCATCCTTGATCATGAATCCAGTACCTACCATGTGGTCGCACCTCTTCACGACCCATATTAAGGCTCATAAAGTCATCCACCATATTGACTCCTCCGTCAATCGCCCTGAGAGTAAAGACAACGATCTCTTTGCTCAACTTGACACCATTGTCCTTCAATGGATCTTCAACACCATCTCAAAAGATATATTGACCACCATCCTCAACCCCAAAGACACCGCCTTGGATGCCTGGAAGAAACTTTAGAACCTCTTTCAAGACAACAAGTCCACCCGTGCTGTCTGTCTCGAGCACGGATTTTCAAGTTGCAAGCTTTCCTCTTTTTCGTCGATATCCGCCTATTGTCAGCACATCAAGACCCTGGCTGATCAACTAGACGCCGTCGACTCCAAACCCAGCGCCAACCGCCTCGTCCTCCGGGTACACTTGGGTCTCCCTTCTGAATACAACAATGTTGCTGCTACTCATATCCAGCAGACGGAACCTCTCCCTACATTCGAAAAGACCCGGTCCCAATTTATCCTAGAGGAGACTCGCCTTCAACGTCAGACCACCGAAGCCGCCAATGACAAGACGGCGTTGGTCTCGTCAAGCGACATCGACGAGACCTACGCCCCGCAGCCCAGCCGCAGCAACGACCAGCAGGGATCGAGAGGCCGCGGCAGGGGCCGCGGCGACCGTAACAACCAGCGGCGGCCGCAGCACTACAACACCCCTCGCCCCTCCCGGTACCCCAACCCCGGCTATCCGCCTTGGATGCCCTTTGTCTACCCCGACGCGTCATATCGCCCACCAGCCTCGTATCCCAACCGTCAACAGGGCTTGTTGGGTCCTGCTCCTCGACCCGCCGGGCATCAGGCCTACCCGTCGTCGTCTGATCCGGAATACACTCCAATTGATGTGCATCACGCCTTCTCTTCGATGCAGCTGGCACCTCCTGACTCCGCTTGGTACATGGACACTGGTGCCACTTCTCATATGACGAATTCCCCGGATACTCTCTCTTCTCTTTCTGTTAAGGGTCCTACTCAGTCTATTATCGTCGGTAACGGTGGTCGCCTTGCTACTTCGGGCATTGCCCATATTACCAACCCCTTACACCTTAACAACGTCCTTGTTGCCCCCAAACTCGCCAAAAACCTTATCTTTGTCCGTCGGTTCACCACTGACAATAATGTTTCTCTTGTGTTTGATCCGTTTGGTTTCTCTGTGAAGGATCTTACTATGGGTGTTACTCACCTAAGATGTAATAGCACCGGGGAGCTCTATCCTGTGTCGTCGCCCTCACCATCCAGCTCGTCAAGTCCAGTCGCCCTCTCGGCATCATCATCCAGTCTTTGGCATGCACGCCTTGGTCATCCCAGTCCTGCAGTTTTAATTAGATTTACTTCGTTCTAAGAGTCTTGTCCAATGTAATAAAGAGCCTCGCTCTAGTTTATGTTCTTCTTGTCAGTTAGGCAAGCATGCCAGACTTCCTTTTCAGCGGTTTTTAAATACTACTTTTGCACCTTTTGACATTATTCATAGTGATATTTGGACATCTCCTGTACCTAGCAAGGAGGGTCATAAGTATTACCTTTTGTTTCTGGATGATTATACACATTTCTTATGGGTTTTCCCTTTGCACTTTAAATCTCAAGTGTTTCTATCTTTGCCAAATTCCATACTTACATCAAAACACAATTTCAAACTTCTATCAAGTGTTTCCAATGTGACAATGGTCGCGAATTTGACAACAAAGAATTTCACACTTTCTTCAACACCAATGGGATCTCCTATCGCTTGTCTTGCTCCTATACCTCCTAACAAAATGGTAAGGCCGAACGAATCATCCGAACCATTACCAATATGATGCGCTCTCTCCTCTTCCACGCATCAATTCCCCTTCTATATTGGCCTTACGCCTTAGCCAATACGTGCTACCTCCTAAACATTCTCCCTTCCACCATCCTCCACCATCGCTCACCAACTCAGGCATTGTATTGCACTTTGCCCAGGTATGATCACCTTCGTACCTTTGGGTCCTTGTGCTTCCCCAATCGGTCATCCACCGCCCCTCACAAGCTTCACCCACGCTCCACCCCTTGTGTCTTTTTTGACTACCCGTCTGATCATCGCGGTTACCTCTGCCTCGATATCAAGACCCACAAGATCATTCTATCTCGTCATGTCACATTCGATGAGTCGCGATTCCCCTTTGCGTCTCCCACACCCCTTGTGTCTCCGTCGGAGTCAGAGTCCCCATTCCCACTTTTTCTTTTTTCTCCAGAGCTCTCCCGATGCTCCTGCCTCTCCCCCTCCCCCACCACCACCCCCCAACCAGACCACACACCCGTAGCGTCTCCGGTGTCTTCCGACCCCCTCAGATCGTCTTCATGAACACCGCACATCACCCCACCGCTCAACACCTTGCCTCCACCCCTCCATCCCCTCCCCATGACATGATGCCGCGGCCACAGCCTATCAACAATCCTCACCCCATCCAACGTCCCAGCTACTAGCGGTAGCAACATCATGCTGCGGCCGCAGCCAATCAACCCGCTGCGCTCGTGGCTTTGCTGCGCCCGCAACCGTTTCCCCACGCCCCGCCCCTCGTGCCCCCGTCCTTCCCGACTCCCAATCACCCCCTGCCTCCACTCCGACCTCCCTTTCCCCCATTCCCACCTCCCACAAAACAGCCCTCCTCGACCCGAATTGGCAGGCGGCTATGCTCGACGAATACAGGGCCCTTACAAAGAATGGTACTTGGGTTCTTATCCCTCGCCCTCCTGAGGCGAACGTCATTCGCTGTATGTGGCTCTTCCGTCACAAGTTTCGCTCAGATGGGACGTTGGAGCGCTACAAAGCCCGTCTTGTGGTCAACGGTCGATCTCAGCAGGCAGGAATTGATTGCGATGAGACGTTCAGCCTTGTGGTCAAGCCTGCCACTATTCGAGCGGTCTTGAGTCTAGCTTTGCCGTGCAACTGGGCCATCCGTCGGTTAGATGTCAAGAACGTCTTTCTGCACGACCATCTGAATGAGACATTCTACATGTTTCAGCCGCCGGGGTTTGCTGATGCTGATCGTCCAAAGCATGTCTGTCTCCTCAAGCGCTCTCTGTATGGTCTGAAACAGGCTCCGCGGGCTTGGTTCCAGCGCTTTGCCTCTCATCTGTTACATTTGGGTTTCATTGGCAGCCGTTCGGATACGTCTATGTTTATCTATCGCAGCGGCTCAGACTTGGCATTCCTACTACTATATGTCGGCGACATCATTCTCACCGCCTCTTCTGATGCTCTTGGGACGTCCATTATTTCGCAGTTGAGTGCGGAATTCGCCATGTCTGATCTGGGTCAGTTGTCCTACTTTTTAGGAGTTGTTGTTCAGCGTCATGCGTCTGATCTGTTTCTCTCACAGAATAAGTATGCTGCTGAGATTGTTGCTCGGGCTAAGATGGTCAACTGTAATCCAATCGCCACACATGTCGATACATCCAACAAGCTCGGTGCTCATTCTGGTTCTTTGGTTGATGATCCGACATTGTACAAGAGCCTCGCTAGTGCTCTTCAGTATCTCACTTTCACCAGGCCTGATATCAGCTATGTCGTTCAGCAAGTCTGCTTGTTCATGCATGCACCCAGGGAACCTCACTTTCAGGCTTTGAAGAAGATCATTCGGTACATCAGCGGCACCCTTGAGCTCAGCACCACGATCACTCCTTCCTCTAAGCTTGATCTTGTTGCTTACACTGATGCAGATTGGGGTGGTTGCCCTGACACACGTCGCTCCACGTCTGGGTATTGTGTCTTCCTCAACGACACCCTTGTGTCGTGGTCAGCCAAGCGTCAGTCTGTCGTGTCTCGCTCCAGCGCTGAGGCAGAATACATGGGTGTTGCCAACGTTGTCTCCGAGTGCTTTTGGCTCCGCAATCTCCTGCTTGAGCTCCGTTGCCCTCTTCAGAAGGCCACTCTCGTCTACACTAACAGCGTCTCCGCCGTTTACCTGGCTAGCAACCCAGTCCAACATCAACGCACGAAGCACATTGAGCTTGATCTCCACTTCGTCAGGAACAAGGTTGCCATTGGACATGTCCGCGTTCTACATGTCTCGTCCTCTTATCAGTACGCTGATATATTCACCAAGGGTTTACCTAGACAATTGTTCATTGATTTTCATTCCAGTCTCACTGTATGGACCACTTCCGTTTCGACTGCGGGAGTTTGATAGATTACATAGGTCTCCTCATGTGTAGTGGGCTAAAAGCCCAATAAGGTCCAATACCTTTGTAACCTATATATATGTTTATCAATGAATGGAAACCCTCAAGGAGGACATTACAATAAATCTCATGATCTTACACTAATATTCGTCCAAGAAATTTAATTTTCAAACCTAAATCAGACAAATGCCTAATCGCAACTGATGGTGCCTAATCTCAACAATGAGAGCATTTGAAGACAAAATGAAGCACCAGTGGCCAGTGTATCGAGCATTTATTTGCATTGTTTGTCTCCTATGACAGGAATTGAATTTACTAATCAATAGTACATCAAAAGATCATTAAATATTTTTTCAGGCTACAGTTAACAAACAAAAACAGTCATGTTTACTAAAAATATATATATATAGCTCTCATGAGTATCTAACTCGGTATCTCTTATTCTCTTTAAGACCAGCATACCAGTAAGCAGAATACGTTCTTCCATTAAATTTAAAACTAAATAACTTCTAATTTCACTGAATAATTGCAAGATCATTAACGGCTTAGCTTATAATTTAAAAATATTGACCATGCTATGCTGTAATGCAAGCAGATGTTTTTATATTGTTTCCCTTATGGAAAGTTGTGGATCTGACATGCCTTTTTGTGCTCTTTTGAGTAAATTCTGTTAACTTGGACTTGATTGGTCTATGCACAATATTTATGGCAAAATTATGGGTGCCACTATATACACCGCAAATCCGGATTAAGGATTTGCACGTCCTTAAGGACGTGCTTGCACGTGCAAGTCCTCAGGCTTGCACGTCCACTATTTCCACATTGCACGTCCTTAACAATGTGCAGGTCTTGCACGTTGTTAAGGACGTGCAATCCCTAGTTAGGGTTTTGCGTTTAGGGTTTAGGGTTTAGGGTTAGGGTTTAGGTTTAGGGATGTTAATTGATAAAATTGAAGGTGGATTTGAAGGATTTAGGGTCAAATTAAACAGAACACAAGAATTGTTAAGGTTTTCATTCGGATAATATGCGAATAAAGTTACAAGGAACGGAAAAAAAGGTTTTCATTCATAAGTTTAATAAAGTTGTGGAATACAATCTAGGAAAACAGTAAAGGACGGCCGACATCGGCACGCACGGCTCTAAATCTCTCAACCTGAGCTTGAAACGGAGCATCCCATCCTTCGACGCTCGGATGATGATGTTCGACCCATTCTAGTGGAGGCGGCGGAAGAGGAGCGTTAGGACGCAACCAGATCTATGAGAACAAAAATTTAGAGTTAGAGTATTGACATATGTATGAAAATCATGAATAGGTAATAACAAAGACGTTTGAAGTCGTACCGCGGCAAAATGGTCTTGGTTTCTGATGCAGGCTACACCAAGAGTTGCTGATTGAGGAGGGTTATTAGCAGATGCCGGTGAGATCATGGGGAGACATGTGAACGGATGATGCCAAGCTAGGACGACGAGAGGAATCTGATATACCGTCGCAAATACTAAACCCATGATGGGAAGCTCTATCCACCGTCTCCTATCACCATGTGTGGCTCCGGCACATCTCTGGTAGTCGACGAACTGCTGGAATGGGTACTCTCCCGTATAACAACCGGCGTACAGATCGACGTGATCCTCCAAGTGATTGCATAGTAACGTCTTGAGTTCCGGGAAAGCAGTCTCGCCGATCGGTGATGTCAAAGCCGCCAAAGCACGGTAGCCACAATGACCATCTCCAACAGTGTCCCTCACCTTCTCAATATGACCTAACATGAAGGGATCAACGTTGTTTCGACCCCAGTTGAACCCTCCGAACACATCATCACGTCCACGTCGAGCTGAGGTCGCTTGTGGACGAGGCCGAGCAGCATTTCGAGCAGCACGCGCTTCTTCTCTCGCAAACCTTTCCCTTACCTCCTCGTATGGCAACGGGTTGGTTCTGCAGGCATTTCTCGACCCCCGAGGCCTCCCCTTCCGTCGGACGCTTGCTGATGAGGGTGGGTGCAGCTCATCCTCGCATACATTGTTGGAAGCCGTATATGAAGATGACAACTCATACGGGAGTGGGGTGTCGTCGAGGTCAGTCCATGTCAAATCCATCCAGAACGGGTGGATGTCCTCGGCGGGTATTGGAGTGCCGGAGTTGACGTATGCCTGAATCTCATGGACACAAGGGATCCCGTAACAAACCCTCCAATGTCGGTCCGTGCATACCGGAGGAACCTTTTGGTTCACGACGTCCTGCCACATCTTGTACAGATAATCGAAGCACTTTTTGGAGATTAAAGTCTTTACCTCATCGAAAAGGTTGACTTTATACGCCGCTGTTGGCCATTTGAATCGGTCGATGGAACCTGAATAGGCGGTCTACCCATGTCGGCCCGTCGCCCACCGACTACCTCTGTGATGCAGCTACTCAAAACCTCGGGGGGCTCTAAGGAAGGCTGCAACCCCATCGTCGCATCGCCGGACGACTCC
This sequence comes from Persicaria tinctoria, assembly GCA_037127255.1. Taxonomy (NCBI): domain Eukaryota; kingdom Viridiplantae; phylum Streptophyta; class Magnoliopsida; order Caryophyllales; family Polygonaceae; genus Persicaria; species Persicaria tinctoria. The sequence continues at coordinate 70,013,893 of JBANSL010000007.1, read as the reverse complement.
CAAGGTGGCATACCCTGCCAGAAGGTGTCGCCCTCGTCGGCCGGTGGCGTCCCCATCGACGGCTGTAATCGCTCTGCAGACGCGAGCAGATCGTCGACAGTCTGCTCGGGGGGTGCCGTAGACCCAGGTAGCTGGCTGACCGCTGCCCGATCGCCGAACCTAATAGGCCGGAGGGTACCATCATCCCTCATGAGCCTCCCTGCCTGTTATTATGATCCAGTTGAATATTAATGTCTTTTCAGTATATTTTAATATATTGTAATGTATTTTAATGTCTTTTGATGTATTTTACTATAATTTCATATGTTTTATTGTCGTTTATTATATTTTAATGTTAATTAATGATTACAATTATATTTTAATGTTTTTTACTGTATTCAATATCTTTTTCAGTATTTTAATATCTTTTTAATGTTTTTTATTATCTTTTAATATATTTTTATATTTGAATATATTTCAATATATTCAAATATATTATATTTGAAGTATTTAAATATATTTGAATATATCTAAATATATTCAAATATTAATTAAATAATTTTTAAGAATTTTAATATATTCAAATATATTATATTTGAATATATTTTTTATTATCTTTCAATATATTTTTATATTTGAATATATTTCAATATATTCAAATATATTATATTTGAAGTATTTAAATATATTTTAATATATCTAAATATATTCAAATATTAATTAAATAATTTTTAAGTATTTTAATATTTGTTTAATGTTTGTTATTATTATATTCAAATATATTTTGATATTTGAATATATTTTAATATATTCAAATATATTATATTTGAAGTATTTAAATATATTTTAATATATTTTAATATATTCAAATGTTAATTAAATAATTTTTAAGTATTTTTAATGTTTTTTTAATGTTTTTTATTATCTTTCAATATATTTTTATATATGAATAAATTTTAATATATTCAAATATTTATTTCTATGTATTATATTCTATCAAATTACAATTATATTCTCTTCTATCAAACTATATACTATAAAAAAACATTTTAATATATAAATAAATCAAAAAAATCTATTTTCAATTATATTCTATTAAACAATATATATTATCTATCAAACTATATTTTCAATCATATTCTATCAAACTATATTTTATCAAACTATATTCTATCAAACTATATTCTATTAAACAATATATATTATCTATCAAACTATATTTCCAAAAATCTAATTTTTAATATATTCTATCAAACTATATTCTATTAAACATTTTAATAAAAAAACTATATATATTTTCAAACACTAAAAATAAATTAAACAAAAAGTATTTAAAATAACTTACGGGTGGAGTCGGGATCGGGGAGACCTCAATGGTCCGTCGCTTCCGCGGCGGTTCCGCCTCCTCCTCGGCCACTGCTCGGCCTCCATCGCCGGCGCCAGCCGCCGCCCCACCACCACCAACCTCTTCCGCCACCGCCGCCGACGCCAGCACCTCCAGCCCCTCTACCACCGCCACCGGCTCCACCTCCACCGGCTCCACCGCCACCGGCACCGCCTCCCTCGCCTCCGCCTCCGCCTCCAACGCCGCCACCGCCGCCTCGAGCTCTCTCTCTCTTTCTGTCTCCATCTCTCTCTTTGGGTCTCTCTCTCTCGGTCTCAGAGGAAGGAAGGAAGACGAAGAAGAAGGAAGAAGGAAGGAAGGAGGAAGAAGGAAGAAGGAAGAAGGAAGAAGGAAGGAAGAAGGAAGACGGAGGGAAGGAAGGCGTCGGGAGGAAGAAGAAAGGAAGGAAGACGAAGAGGCACGTCCTCTTCGCCTTTAGAAGGCGGGCTTGCACGTCCCCCTTTTTTTGGCTCTCCCTCCACTTGCACGTCCTTAGGGACGTGGGGATTTGCGGTGTATATAGCCGAAACGAAAATTATTACATTTGACCCTAATTTAACATCACCCTAGTTAGGAGGGATCCAACTTCCAAGAGCATATGTAAGTACTAAGAAATGGCATGTGGTCATCTAAAAAGGTAAAGGTAGAACAGGGCATACTAACATTAGGGTGTTAGGTTAGGGTGTTAGGTTAGGAGGTTTACCTGCCATCCCTGTTCGCAACAAAAAGGATCTTGGGTACACAACACAATCACCTAGATCTAACTGTTGTGACCCATGACTGGACACCCCCTTCAGGAGGGGCCTCATCGGGTAATGTCCAAGACAACAAATGCCCATCATAATCCCCAGTTAACAGCTTGTTCGAGTCGTTTGTAAAGTGAATTGCCATGACAGGATGCTTGTGAGACTTCAACTGCTTAGGAAGGAGCAGCATGTATTCAGAGGTTTTACGCTTTACCATCCATGTGTAAGCCTCCAGCCACATTACCCGTTAGGCTGGCACAAGGAGTTTGCTATTAAGTACAATGAAAAATTCTCCAGACTTTAACAGCCCTGCTTTGCCAATCTGAGAATGTGCAGCTTGTCACAGACAAAATGAAATCAGAAGGAAGCTGGGAGGTATTAGTGACCACAAGGCAGTCATCATTGAAGCTCCGGATAGCTAGCAAGACCACGGCAGCTGTTGAAACCTCACCAGTTAAGTTAGTCACATAGACAGCACATATTGGTGATGGAAACTCAGGGAGCTGTCTCACAAATGCTAAGGAGCTCAAGCTCAAGTCCCAGAAATAGCAGTACAATCATCTGAAACGCTAACAAGAAGCATGTAAGGTTGGCATACATAAAGGCATGAAACCTTCGCAGTGTGAGCAGAAAGTGCCTTCCGAAGTTGCAGATGGAGTAGCCTATGGGGTCCGTGTTTTCCGATTCTCCAAACAGAAACCAGTCCTTCCTCCTCTCCCATCAAAATAATCTGACTGTCATGCATGGCTTATACCAGCACACACTATCGGATAAATTCCATGAAAATTCTCATAAGTTGGCGAGAGTCTATCCTGATCATAGCTCATAAACGGCAAGCTACAGTCTGGAAATCCCCATTTCACGTATTTTGTACAAGTTCTTGATTTAAGCAATCAACTTGACCCTGCTAAAGGAATTTTATCATTAAGAGTAACGATCTGAACTATAGAAGAGGGGGTTTTCTTTAGTTCATGTGGAACCAGATAGCTTGAATATTTAAGTGGGAGAGGAGATTGCTTTATGTCAGACTGCCTCTTCACATGAGGTTTGAGGAATAACTGCTTGTGTGTCTGGCCAGTTTGATTAATTTGTGCTAGAATAGAAGCTTTCATAGCAGGATCCGTGACAGAATCAATATAAACATTCCCCTCATACGTACAATGATGGAAAACATTCACAGCTTTCTCCTCCCTGCCTAACAATTACACACAGAGCATACATTTACGAGAGAAAAATTATAGGGAACTAATGAGACAAGGAGCATACAGTTACGAGAGAAAATTATAGCTCATAGAACTCGTTAAAAGTCAGATCTATTCACCTCTTTCCTCTTTTGTTTGTGTCATGACCCTTTTGATTTTTCCTGGTCTGAAATTTACATATATATATGCTTTTCTTTTTCAAACACAAATATATATAACTACCTTCATTAGAAAAATAAACAAAAAGTTTAAAATGGCATGAGAAATGAAACACTCATGGCACATTGTATATATTGCCTAAAATTTATTGCCAACTACCTTTATCTCTATCCTTTTTCTTTCACGATATCTGCATCTTTATCTGTAAGAACGAATATTAAGGCTTTCCCTATGTTTATTACATAGTGCTCCGTATGACATTATTCATCTTAGATCATACTTGTCATCATTAAACTTGCAATTTCACCTGATACTTCATACATGATAATGCTCCTAACCATTGCTTTCTATCCTCAAATTAGTAAATTTACAGCAACATATGCATATTTATATAAGAAAATTTAGGAAGCATGTATTCATAGATGTTTGTAAAGGTGTGGATAACATCAGTCCTTGGAGTTTTAAGTGCAAAAGGAATATTGGAAACTTCGGATTTCTGATCACCCTTAAGTTAAACTTCACATTTTAGGGGCAATGAACTGCAGCTTGTAAGAGAAAGAAAGCAAATATCTCCTCAAAGAGGACTCATAACCTGAATAAATAAAGAAATTCAGTACCCACTTCTAAAATCTCCATCTTCATATCAGTATAAGCAAAAAATGCATAAAATGAAGCCCTATAATGTAGGTAATCTAATCACGAATGTTTTAATATATTCATCCTTCTCTCATCATCCCTTGTCACATTCATAATGTCAATGCCACAAGCAGACCAACTCGGTCTGTAACACAAAGAATTCTAACACAAGGATGGAGTAGTAGCTGCATCTCTTACATGACTGATCTGCTACTGTACAAATTCCGTAGTTGCATAGAACCAAGTTTTCTATTAGGACGGTAGGAGAGCTATTAACTAAGATACTAGTTTATCCAGAAAAAAAGTTATCCTAGACATATATCTCAGAAATCTAGTATATGACCACAAGCTCAAATTCCCACTACTTTGACATTTCACTTCTATATCAGTCATCTCACGCTTGAATTTCATCTAAAACAACTACTTCAGCTTTTAAAACAACTTTATCATTACTCATCAAAGCTTTAAAGTCTTCATTCCTGTATAAAAAATTGTTCGGTATCAAAACAGCATACAAAATAGTGAAGGTGGGCCTTAACAGTCATGCATAGATTAGAGGGTACTAAAAAAAAAAGCATTGTAAAAACCCCTAAACATCCCCCTCTTCCGCCTAACAGAGGGGGACAAGGAATTGGAGATGATGTTTCCAGCCATGTCCATGAAGTCGTGAAACACATTGCATCAATTTGCTAATACATTAACACTCCCCGGAACTCATTATTCTCTGATCTTCTACCTTAGAGATTTCGGGCTGCAGAAGCCAGCAATAAATCGCCGACAATGGCTTCCCAACCAAGAATCGGTGATTTGGATGCCGTTGGTGATTTCGTTTAGAATTCAAAGGAGTGATTTCGTTTAGAATTCAAAGGAGAGAGACCATTAAATTACCTTGTCAATGCATTCGACAGGATTTCGTTTGGAATTCAAAGGAGAGAGACCATTAAATTAAAAGAGGCAAAGAGGATTGGATCTGGGGTTGCATTGCAGGAGACCCCGCGACGAGAAACACCGGTTTGAAAAATGGAAAAAATAAAAATAAAAATCCAGCATCATAGAGTCATAGAGTAATATTCGGATTTTTTTTTTATTTATTAGGAAAAAATTTGGGTGAACACGCTCTATCCGAAAGCATCCTTGCGGATGAGGTCTGAAAGATCCGAATTGTCACAAATATCAGTACCCCTAACGGAGTGGCTAAGTTGTGCAACCTTATCAGTCACTCTATTGCCAAGACGGGATACATGAATGAAAGAAATTTCTTTCAATTCTTCTCTAATTTCCAACAGACATCTGTTGACAACACATGATATAGACATCATTTCAGATTTTTATAAAGATGTTGTTGTTAGCAATATATATCAATTTATATTAACATTGTGATGTAAAAATATATGTTACACATTGATTTAGATTATTTAGAAGATGTCTATAACGATACCAACATCTGTTTTTATGTAATGGTTCGATTTCATAACTATTAAGACACTACACTTTTCATCTATAATTAGATGTTTTTCGTTTGATATACAACACCCTTTGCTCATAAAATAAGATTTTGCAAATGAATAGTTTAATGAACATGTAGATAGACATGAAATCAACCTTTACAAATGTTTTACAAATGATAGGTACTTGAAAGATACACGTTTACAAAATGAAGGGAACTTTTAAAAAGGATAGGTATCTCTTAATGTCTTATTTGGCAGAAGATCATCAGCAAGAATATCTCCAACTCCACAAACACATATCGACTTAAGAGATAATGTAGTCCATGATACCTGAATAAAATGCAGACAGTTATTATAGATTAGATGCACAAAAATGTGAATACTTCATCACATCAATCAAAGAAAAATATTTGAAACTCTTGTTATGAAATTCAAGCCAAAAGCATCATTCATAGCTACAACATGTAAAGTTTAATCAAAAGATGCAATAACCAACTGCCCTACAATGAAAAGTGAAAACTAAACGGCCTGAAATGACCCAATCCAATTGATTTTCTCATCAAGGTATATCTAGTTCATTGATTGTACAAAAATGTATAGAAACTTCACAAAAATGAGACAAATATCAAGTTCATATCCTGGGAAGGAAGGTTGGATTAACAGGAATAATAGTTGTTTTTGAAGGCAAGACCCTCAATGGATAGTAACCAAGCACTGCCCCACTAAGAACAAGAGCAACTCTTGCTCCATCTGTTGTAAGCAAGACGTCAGATCAAAGGGATCTACAAGATTGAGCAAAATACAGCTGCTAAAAGATATCAGAATGAAGCACAGATAACTGCTACACCCCAATGAAGCACATAACTGCTTTACACTAACCAATTTCAGATTTAAGTTATTACTTCCCCATATACAGATAGACAATAGATGGCGATGATCATCATTGGCAAAGAATTACTCTGCACACCCTATGTTTTGCTAAGTAGCAGTAGAGGTAACCAAATCATTCCTATTATGATTAATAATAAAGGGTCATATAACTTTACAAGAACCAGTGCCTCAAGTTATAAGTTGTTAGTCATATAAATGGTTTGGAGAAAACGCACAACATAAAGGAATTGAATAATTGATAACATAAATTTGGATTCTTTTTGCCCATGCTATGCTAGTAAGAAATATGGTTTTGAACATTGAGCAATTAGTGGAGAACACTTTATACTTGGCCAATATGTATTAATCCACTTTGGCATACGAAGATCGTGTAAATAGAAATGTTGTCGATAAGGAAACTAACACTATCTATTTCAGGAATCAAGCAATACATGATTGAAAACAAATGGAAATGTATCTGGTTATTTTCAGTTATGATCTTCTAATATGTATTGACTAAAAAAAAACTGGAACAAAGATAGTTTATGCTTCAGCCAAACCCTCCTACTAATTTAAACACAAAAATAAACAAATATGGCATCCCAGGTAGTCGGCACAGGGGGGAATGAAGAGCCAATATAGTGAATAAAGGAAATTAGCACACCAAGAGGTCTAACCACTCCGTATAATATAATGAAATAATACTTAGTAATTGAACTGCAAATGCTTACCACAAGTAGCGATGAACAAGAACAAGTCACACAAATTAGTGCATGGTGTACCTGCCCTTCCAATCCAAGAGCAGCACTTGATACAAGAGGTTGCACGATTGAAAAATAGGAGATTAGAAACTATGAAAAAGTAGGGATAAAAAAAAATATGTCAAAACAGGCAAGTTTTTATGACTAAAGACTCGCCTTGAGAAAAAGAAGATAGTGTGTGTCGGCAAAAAAAATCATAATAAGTCAATAATACTACAGATGTGCACTCATGCCGTCCTTTATCAATACCGAAGGTTTAGTGTTGTGAGCGGAATCTGCCATGTTTTACAGTAACTTTTATATCGATTTTTGTATACATTGCATTCATTTGGGTTTAGATAGTACAAAATATATGTAGTTTATGTTTATTTGCAAAATTATGGAATCTACACCAGTTTCTGTTTAATTTGCAGAAATCGAGGCATTTTACAGCAATTCTACAGAAGGTCGGAAAAGCTCGGAAAACCACTACAGAAGTCCAAGGTCAAAGCAGCGGAACCAGTCTGAGAGTCAAGGCTACTCGATCTCGAGTAGGCCTACTCGACCTAGACGAGCCTGTCCGAGCACCACCTTGGTCGAGCAGAGCTGATCGAGCAAGCCAGACAACCCGAGCTCCGGACCCTACTCGATCTCGACAAGCACTGGTCGAGGTCGACGAAGCCTTGACGCCATGTCTGGAGTCGACAAGGAGAGGAGCCGAGGACGAAGCCGAGGACGACTGGGAGAACTCGCTGCCAGCGACTCCACTCGCTGCAGCGGACCACTCGCTGCCGCGGAAAACTTCGCTGCCAGCGGATGAGGCAACTCGCGGAAGCGGAAAGGAAGGCCAACCCTGCTCGATCTCGACGAAGCTTGGTCGAGGTCGACGAGACGCTGAGTCCAGATCCGGAGTCCATCGAGTAGAGTCACTCGAGAAGACCTAGTCGGCAAGCCACCTTACTCGAGGTCGACTAGGGCTTGTCGAGGTCGACGAGCGCCTGAGTCCTTGTCCGAGCTTGTCGAGCACGCCAACCCGAGGAAGCTTTGTCGATGACCTAACCCTACTCGACATCGACTAGCTCTTGTCGAGGTCGACGAGCACCAGTGACCAAGTCCGAGCCACATCGAGCAGATCTACCCGAGGAAGTCCACTCGAAGAACCACCCTACTCGAGGTCGACGAGCCTTACTCGAGGTCGACTAGAGACGTGTCCAACAGCTTCTCGACGAGGACTTATCCGACTAGACTTGGGATTCCTTGGGGCCGAAGGCGGAAGATTCTATCCGATTCCATCAAGTTCTATCATCAAGGAGACAAGATCTATCAAGACATGAAGACTTACCTATTTATTTTTATCTTTTCCTTTTAGATTTATTTCCATAAAACAATTTATTTATCCTTTCAAGGTTTAGATATAATTTTAGATATAGATAGATATTTTCTTTCCTAGAATAGCTAGGGAATGAAGCTTATAAATAAAGCCCTAGGGGGCTCAGTTTGATTCAATTCAATTCACGATTCCAAGTCACACACAATTAGTTAGTTCTACAGAGTAGTTTAGGAGTTCTAAGGTTTTTAGGGTTTTGGCTTTCTGCGAAAGTTGATTGCCAGGATTGTAAAAGGCTTTTGAATTTAGTTTTATGCAAGTTTCTTTTTATACATCAATGTCTGTTATTGCGATGAGGCGTGAGTAGTCCACCCACTTCTGGGGCTAGGGTGAGCCCGACGGTGGCCATGTGAGGCGATGCGATAAAGGTCAGATCTTTTTGTGCAATTCATCTTCTATCCCTATGAGCATGATTCTTTTGCGAGAGTTGAAGGTGATCCTTGTTTGTGTTATTGAAGCGAAAGTGATCTTAATGCAACTTGGATTAATTATGTGAAAAAGGGTTAGTAATAATTAGGGTTTATGCGAAAGCCTCTATATGCCTATTTGTTAACGACGAAAGTTATTTGATGGAAAGCATGATCTTTTATGCCTTTATGTGTTACTTTGCATGGTTATCGTTGTGGTGTTGAAACCTTGGCTTTGGAAGTCTTTTAATATATTGAGTTTATTTCTGTCGAAAATCTGCGTTTGTCTTTAATTCTGCAATTTATATTTTCTGTCTTTCTTGTCGACCTAGAGGACAGCTTACTCGAGATCGAGTAGCTTCTGTGTCCTCGTTTTATTTGCTGTTTCGCTTTGTCTTTTCTTGCTTTGTTCTTTGCTTTTATTTTGTTTGCCCTTGCCGGGTTTATTTGTTTCTTTCCTTTCTGTGCTTCTGTCTTTCTGCTGCTTCTGTGAGAATTTACAGCTACCTGAGAACTGCTGACGTGCTTCCTCGTGGATTCGATCCTGACTTTTCTCTTACTACAACGGGAGGAAGTCTTGTATTATTTGCTGAGACAGGGAAGTCAGTCTGAACTATACTTTAAATTTATTTCAATACTCGACCCTCCTGCAACAACATTTAGTAACTAACCTTTATACAACAAAAGTAACTAACAATTACAAAAAACCATAAGAATCAAATGAGTACCTTTCCCTAAACCACACAACAATCGTTGGTCATATACCGACTAGGAACATTGTCTATGGCATCTACGATCACATCATATCTGTCAAATAATATAAGGAAACCCTAACAAAATGACAAGACTGATAAAGAAAAGGTCCATAGAAAAAGAATAAACTACAAGTATATAAATCTTAATACAAACATAATCATTCAAGTAATAAATATAGCTATACTAGGATGCTTGTTGAAGATCTCAACAACGTTTGATGTCCGTAAAGCTTCTTAGTATTCCCCAATCTCAATGCTTGAAATCACCCTAAAACAAATAATGAATGTCATATTAGCAAACAATTCAGAATATCATGAAAGCTAATTATCATCTTTCTAGAAAAATCAACATTAAGAAAAAATGAACAAAAAAAAACTTGACATACGAATGACAAGCAGCAACAACAGATTTCACTTTTGGCCTACCAATGAATGCCTCTGTGTGGATGATCTGTCATACATACTCACTGTCTATCGGCCCTGCTGAAAGATGTTATGTTAGCAGTAAGATGGTTTCCTTCTTAATAAGAATGACATTATCCCCACCTATTGTACTACTAAATTACTAACACCAAACAAATTAAAATAAACAGAGATTAAAACATGGCTAAGATATTGGGAAAATACACACAAAAAAGGGCTGACATAATGTGTATTAATATAACTTACTGTAAACTCTTTAACTTAAATAGAGCTGGCAACTGGATCAAAGGGTCCTGCCTCCTTGTACATTTCAAGAATAAAAGCACACATGATACAGACCTCCCGTCATTATAAAGCCAATCATCCTGTTCAGGAACAGCCATCAACTTCACAAATGATAATTAACCATGTTTTTCAGCTTCTACAAGTATTTTAGATAGGTCAAGGCTCTACATTAGACATATAGGATATAATTTCAGAGACAAGATTAAAATAAAAGTTTAAAAAACCAACCCATATTCAAGCAAGAGTCTGAAGCAATCACTAGATAGTAGATATATGAGCAAAAAACAAATCACCTCTATCCCCAGCCGTTTGTTCAGTGCTTGACTCCACAAATTTACTGCATATGCTAGTTGCATTTGGCTCCAAACCCTCATCACTAAAGCAACCTTTTCAAGAAAATAGCATCTTGTCAAACAGCTACAAAACTATAAATAAACTACACATAGTCACAGATCAGTCTGTCATCACAAAGCACCCTATTTTGCAGCATCAAGTAATGTAATAAAAAGAAATATCTTTCAATTCATACTTCATTATAATGATTTATGATTAGTTGATTACTAATCTCTAAATTTGTAAAAACCTAAAATTCACAAGTGAGTCTTGCTAGGGCATCGATGATGCATACCGTATGTGCATCCAAAGGCGGCTGATAGTTGTCACTCCGTTTCAATCGAAGTGAGGGATTAGGATTGAGAAGGATGAGCAGGATGAAAAAGCGAGGGATTAGGGTTTCGTCTGGAACGAGGAAAAAGGGAGATTGGAAGCAAATAGGAAGTCGGATTCGAGCAAGGAGATCAGAAAAGTGAAGGAGATCGATTGGGATCTGCGAATCATCAACATATATAGGAAATCATTGAACGTGAGAGAGCAAAATTTCAAGCTTAAGCCATGAGAGAGAGAGAGAGAGAAACAAACCAGGTGAAAGATGAACAACCGTGCTTTGTCTTCGATCGAGAGAGGTGCCAGAGAGATGTAAAGAGGGGCGAGGATGGTTGTGGATATGAGCTCGAGCGGTCTGCCATGGGAGAATAGCTCGCGACCTTGGCTCCGCCGATTCGAACGAGAGAGCAGAGGGAGCAAGGAAATTGAGAGATATGAGATGTGGATTTTAGATGTTTCATATTCGAATGGAGATGGAGATCTGGATTGAAAGATGAGGGACGAAATCAGACAAGGAGATCCAAGATGTTTCAGATCTGAGGTAGTCAGGCACTCAGGCAGGGAGATCCAAGAGGAGAAGGTCCCAGATCTGAGATAAGGAAAAGAGGAAGAAACAAGGAGAGAGAATTTTTTTGATTGAAAATGTGGAGAGAAATGACCCTACAATTTTTCCAAGTGTTTGATAATTCCCAAATTTGAAAACCCTCCAATTTTTCCAAGTGTTGGATAATTCCCAAATTTGAAATCCCTCCAATTTTTTCTACTAATTCAATCCCGCTCGTGTAAGTTATAAAATTTACACCCGCGCGCATTTTTTTTTTTTCGGAACGAGCAATTTCAAATCTGTCAAAAAAATTGACGGATGTCTAAATGTTTTTTAACATCACAAATTTAATTATTAACGTAACAGACTAATTTAACATTAGGTGTTTTCTTGACAGACTTAAAAGACGTGATGTCTAATTGCATAATTCTAGTAGTGTATAGGATCAAGGCATGCCATACATGTGAGTACTTCTGTACTTGACTCGCTAAAACGACTCTCCAACTCTTGACCAATTTGATCAATAACATATAGTATAATTGTAAAATAAAATCAAATATTAATAGAGATATTATCAATAACAAAACTTATAGAGAAGAGAAGTAATTACCTCGCAAAATATCTCAACTCAAAATTGATGGTAGTTTGTTATAGCATGTTCTGCACACCGAGCACGATGACGATTTGGGATATCATCTTCCATTCTTGGAATGAGAATATCATGGTTGTCCAAAAAATGGTTGACTTCTTGTAGGAGATCATCCCAAATTCCCATCCCTCGTTCCTCAAAACATGAAATCGCTTTTTAATGCTCTGAACCATACCCATTGCTTGGACAATATTTTGATCTTTTTGTTGCACAAGTTGGGATAAGGAATTTGTCATCCCCAATATCGTATTCATCAAGTGAGCAAAAAAAAACAAACTGATAACTCTCCATCTTCTCAATTAAGCTACCAGTTGTACCCATCTTCCTAACAATGGATCCATCTTCCCGAATATTCTCAAGCACATCGACAGTTGAGTCCCATAAAGACAGAAGACAAGCAATGGTTGTAAAGTGGGAACCCCAACGCGTAGCCCCTGGTCGAGCTAATGATGTTTCTTGATTCAATCCCCTCCCAGTTCTAACGTCTCTTTTCTCTAACATTTGGACAAGGTCTTCATGTTGTGCTTGCCAAAACTGATCTTTTCTTACAAGATGCTCCAACCATGTTCGTAATCATTGTCAAATACTCAAAGAAATTACTCACAAAAGGGTTTGCTTCTGAAACAGCCACAATCACTAATTGCAGTTGATGAGCAAAACAATGTACATACCTCGCATATGGATTTTCTTCTAATAGAAAAGTCTAAAAATCAATTACAACATCATAAATCAGAGATTAATACATGAAATTCGACAATAATATGAATAAATTAAAATTAGGGATTACATCAGAAATTCAAAGATGGACAAGAGATTACCAAAGTGGAAGGCCGGAGACTAGAGACAAAAGGCCGAATAGAGGAACCGAAGGCCGAAGGTATAGAGGATGGTTGAACATAAGCTGAAGAGAAGGCCGAATAGAGGTTGTGTGTAGGTCTGCCGATCGAGGGACGAACAGAGGCCAATGCAAAGTGCTGATTGCTGAACAAAAGGCGAACAGAGGGCCGAATTGCCGAACAGAAGGCGAACAACGGAACAGATTGCGAACAGAGGCCCAACAGAAGCGGATTTGAACAAAATCTGAAGCCGAACAAAAGAGGAACTGAAGCTATACGGGATTGGGAACGACGAACAAGCGGTAGAGTCGGTGGAGAAGAGATGAAATCATAGACAATAACATGAATAAATTATATACTAGCATATGTGTGTCTTCGAACTAGCATATATATACAATGTGCATAAAGTGTTTATCGAAATGGCACGTATTAAATCCTGATAGGGTTGGTTAAAATCTCGGTAAGGTTATCTTGGTGATTTATGTTTAGGCGGTGTGAGGCTTTGCATTTGGTGTGTTCTCCAATTGATGGGGTTCTGACAGTTGGAGTTGGGACAGACTGGGGTCATGGTAGTGTGTATTGAGGTGTATCCTTTTCTCAGAAAGACTGGTTCCTTGGAGGTTCGTCTTCACTGCCCACAGATGACTCCTGATGTACCGTTGGCCCGCGTTGCTGCTTTAAGGTAGTGATTGGCTCCGTCTGTCGTCTACGTCCTCATCTCGTTTATTTTATATGTGTTTAGTTTCGCTGTTGTAGAGTGCTCTTGCTTGTATTTTGCACCGTCTATGTATTTTATGTTTGTTTCGAAGGTTATCTGTGTGCCGACTTGTCGGCCTTCGAGGTTCAGGTTTGTTTGATCTCGATTTTTTACCTAATAAAAAAATCTATAGATATACCCCCTCCCTTTTAGTTTTACAAATATAATACCCCTTCCGTCTCAAAATTTAGGTCATTTTAATTAGGTCTTTAGTTTTGTATCAAAATAGATGTCATTTTAGATTTTCTAGGTAGGGGATAATAATGATTTGAATCGATTTGTGTGTTGTTGATTTTTTTAATAGGAATTTTGATTGGTTAAAAAAATGTAGTGGATATTAAAAAATAATAACATTTATAAAAAAGTTGGAGGAAGGATGATGTTGATTGAGGGGTGAGTGTTTTATTAAATTTTGTGCAAAGTATTAAAACGACTTAAATTTTGAGACGGAGGGAGTAATATTTTTCTATTTGGATATTGATTTCATATTTAAAAAAGTAATTTTGGAAGTAAAAAAAAAATGGTATAAAAGGGTTTAAAAAATGTGTTTTATCCCAAATCTAGCTACTTCATTAGTTAATTTGTTTCCATATTAATTTTATATAATAATTTACTTATCCAATTAATCACATAATATATATTTTTTTTTTTTTTTTGAGAAACACATAATATATATCATATTTTATCTAAATCTAAGATTGTTTGTATAGCAAGCAACCTAGCTACAAAAACGGTTACAAGATCGACCAACAAATTCTAGGGTAAGGAGATTCTATAAATTCGATCTACCGAGTCACCATGAAATTCAATTCCTGTCAATTTAATTAGTTGAATCAATCTTGCTTGCTTTCATATATCGGAGCTCTTCCGTCGATCAATGGCTGCGGTTCATCACCGTCCGCCGATTTCCGGGGGCATCGATGTCAACGGCGACTGCATAAAACCGCCGGCAAAGAAGCACACCTTTATGCTTTCCGGCGTCCCCTTCGAGTTGGACGAAAAGTACGCTCCAGTTCGAGTCCTGGGAAGGGGCGCGTACGGCGTCGTTTGTTCGTGCATCAACCGCGTCACCGGAGAATATGTTGCGGTGAAGAGAATCTGGAACGCCCTGAGCGAACGCACCTTCGCCCTACGCACCGTAAGAGAGATGCAGATCCTTCGCGAATTATATCACGAAAACGTCATCTCGATCGAGGACGTGATGGTTTCGTCATCCCCTTTAGGGAAAGCCGATTTCCAGCACGTTTACCTAGTCCAAGAACAGATGGACACCAATCTACAGGGACTCATCCAACGGACGCCGAATCTCTCCGACGACCACATCCAGCACTTCCTCTTCCAGATCCTCAAAGGACTAAACTACCTCCACTCAGCGAACGTGTTGCACAGAGATTTGAAGCCCGAAAACGTGCTCGTCAATTGGGATAATCTTGATCTGAAAATCTGCGACTTCGGGCTTGCAAGAACAAAACACGATGCGGTTGGGCAGTTCATGACGGAGGACATGACTAGTCTGTGGTACAGAGCGCCAGAGATCCTCCTCGGCTCCGATCGGTATGGGAACGAGGTCGATATTTGGTCGGCCGGGTGCATATTTGCGGAGATGCTGGGTGGATCAGGAGTGCCGATTTTCAAAGGAAGGGAGGCGTTGAGCCAGATCAGAGAAATCCTACAAGTTGTCGGGACGCCGAGATCTGATTCGGAACTGAGGTTGTTCATCGATTCAAAGAGAGCGAGGGAGTATATCATGGTTAGGCTGCCATTCTCTCCTGGGCAGAGCTTTCGGGATCTGTTTCGGGAAGCGAATCCGTTGGGCATCGACTTGTTGAAGAGGATGCTCACTCTGAATCCCGAGAAGAGGATTTCCGCAATGGAAGCGCTGGAGCACCCCTACTTCTCGGATACGAGGTTATACCATCCGATTCCGACGAAATCCGTCAAGAGGCTGAGGCTGGAGGTTGATGACATTCCTGAGCTTGTGGATTTGGAGCTCAGCAGGAACCTCATTTGGGACGAGCTGTTGCTTTACCATCCCGAATTGATCGAATAACCATCTTAATTTCTAACTTTTGATATTGATCGATTACAATCAGTTACTAAACATAATGTGGATCACAACAACTCTATATACTTTGATCAACTATATAGTACTATAAGCTCAGTAGAGAAGAGAAGAAATTGCCATTTCTGGAATTAAATTTTACTTTCTTTTTGCTTCAGTTGTTCACTTGATAGTTAGACCATCAGCAACATAGAGAGTCACACGAATCAAAACTAATTTCAGCCACATCAGCAACTATTCATGTCACGTCAGTTTTCCACTAATTTTTCAGCTTTTTACATTTTTCATCCACAGCAATGAGTCACGCGAATCAAAACTCACTCTACACTTTTTTATATTTATTAACCTAAATGTTGATTTATTTTACTTAAATTTTTTTGTTAATGATATTATTAATATTAATATTAATACGTATAAATAAAATAAAAAGGCACACAATTAAAATTAGAAATATTTTATTAAATTGATAAACTAAAAAACACGAAAACAAAAAAATAAGGCTAACTATATGTAACCCAATACTATTTTTATGTTTAATTATATGTGTGTGTTTTCATGTTCAGGGTGTGGTGGGTATTGTTATTTAATGTTTAAATTTATGTATTTTTATGGTGTAAGTTTATATTGATTTAAGTTAATGTTGTTTATGTGACTATAAATCTTTTTTTTTTATCAAATGACTATAAATCTTTAACATATAGTAAACTTAGGGAATTTTTTTTTTCCCAAACATATGCAAAATGGGTGTCATTGGGTAAAGAAAAATAAACCGTATTCAAAAATATATTTTTTTTAAAATAATAATTTATTTAACAAATAAATAAGAATTTTAATTTAATTAAAACCCCGTGCCATGTGTCGTTATACCATTGGCTATCAAAAAAAAGAAAAAAAAAAATAAATACGGATGAACCACATCAATACTTGGCGCCCCCCCTCAATTTTTACTGCGAATCAAAACACTCTCTCTCCTATTTCTCAAATTTTCGGTTGAGCTGGACTTCCTTTTGATCCCCAAGGATCATCGTTGCTCATGGTCTTATGGATCTATCTACACAGCTAAGACCATCAGCAACAAAGAGTCACACGAATCAAAACTCATTTCAGCCACATCAGCAACTATTCATGCCACGTCAGCTTTCCACTAACTTTTCAGCTTTTTACATTTTTCATCCACAACAAAGAGTCGTGCGAATCAAAACTCACTTTACATTTTTTTTTATATTTATTAAGCTAAATGTTGATTTATTTTAGTTAAATTTTTTGGTTAATGATATTATTAATATTAATATTAACATTAATACGTATCATTAAAATAAAAAAGGCATACAAATAAATTTAGAAATATTTTATTAACTTGATACACCGAAAAACACCCAAAAAAATTACACACCTTAAACTTGCAAACAACATATTAAATTTGAAACAAAACACACTCGTACCATAAAATTAAACACACTCGTAATATAAGTTTAACGTTCTTATGAACTTGCAAAACCGGATAGGTTCGTTGTCATTGGACGAAGAACAACTGATGAAGAAGCTGATCAAGGAGTTGAAGGATGATCACCAGTAAGTGACGAAGAAGTTAATGTCCGTGTGTAATGTTCATTTGTAATGTTTAAGTGTATGGGTATGTGTAATTTCATGTTTAAGGTGTAATTTCATGTGTGTTGTCATGTTCCGGGTGTAGTGGATATTGTTATTTAATGTTCAAATTTATGTATTGTTATGGTGTAAGTTTATGTTGATTTAAGTTAATGTTGTTTGTGTGACTATAAATCTTTAACGTAGGGTAAACTTAGCAAAAAATTTTTTTCTTCCAAACATATACAAAATGGGTGTCATTGGGTAGAGAAAAATAAATTGTATTCAAAAATATTTTTTGTTTTTAAAATAAATTATTTATTTAACGAATAAATGGAGTTTTAATTTTAATTAAAACCCCCATGCCATGTGGCTGATGTTCATTGGCTAAAAAAAATTAATGGATGATGCGCATCATCTGTGGGCAGTGCCGGCCAAAATTTGATCCGGATCAATACTCCCTCTCTCCTCCATCTCATCAATGTGCTGACCTGGCCATGGCAATTGATCCGCACGAATTGCCGTTGCTGATGGTCTTAAATGATACTCCATTCGTTCGGCAAAACTTGTCGTTTTAGAGTTTTGTTTTTGTTCGGAAAAACTTGTCATTTTAGGTATTTTTGCTTTTACTTTACTAAAATGCCCTTGATTTGATTGGTGTGTTGTGAGTTGTAGTTTTTGATAAAGTAAAAAGTAGAGTAATAATTGAGGATAAATTAGTAAAAAAGAAGTGTAATTATTAGTTTTATTAAAAGTTGTGTGAAGAGTTAAAATGACAAGTTTTGCCGAACGGATGTAGTATATTGATAGAAGATGGGGTTGGATATATATAGATAGGAGTCAGGAGTGGAAGTATCAAGAGTTGGATGCATTGCATCAACAATGAAGGTTCTCGATATCGGTAGGATTTTACGTCATCACTCATCAGGGTCAAATTTGGGTTTGGATGTTTGCTAAGTGCCAGCTAGCTGTTACGTCATCAGGGTCAAAATGGGAATTAATCTATTTACCCCACATATTAAAAAAATCGGTGAATTGGCGAACTAATCCGAACCCACGTTTATTATATCCACACATTTGGTCAAAGTCATCCAATCCCGATTTTATGAAGATAGGGGATTGCGCCTGCAACCTTCCACCACGCGCCCCCAATTCATCTCAAAAACCCTAACTCCCGAATCCGCCGCCGGCAACGAAAATCATCAAATCAGGTCGAATTGAAGGTAAATCAACCATGGCTATTCATCGACGTAGCAGTCCCAACAAGTGACAAGCTTCGTTTGAAGAAATTGAAAGTTGAAGCCTTAATCAGAGTATCCTCGTTCCTCTCAAAATTCAATCTTCGCGTCTGCTGGGTTATCGCTTGCAAAAATCACTTAGTTTGGCGATATAAAGAAGCGATTTTCGAAGAGAGTCGACGACCTAAATCTCATCGACGGTTAAGGGAAGACGTGTGCTGGCGGCGGTTGGGGTTGCGTCGGGGCTTGCTTCTCTGCGTGCTTCTTTCCGTTCTTCGGGGTGCGTCCTTTCCTCTCATATATGGGTACTTGGTGATGTCCGTTCTGCGCTGCTTTGTTGCGCCGCCGGACATGGCTGATCAATCAAACATACTTAGGTACCCCTCTCTCATTGAACCTACGCCCTTGCTGAGGGCACTTGTGTTTTCAGCGTATGGGTGCCTCTGTGAATTGGTTATTCTGAATTTCGAAGTCCAATTACATACCTTAGTAAAAGATGAGTTCAGACTTGGAAAAAATTCCAAAGGGCGACCAGGCCCTGCGGTTTTGGGAGTGTTGGTCGCCGGCTCGGCTCCAACTTCCGTCTTGAACCACCCCTTTGGGGGGCCTGTACAACTCGACTCATATATGTATATAAACTTGATGGCTAGAATCGAAGTCTACCGACTAGAGCTCGGTCTGATCAGCTGGTCTTGCTGGGTGATCTTTCCTTTCTTTATAAATCTCCTGGTTGAATGTGGGATCAAAGCTCCCCTTGTTTGGGTTCTGTATCTAATACAGTCTACTATGGGTGAGCCTAAAAAACTAACAAATACAACTATCATACACTCAACACAACCCAACTCATGGAGACATAAAAAGAAACTAACCCAATCAAAAATACCTTCAAAAAAACAACATTCACAGTGGGAGGAGTACCCAAAAATGGCCAAACCCTCAATTCACACTAGCTTTCATCAAGGTTGAATGATAATTTATACACGATATCACAAATCACTACTCTTGAGTCAAGCATGTGGCGATTTGCGAGTACATGTCTCGCTCGCTCTTAGAATAGTTAATAATGAAGATTAGTTTCTGGAATTGTCGTGGAATTGGTCGTCCTACATTCTGGATCGATATCAGCACTTGGTGTAAATCAGAACACATACAACTACTGGCGCTTGCTGAAACCAAAACGGAACACATCCCTGAACCTTCGTTATGGAGGGGGGCGGGGTTCGATAAAGCTATCTGGTCGCCGGCATCGGGTAGGTCTGGTGGCCTGGGTATATTATGGAAGGAAAACACCATGATTAATGAAACCATCGAGGTCATGGTGCAAATGCCAAGGGCTATTGCCATCAAATATGCAAACATCATCGACAACTTCACATGCCTAATATGGTTCATATACGCTCCACCCCAAGAACAACACAAAACAGGATTTTGGTCCCCGATAATAGAGCAGATAAACCGGGCCCCTATCCCATGTATAGTCATGAGTGATTTTAATGAAATTGGATGTTTTGCTGACAAAGAAGGCGGTGCAGTGACTCACCCACGCAGATTTATCAGACTCGCCGAAATTAAGAATCAATGTTCTCTCGAAGACATTCCGTCTTGGGGAAATCCATTTACATGGAGGAAAAAACAAGAAGAACAAGGAAACATAAAAGAAAAGATCGACAGAGTCCTAGTTCAACATGCCATAATACATCAATACCCCACCATCCACACAAAAAACGGTGCATTCACATCCTCTGGTCATTGCTCTATTACCGTTGAATTAAATACCAGTCAAAGCTTCAAACCCCCACCCTTCAAATTCGAGAATGTATGGCTACGCCGGAACGACTTCAAAAACATAGTCAAACAAGCATGGCGATTAAAATGCCACGGTTCTGCTATGTACCAACTGGTCCGAAAAACAAAATTGTTAAAAGACAAAGCAAAAACTTGGAACAAAAACACATTTGGAAACATCTTTAGACAACTGCAAAAAGTTGAAGCACAGCTCCTCCAAATCCAACAGGGTATGGCAAATAACACAAACAATAATATGCACACAAAGGAAGCAAACCTGATAAAGAAGAAAGAAAAACTACTCACATTCCAGAAAATATATTGGAACCAGAGAGCAAAATCTAAACATATTAAACTCTCAGACTCAAATACCGGATATTTCCATAGAATCGCCTTTGGCAGAAGAAACAGAAAGTACATTAGAAGCATAACCACATCGGAAGGCACTCAGATAACAGGAGAAGACAACATAAACAATGAAATTAAAAAGGATTTTCAGAAAAGATTTACAAAACAACCAATTAATACGACTAAACTAAACGAATTCCTCAATCTGATCTCCAAAGATATCACAGATGAGGAGAACATAATGCTAACAGCGATACCCTCAAACGGGGAAATAAAGACGGCAGTTTTCAACCTAGGATGGAACAAGACCCCTGGGCCTGACGGCATGTCGGCTGAATTCTACAAAGAATCTTGGAATGTGGTTGGGCCCTCGGTTATAAAGGCAGTCAAGAGTTTCTTCTTATCTGGAAGGATGCTCAAACAAATAAATCACACGTTCATTACGCTTCTGCCAAAAACAGACAACCCCACTACCACGAGTCACTTCAGACCCATTAGTCTATGCTCAACAATATATAAAATAATTTCAAAAATTTTAACAGAACGCTTGAAGAAGGTTCTAGGAAAATTAATAAACCCTCTCCAGGGTGCCTTTGTCTCGGACAGAGCCATTCAAGATAATGTACTAATCGCCCATGAAACTTTTCACTCCTTCAAAACCAGAAAAGGTAAGACTGGATGGCTGGCGCTAAAATTAGATATGGAAAAGGCCTATGACCGTGTTGACTGGGACTTTACGGAAGCTATCATGAATAAATTTGGGTTCCACCCAAGGTTTGTAAACTGGATTAAAGAATGCATTACCTCTGTTTCATTCTCTGTTCTTGTGAATAATGGACCTACATAATTGTTTACACCTACAAGAGGCCTACGACAAGGCGACCCAATCTCACCATTTTTATTTATACTCGGGGCCGAAGCCTTAGCTCGACGCCTTGTTTGGGAGGCTGCGTCCCCTGACAAGGCTGTCGGGTTCAATTTCGGGACGTCGGGACCTCGTATTCCCTTCCTGGCCTTTGCAGACGATATATTAATCTTTCTTAAAGGAACCAACACAACATGCCACACCGTTAAGGAAATTTTAGACGACTACTGTCAAATATCTGGGCAGAAGGTTAACTATCACAAATCAGCCTTCCAAGCCACAGGCGGGATTACCCGAAGCAGAATTTCTGAGCTCGGAAGTGCACTCGGAATCACCCATTCCAATGCTATAGAAAAATATCTTGGCTGCCCCATTATTAATGGTCGGGTTAACAAAGACACGTTCAAGGAAGTAATTACGAAAACCAAAAACCAACTTAGTAAATGGAGGGCGGATTCATTATCTCAACAAGGCCGGGCAACTCTTATTAGATCAAACCTGACAGCAAAACCATTATATATAATGCAGAACTTTATGCTTCCAGCCACAATGCATAAGGAGTTGGATTCGATAAATAGATGCTTCTTTTGGAACAAGGATGCCCAACACACACCACTTATTGGATGGGACAAGATCTGTAAATCAAAGAAATCGGGTGGGTTAGGAATACGAAAAGCAAAAAAAATGAACGAAGCCTTGCAATTAAAACTCCTATGGAAAATTCTTGCTGAACCCAACAACACTTGGGTCCAGGCAATCACCCACAAATATCTCAAGAACACACACATTTTAAAATATAAGAAATCCGGAAACTTGTCCTGGCAATGGGCCAAACTAACAAACTTGATCCAGAAATTCAAAGAAGGCATAATTTGGACCATTGGAAATGGTAAATCAGTTAAATTCTGGACCGGTCACTGGGTTTCTGAGATAGCCTTATGTGATCGGTCAGATTGCCCAAATCAGTTTGATAAGGAAGAACCAGTCAGCGAATATATCATAAACGGCCATTGGTGGGTTGAAAAACTCAATAGGGTCCTACCCAGACAACTAGTTGATGAGATAATTTCGATTCCACTACCTGTGTCAGCGTTTGAGGACAGGCTATATTGGTGGCCAGACAAGCATGGTTGGTTTACGACCTCCTCCGCATACAAATTCATCATCAACGACAATGAACAGCGAGACTATAAATGGATATGACAACTTGATCTCCAACCTAAAATAAAAAAATTCCTATGGAAAATTGCTCACTCAGGTCTATCAACCAAAGCCAAACTTGCTTCACGTGGTGGAGCGGTACCTACGGATTGTGTTCGATGCCCGGACCGGGTGGAGGACGACATCCATCTTCTCACAGAATGCTATTCAGACTTGATTACAAACCACTTAACCCCAAATGAACAACAAACACTCAAGCAAACCATTGGTAGATCCAGGGAAATAGGGGATCTGCTAAACTGGTTGCGAACCTTATCAAAGGCAAAAATGCAAATCATCGTAACAAGATGGTGGGGGATATGGTACTTCCGGAATGGATGTGTTTTTAGGAACCAACAACCACCGACAACCAACACCATTGAAATGTTTTCAAAAAAACAATCTGAAAACTGGACACGGGCGTGTCTACTCGAAGAATCAGATCAACACACCCGACCCCTGGAACCCTCAAAGAAAAACAAGACCAATAAAAGAACAGAAAAGACCAAAAACAAGAAATGGAGAAAACCACCGTATGGAATGCACAAACTGAATTTCGATGGCTCTTCGCTTCGTTGCGGGGCAAGTACCGCTGGTATCATAATCCGCAACTGGAATGGGGAACCCTCTAAAATTTCTAGTTTGCGTCTTGGCCGTCTTGGCCGTTCATCGCCCCTAATGGCTGAGTCTGCAGCCCTGAGGTTGGGGGTGCTGGAAGCCAAGAAAATGAACATACAAAATTTAATCATTGAAGGTGACTCAAAAATCATCATCGACTATCTTCAAGGTACAACACGTTGTCCTTGGGGGTGGAAATAATCCTATCTGATATACAAAAGATCATTCGAAATATGAGAAAAGTTTCCTTTTCTCACATACCCCGTGCTGGCAACAGAGTGGCTGATAAGGTTGCACACCTTTGTCACTCTGTTCATGGGGAACATATACCATCCAACAAAGATTTTCTAGATCTCATCCGTCTGGATGCGCTTGGATAGCCCTCTATGCAAATCTTTACCTAATCAAAAAAAAAAAAAAATCCACACATTTGGTTTGCATTGCATCCCCAGGTTGACTCTCCTTACTGACATTTTTTTTTTCAATACCCTCAAAAACAACGCGCCGACACGCGCTTTCTTCTTCCTTCTCACGGAGCCATCCCCCTTCCCTAGCCCTAACGAGCTTACCGGCGCCGATAAATCATCCTCTCACGACCACCTTCTCATGGCAGAACAGTTGTTCCTTCTCCCTTCTTGGGAGTTTGATTCCTAAGCCCTGCTTCAATTTCCCCAAATTTTATAAACCCTCCTTTAAGCTTGAGAAAATATGCACAAATCAGAAATTTACAGTGCAAATTCACATAAATTGGTCGTGTGAGCGGCATGGTCGGCGTAATCGAAGACTAAAGGGCAAAGGTGGTAGGTGGAAAGGATGGCTCTTTCCTTTGGTTGGTGCTCTCGCCGTTCGATCTCCCTCTTTCTTTCATGGGACGTTCCGGCTCTTTCGTTGGACCTTTTGCTTGGCGGGGTGCCAAAGGGGTTTTTTATTTGCTAACCAGCAACACCAGTGCCTCAATTGCCTTCAAAAGGCCTTCAGATTGTTACAAATTGTTACGGATCGGTGCCTCGATTACTCTCACAAACTCACTTCATACAAGGTTAGTACACATAATTGGTGGTCTTTCCCCTCACCTTTTGCTTCTTACAGGATCCCTAATACCTATTTAAGTATTACTTGTGTTACGTTTGATTACCATCCTAATCCTAGCATTACTTGTGCTACGTTTCATAGATCTATTAGTATTTCTATATTGGACATCCCTTTGTTTAAATGGAGTGTGTGCTCTGCTGTTTGCTTTTATGAATTTTTCTGGAATTCTCTTTGCCTTTGTCGGCCGTTGGTGTGCGCTTGTGCTTATGGGTGCAGGCGAGACCATTTGGGATATCAACTATCCGTTTCGGTGCTTAGACTACCAATATTAGGGGGAGATATGTTTCGAGTTTTTGTCGTTGTTCGGAGACAACTAACACAAAACTATTGGCCACAACATGGCAGTATGTTACCATCAATTGGCTTTACCAGCCCTTGGTCGACATGGGCGGATATTGTGTGTGTGGGTGTGATTCTATGGTTGAGACCCAACTGTCTTTACATCGGGCTAATCTTTTTTAGTTCCAATGTGATTTTTTGTATGTTTCTTTCTATAGGTTCTTTTCTCAATTTATTGAGTTTTCATTGGGATTTCTTTGGCTTCATTGTGCTCTTCCGTTTGGTTGCGAATGCTTACCCTTTGTCTGGTGCTACTTGGTGCCTGTTTGCTGGTGTTGCTTCGTTTTGTTGGCTGTTCTGGCTTGTGTGCAAGTTTTTGTTTCATTGTTTCAGAGAGCTCCTCTGTTTCCTCGTTCATCCCTTTGTGTTGGGTTTGGCCTGGCTGTGTTTATTTTGGTTTCACTCGGACTGGTGGATCGGTGTTCTTCTGCTGCCTTTCATCCTTGTGTGGAAGGTGGTGTTTTGCCTTATATTTCTTCATTTAAGGTCAGCTGCTATGGGGCTCGTCTATCTCTGGGGTATTCGTTGGCCTTTGTTTGCGGCAGTACCCGACCCTGTTCCTCGGCGATGCGTGGATGTGCTGATAAATACACCACTTTTACCTTGTGTTACCTATTTTGGCTACCAAGCCCACTGGTTTGCTTCCCAATTAAAACAAAAGCCTTACAAGGCCAATCTTTTGTACCAATCCCTTGTACATATATTAATTTTATTCACCAATATAATGGGTGTGCTATCAAAGCTGTACCTGCCTTTGCCCATGCTCATACAGACGCTCAGTTGCTCAAACCGCTCTCTCTTTTATACTTTTGGCAAATGGGCTACATCTCATCTTAATGGTTCCAAACCCTTTGAAAACAATCATCTATTTGTTACCAAACAAACCAAGAGTAAAGACTCACACACAGGAGCGTTTTCACATTACTCATATGGTTTTACCAACCTATATTTACTAGATTTTACCATTGTTGGTTCTATCACTACAATGAGGACAACTAGGTTGTGTGTCTTGCTACAATTCAAGCTCGCTTGGGACCAATTTGGTTTTGACGATTGCCTTCCAAGTGCCCGCCATTACCATGGTTGTGTAACCCGTCCTACAAACTGTACCACGGTCATTATGCGAACAAACCAAACACAAATAATATCGAATTTGGGCCGAATAGGCCAACAACCGATCAAAATTTCTCATACCAATGACATCTACAAGATTATGTACAAACGGCTGCGCGCTCAAAAAGGTTTTCCATGAATATATGCTCTTGGAACTGTAGAGGGATGAGGAGGAGAAACTTCTGGACTCATACTGAACTTTTCTGTAAAAACAATTATATAAATGTACTAGCACTGCTTGAAACCAAAACTGATAAATTCCCCCCGGAAGCCGTATGGAAGAAGTGCGGGTTTTCAAATATTGCTTTTGATCCAGCTCGGGGGTTCTCTGGGGGGATTTGTCTGCTATGGAAAGACCTTCCTGTGTCCGAGGGAGAGATTACACTCATTTCGGTTAACCAAAGAATTATCCACATAAACTATCTGGACAAAAAAGCCAATTTGACGATTGATATTCTTGTGGTCTACGCACCACCAGATCGTCGTTCGAAGGACGCGTTTTGGGAAATACTCACCACTTATGCTGCAACACTTACCAACCCTTTTTGTATCTTAGGGGATCTCAACGAAATTTCAATACCAGCCGACAAGCTGGGGGGTATCCTCCCGTCCCCAGGTAGATTTAAAAGACTACAAGATATAAAACATTTACTTCTTTTGTCAGAGGTACCAACTCATGGTGGTAGTTATACTTGGAAAAAAAAGAAATTGGATTTACCTAACAACAGCTTCGCCAAGCTGGGTCGGCTACTAGCCCAAAATGAAGTCATTTCAGCCTTCGACGGCATACGAGTAAGAATCCACCCTTTCACTACTTCTGACCATGCACCAATTTCGATCGATCTGCGATCCCCAACTCAGAGAAACGGGAAACCTTTCCGATTTGAAATGGCTTGGACGACCAAACCAGAATTCAGAAACCTGGTAAGGCAGGCTTGGAGGCTTAACCCGACGGGTTCACTTATGTTTAAACTTGTTAAGAAAACAACCCTGCTTAAAGGCCTAGCGAAGCGCTGGCATAAACGCACTTTTAACAATATTCATAAACAAATCTTCGACACAGACGAACAACTTCTACAGTTACAACAAAAGTTAATTGCTAGTCCTAAGCAGGACCTCAGTGACAGACACAAGAGATTAATCAACAAAAGGGAACGAATGCTTGATTTTCAGCGTCGATATTGGAGCCAACGAGCCAAGGTTAAACATATCAGATTAAATGATACAAACTCCAGTTACTTCCATCGTATAGCTTCGGCTAAGCGGGGCAGCAAGATCGTCAAAGTCCTCACGACGGAATCGGGTCTGATTCTGTCAGACCATACCTTAATCAGAAATGAATTTGTAAATAGCTTCTCCAGAAGATTCAAATCGTCCTATAACCATGACATCCCATGTGATGAGGATCTCCTGGTCATTGACCGTGAGATTTCTGACCAGCAGAACCAGATGCTCACCGCGCCCATTACAAACGATGACATTAAGACCGCACTTTTTTCCATTGGTGCTGATAAGGCTCCGGGGCCTAACGGTATGCCTGCAGGTTTCTACCAGATTTACTGGGACATTGTCGGTCCTTCAATTATAAAAGCAGTTAAAGCATTCTTTTCAAGTGGGAAGATGTTGCGTCAAATTAATCACACATTCATAACACTAATCCAAAAGATCGATGATCCTCAAACGGTCAGTCACTTTAGGCCTATCAGTCTCTGCTCTACTGTGTACAAAATTATCTCCAAGATTCTGACAGCTAGACTGCCGATAGTTTTCGACAAACTCATTCACCCATTACAAAGTGCTTTTACTAAAGGTCGGTCGATCCAAGACAATATTCTCATTGCTCACGAGATTTTCCACTCGTTTCGGTTAACTAAAGCAAAGGCTGGCTACATGGCAATCAAGTTAGATATGGAAAAGGCCTACGACCGTATTGAATGGCCTTTTCTGTTCGCTACGCTATCAAAGTTCGGTTTTGACTCCAAGTTTGTCCACTGGATAAAGGAATGTGTTCAGACGGTGTCATACTCAGTACTTATAAATGATGAACCATCGACAATTTTTTTTCCATCGAGAGGACTCCGACAGGGAGACCCCCTATCTCCTTTCCTTTTTATCCTCACTGCTGAGGTTCTAGCCAGAACCTTACAGAGACAGTCCAACATCTCCAAGAACTTAGGCTTCACTTTGGGGGGAGGAGGGGTCAAGATTCCTTTCCTTTCCTTCGCTGACGATATCATGCTTTTCGGGAAAGCCAACCAGTCAACATGTTCTGAGCTCTCTGAGATAATTCAGCGGCTTTGTCTCATCTCAGGACAAAAAGTTAACCTACATAAGTCATCCTTTCAGGTTTCTCCTAAAACTACGGCCACAACCATTCAAACAGTTACGAACTCTCTGGGTATCCCCCAGTCGAATAACCTAGAAAAATATCTAGGGTGCCCAATTATCAATGGTCGTGTCAACAAAGACACCTTTGCGGAGATCATACTCAAAACTAAGCAGCAACTGTCAAAGTGGAAAACATCCTCTCTGTCTGCTGAAGGCAGAAAAGTCCTAATCAAAGCAAACCTTTCAGCACAGCCGTTGTTCCTCATGCAAGCTTTCCTTTTGCCCTCATCAATCCTGCATGAGCTGGATAAGATTTATAGGCAATTTTTCTGGAACAAAGATCCAAAAAGTACTCCTCTGATTAGTTGGGACAAGATATGCACAGATACCCTTAACGGGGGGTTGGGCATTTACAAGGCCGAAACGGTGAACATAGCTTTACAGATGAAGTTACTATGGAAATTAATTACTGAACCGGACAACATCTGGGTTAAAGTGATAACAGGCAAATATTTAAAAGGAACCCCTATTCTGCGTTACCAACACAAGGGCAATACCTCATGGCAGTGGGCTAAACTCAACTCTATTACCAATCTTTTCAAATCAGGCATTCGCTGGTCAATCGGTGACGGGAAGACGACTCATTTCTGGACTGACATCTGGGCAACTAAAAAACCATTGATTAAATTGTCTCTTCAGTCGCTCCCGGATGGAGTGCTGAATTGGACAGTTAATAGATTTATTAATGACAATAACTCTTGGAACATTACAAAACTTGAAACGGACCTTCGTGGATTACTACCCATGGATATCATCTCCGGAATTCAATCTACCCATCTTCCTCGCAATTTTTTCCCTGACAGACTCTTCTGGGGATCCAGTCATGATGGCTGGTTCTCCACATCATCAGCAACAAAGCTAATTCCAAACTACGGGGGTGACCAGAACTTTGGCTGCAACTGGATTTGGAATCTTGACATCCCCTTTAAGGTAAGGCATTTCCTTTGGAAGATTGCACGCGATGGTCTCCCAACCACTGAGAGACTACAACGGTCCCATGCCTCGGTGCCCTCTGGGTGCAGCTTCTGTGGATGCACTGTCGAATCTACAGGTCATATTCTCATACAATGCCCAACTACGATTGCTCTTACCAAAGCTCTCCATATCAGCCACCCATTATGTGTTGGTATCGATATAGACATCAAACCAAATCTTCTTCTAAACAATATTTTCACCAACATTGGCATCCAGGCTTTCACTAAACTGGCCTTTGCTTGGTGGAGTATTTGGTATTTTCGAAACCAGGTCGTTTTCCAGCAAATAAGCAACGCAGATGTGCAGGCTATAGCCATTTTCTGCAATACTACTTACCAAACTTGGAATGCTAGAGTGGAGGACTCGGAGTCAGATGGCGTGTCCCGGTCTAGAAAAAAGACTTGTGGGACTACGACAGGCTCTAGATCAACCAACCATAACGCTATCAAGGCAAACAATTGGGAAAAACCACCTATGGGATACTATAAATTGAATTTCGATGGATCGTACTGCTAGTCGGGGAAAGGAACCTTCAGCTTCGTGATTCGGGATCATATGGGGAATATAAGGTCCCTAGGGGGAGGGCCCTGTAATAACGGCTCCGCTGTTTTCGCGGAGGCCATGGGTCTTCGGATGGGGGTCGCCAAGGCGAAATCCATGGGCTTAAATAACCTTCTGATCGAAGGAGACTGCTTGGTCGTCATAAAGGCTCTGCTAGGGGACTGGTCTTGCCCCTGGATTATCGAGCTGCTGATGGCTGATGCGACTGTCGATTTATATACTATATCTAATGTTGCTATTCGTCATATTTTCAGGGATTCAAATGTTGTGGCTGACAGGATTGCACGTCTGGCCTACACTGTCCCTGCCGATGATAGCTTCACCGATGATCCAGAACTCTATGTTCTCGTCCGTTCGAACGCGCTAGGAAAGAAGCCGGGTCGCCGACGCTTTTCCTAATTTTTACCTGCTTCCAAAAAAAAAAAAAAGACTCTCCTTACTGACCTGGTTAAAAATTCGAAAATTTCTGGTCAAGTCGTGATAATATATTACTATTACTCTCAAACGTCGAGATATTTTTATTACGTTTAAAATTGAGAAAATATTTGGGTGATTTTACTGACTAGTCTATTTTGAACCTTCAATGAGGTGGTTAGCACCCAAACTAATTAAATTAAGTTAGCTAGCACCCTTCCCAAATGAAGTCAATGGTCAACTGTTTGACCGTAACCCGGTCAACGGTTGACCAACTAATTCGGGTTTTTTTTTATACCATTTTTATTTCATTTTATTTTCACTTTGATGCCACTTTTCTAATAAAATGGTTTGATGACACATTTTTAATGCCAATTTTTTTCAAACCTTGATGACATTTTTTGTTTAATGTGATGTCACGTTGACTATTGATGCCATTTTTTTTTACTGTTGACTACTGATTACACTTTTTTTATGTCAATTTTTTGATGATATTTTTACCGTGATGCCATATTTTTTCAAAGTAGTGTTTTGATGACATTTATTTCTTTAATGTGATGCAAGTTTTTCAAAGTGGTGTTTTGATGCCATTTTTCTAATGTAATTATTTGATGCCATTTTTTTAATCAAACCGTTTGACGCCACTTTTTTTTAAATTTAATCAATTGTATATGATATATTTTCATAGATTCTAATTTTATTCACTGATGACACGTTTGTGATTACACTTTATTTATGCAATCACTTGTGGTGACATGTTTATTACATTTTTATTTATTGATGACATTTGTTATTACACTTTATTGATCTCAATCATTTGTGATGACATTGTTTGTTGATGACCTTTTTATTGATAACATTTTTTGTTTACAAGTCATTGATGACATCTTTTTATTAATGACAATTTTATTGGTTACTTTTATTCATTGATGACACATTTGTAAGTACATTTAATCGATCTCAATCATTTGTAAAGATATTTTTTAAAATTTGATTACATTGAGTATGAAATGTGGAATCAAAACAGTGCCACCAAACAAGGTAATACGATCTCTCTAAATCAGAAGCTCAGGAGTTAATGATGACAACAAATTATTTTTATTTTATTGACCACTAAAATTTTCATCGTAAAAAAACATACTGGATATCTATTTAAAAAATGGCATGAACTATATAGGAAACGAAAGGTCAGGCTTTGGATTTGTAAAATCCCAAGTTGATTTTTGTCAATGGATACTTGCCGTTTGATATGGAACCATCTTTAACTTTTCTAGTTTTCACTTGTGAGATTGCAACTAACCATGTTTTGGGTATATTGGGAATGAAATTGTTGAAAAAGATGACAACTTATGATATGTGGTTGCTCATAAACTGGGTCATGTCAACCAATACCAAGCTCAAAGTCACAACATTGAACCACAACACCATCACCGCCATAGAAATCATTTTACAGCTTAAAATGGATCTATAGTTATGGATCATGACCTTTATCTTCAAGTAGCTGCAATGTATAAATCAAATGATACAATCTAAATCAAGTCATTCTGAAAGGGCTGGATGACTTCTAAATCAAGCAAGTCTGAAGACAATATGCATTTGTCCATTGCATTAGAAGATTGTTTTGACATCTCATTCGAATACAAGCAACACGAAACCAAAAGTTCCACGCTTCAACGAGATGCACGACTCGCAAAAATGCAATCAAAGGTGCATTTCATTAATGAATTTACAAAGAACCTACTCACTAACGGAATATGCATTTTCTAACTATATAAAACTCGCATTCTATCTAGGCGGTGCAAGAGAAGATAAATGTGCTACGTCTTCCTTGCCCTTGGAAAACAGTAGATTTATCGGCCATGGGGACAAGGCGAATTTGGAAGTCGCTTTTCATCTTTGCTATGATCGGTAGTGAACTTGAAAAACCTGAAGCAGTTGTGCTTTTAGAAGCTTAAAATAAAATATCAAAGAAGCATATGAAACACAAGAAGATGGGGACAAGAATCATCAATTCATTAATCTCTTTAAAAAGGGAGTTTCTCTCTCTTCATGAGAGAGAAACTCTCTCTTGAGAAACCTTTCTCCATGGCAAATCCCCAAATTGAAAATTCTTCAGTTTCTTCTTTCATGGCAAATCCTCAATTTTTGGCAATTTTTCCTTAAATTGGGTTGGGGATCTTCATTTTTCCACCCTAATCTTGAATCTGGGTCGGTTTTCGACCTTCGTCGGGTATCTATTCTTGCCTAATCGGCTTCCCCGTGGTGGCTGTTTTGGGGTGCTCCGCCGATCTCCATCGTCGGCCTTGTATCTCTCTCCCTTCTACTCTCCTCCTCCTCTCTGGTGGTGGGATTCGACGCTCCGCTGCTTGGTCGAGTCCCTGGTTCCGACTCGTCGGTCTTGGGTTTCTCGGTCCAGGTTGGGGTGTGTTTGTCGATTCTACTACTTCTAGGTTAGGGCTTTTGCTGGTGGGGGGTTGTTCGGTCCCGTCCGTCGCTCGTCACCTCCTGTGGCCTCGTCGCTCGTCACCTCCGGCTGCTTGCCGTCACTGCCGGATTGTCCTTTGGCTTTGGCGGGCTTGTGAACCTATGCTTCGGGCCCAAGGTTTTGCCTTGGGCCCGAGGCAGCCCATGTGTCTTGCTTGGTCCTTCGGGCCCAAGTTTGGGTCCTTCGGGCCCAAGTTGGGGGGCCTTTGGCTCATGTTGTAGAAATGTTAAAAAATAAAAATAGAAATTTATTGGCCCGAAAGGGCTCAACGTAATTCCCGAAAGGGTTTGAGTAAATCCACCCGAAAGGGTTTGTCTATATCCCGAAAGGGATCTTCGATAGTCTTGCAGGTGTAATTTTATTGGCGCTTTGTTCGGACAGTTTGCGGCTCTGCTTCTGATGTTTCGAGGGGGTCTTCTGCTTGGTTGGGGTGCGTGGAGTCTGGAGTCGGGTCTGGCTGGGGTCGTGGTGGTGCGCTCAAGGCGTCTCCGTATCCGGGATTGTGTTTCCTCGGAGTTCGTCTGCACTACCCACAGGAGATAGAGTCCTGCTGTACCGCTGGCCCGCGGTGTCACTGTTCGGTGGCGCTTGGCTTCGTTCTTCGGCGGCTTCCTCGGCCTTCTTGATTCGTTTTGTTGTAGAGTTTATTGCTGTTTATTTCATTTCGCCTATTTTCTGTATTTTATTGTTTGGTTGTATGTGTGACGGTTCGCCGTCTGCCGACTTTTGTCAGCCTCTCGAAGAGTCAGGCCTGTCTGACCTTCGAATTTTTACCTAATAAAAAAAAAAATTCATTAATCTCTTTAGATGAAACAAGTTTAGTGTATTGAAGGACAGATTTACCAGTGATATTGAGCAGAAAAAACTCATTCCACTATTTTAATCTTACAAGATGCATTCAAACAATACAGTAAGAAAAATTTACAAATGACACTAAATGAAATAAAACTGCTTTTAGACAACAAAGAGCTTACGGTTATAAAGGAGTTTTGGAGAGAAACACTGACCTGTGGGAACTGATAATTCATTGAACGTGCAAGCCGCATCCCATGTGCCCAAGATTCCTCCGTAGGAGTGCCAATTACACTGCATATCTTGTAGATCTCATCAGCTTCACTGTACAATTTTTAGGAGTACGAGTTAATGATGTACCCAAAAAGGAGAACATACAGAATGTTTTACTCAATTAGCCGGTGTTAACACAAACTACAGGTAATACTAGCATTTACCATTTGGAAATAAAAAGAATACCTTAAACCAGGAAATAATGGTCTTAGAGTAAACAATTCAGCCATAATAGCTCCCATTGCCCACATTTCTGAACAGATAAAAAGAAAAAAAAACTTTCAGTGTCCAAGCAAAGCCGATTAAAAGGTCACTAAATTGTTTAAAACATTCTTACCAACTGCTGGCGTATATGACTGAGATTGCAGCAACACCTCAGGAGCCCGATACCTGCCTCAGCATAATCATAGCACAGTGTCATATTAATCATTACAATCATTATCCAAAATGACCCAGCAGCACAATGGAACGACAACTTACCAACGGGTTGAGACATATTCTGTATAGGGTGCTTCAGAAATAACATCCCGAGCAAGCCTGAAATCAGCTAATTTGATTAAATCTTTGGTAACCAGGATACTTTCATTTCTTCTTCGTCAAAGTACAAAAGTACATCTTTTAGATTCAAATCACACCAAAAATGAATTATAATGAAACAAATGGAGGAGAATGCATCTTTGAACATCAAAGGATTTCAAAACTACACTGAAATGGGCATATCCCTGATGATTTGCATTAGAATCTCACTGGACAAAAAATTTAGAAAGGTCCAAAGATTGAATCAACAAGACCACAAGGGCATACTTGGACTCCTGCAGCATTTCTTCATATTTTAGAGGACTTGGCTGGTAAATAAATAGGACAGATCTCACAACAGAAGCGGTGCTTCAATGCTCTCTATGTCATCCTTGGTGTCATTGCCAAACAAGATAAAACAAATTTATCATTTTTTGACATCTATCAGCTCCAGCATTCACCATAGGTTGGCTGGAAGGGAAGTTTGGCAATAATAAAAAAGTTTTTCTATGGTAAGCTTGATAGGTAACCAACATTTACATTTTAATATGCCTTGCATAACCTTCAGATGGAGGTAACAAAATAGCTGATCCAACACCCTCTGTAATATTTAAAAAAAAAAATCAAAGCAGGGAGGTTCCTATCCTTCCATGATTCCAATGACCAGTAACTTGTGTCGAACTTGCAGCCAATTAGAATGGTCTTCAAAACTCCATCTCAATTCAATCTAAGATGAGCAGCAAATCTGGAACCTGCAAGTTTTCATGGATTAAGCAAATCGGTCTTTGTTCAAACATTCACACAGCAGCTGATGCAATGCGTATAAAAAGACAGATAGTCAATGCACCTGATCTGTTTGATGTGTCACTTGAATGGGTTCATAATCAGTTACCAAAGGCGGCTTCCAGTGGAAACCTTATAATGAAAGGAACACTTACCAAATTTTAGAATAAAACAACACCAGATGCAACAATAAACCTAAAAGGCACAGAGAGTTGTACCTGGATGACCCAACTATTTGCACCTGAACCGAATCCAAATAAAAGGCACAAATGAAAATCATTGAAGCTTGGAATCATTTTTCCCTTCACTGTTTTCCTGAGCTATTTTGCCTGCAAGACATTTCAATTTCACACCCCAATTTCAAGCTCCAGATACAAACTACTGAACAACTCAAACATCATACATCAAACAAGCAAAATCAGTCGTCAATTGCACAAAATCAAAGCTCCGAAAGGTAATAAAAAATGTGAAAAAATCAAATACCTGAGAAGCACCAGAAAGAGATCGGGGGAGTCAAAATCTCCGATCCAGAAGCACTGGTTTTGAGACCTAGGGCAAACACATGACTGTGAGTCTTCACGGTTGAGGGCAGATTTGGAGAAGGACAAACCTTTACAACGAAATCGTAGACACCTTAATTTGGCGCTTGATTTGGATGCGCGAGCCATGGAAATTGAGCGGAACTCGTTGAGGGCAGTAATGGGCTTACCGGAGGCCCTTAGGGATTGGATCCTGGAGGAGGAGAAAAGGAGATCTCCAGCGGCACCGACGAATCCAAGAAGGCGGTGCGGTGGACGGAAGGTGGATCCCAAGCGGACGACGGAGGGAGAGGGTGCGGCAGAGGAAGATGAGGAAGAGGAACCATGGTTGGGCGGAGCGAGGAGATGCAGATCTGATGGTGAGGGAAGGAGAATGGAAGGAAAAGAGGCCGGTTGGGTGGTACGGGCCTAATAAATTTTCAAAGGATGTTAGTCCGGCTGATAAATAACTTAAAGGTGTTAATTAACTAATCAAAGTTCAAAAGGTGATATTTCGCCAAAATTTCTCAAAATATTTTTACCATACCTAAAAGGTGTGGTATCCCGGGGCAATCCATGGAGCTTGTACACATTATCCATGAACAACTTATCCCTGTCAGATAAAATATCCCTAGCTACGAATATAGCCACGCTTGTTAGTTCCTTCCATAGATGACTGGTGAACACCTTATCCCTGTCAGATACAATCTTCCGGGGTAATCCATGGAGCTTGTACACATTATCCATGAACAACTGGGCAACCTGGCTTGCTGAGAATGGGTGATTGAGTAACAGAAAATGACCATATTTTGTCAACCTGTCCACCACCACTAAAATCACATCGAACACCTTAGATTTAGGCAAGCCTTCTGTTGTAAGGAGGAAATCGAGTTTTAAATATAATGAAATAGATCAAACCAGATTTGTGCCCACGCAAATGATTACAAGACTTCCTCCCGATGTAGTAGTGGGAAGTCAGGATCGATCCTCGAGGAAGCGTGCCAACGGATCCTAGGCAGCGGAAAATCTCACAAGTGGTCGACCACAGTGTACTCGACCTCGACTAAGTGGTAGTCGAGAGGGGTCAGTACAGTCGATTCCGAGCAACAAAAGACTCTGGGTGGTGGTCGACGTCGACTACGGTCTGGTCGTAGTCGAGTTCTTGCAGAGACACAAACAACATCGATCTTTGCTTGATAAAAAATCAGGGGTTGACGTCGACCAAATGATGGTCGAAGTCGAGTAGGAACAGTAAAATAAAGAACAAAACTTTGCGGAATTCGAAATAAAGTATGTGAAAGAAAACTTCCAAGATCGGGGTTTGCAACAACGATAACCAAACATGCATAAGGCAAGATAAATCATGATAATCATGCAAATTACATCGAAGGATTAAGCTTTTGCCTTTTCCAACAATTAGACAACTCTTTCAAGAAACCCTAATTGTATCCACCAATTTTATGTTTATTAATCCAAGTTGTTAGCATGGATTTCTATTAAATAGAGAATAAACACATAAAAGGTAGTAGATGCTCAAAACATGATAAAGGTCGGATATTTACCTTAAACACGCATGGCTATCGTCGGGCTCGCCCCGACCCTAGAAGTGGGTGGACTACTCGCTCTTCATCGCAATCGCAGACATCGTTGATGAAAAAGAAACAATTTGCATTAAATTAAACCAAACAGAGCTTACAACCAAAGGAAGCCAATTCCGCTCTCGCTTCACAAACTCCTCTTGGCCTCCACTCTCTCTCTACTCTCTTACTACTTACTTCTCCTTCTGAAATTGAATGCTTAGAAATTAGCCCCATGAGCTTTATTTATAGGCTTCCAATCCTTGTTAATCAAGGAAGGAATATCTATCTAATTACTAAAGATAAAACTCTAGATAAAAGTAAATAAATCTAAATAAGTAAAACTAGATAAATCCTAGGGTAATTAATTGTTCACCCTTAGGATAGATAAAAAGATAAAGATAAAAATATCTAAATCTTCATGTGTTAGAAATCTCATCTCGAAAATATCTCCATCGGATTCGGGATAGAACCTTAACAAGAACCGGACTAGCTCGAAATCGGCCACTGTTGGTCAACTCGATATCGAGTAGCTTCCTCGATATCGACCAACTTTTCTCGCGTCTTCAGCTCTGCTACTCGATTCCGGCCTCCAAAGTGAAAATCGACTAACTTTTACTCGATATCGACTTGTACTGGTCGATATAGACTTGAATTCTTCTTGGCTCAGCATCCTTGTCGATTTCTGGGACTCCAGCTCGATTTGGGCTTGGTCGACTTCGACCAATTTGGTCGATGTCGAGCAAATGTGACAGCTCTCAGCTTTCCGCTCTATTCTTGAAACGCACTTTCTTGAGTCCTCGTTCGTCGGATTGACGCATATGAGTATGTGTTGGAAAGCTCTTTTCGAGGGCTACAACTCTCATGAAAACATCAAAGCTTGATTCAGAACGATGCATGGTGAAAAATGGCGTTTTCTCCAGCTGCGCCATCCTTAGCTTCTTCATGACTTTCTTTTAAGCTCCAAAGTGCGTCCGATTTCTGCGAAATTAAACAGAAACTAGTGTAGACTCCATAATTTGGCAAATAAGTGTAAACTACATAGATTCTGTATTAATCTAACCCAAATGCATGAAATGCATACATAAATCGATATAAAAGTAGATATAAAACATGACACAAAACATGGACATCAAATCACCCCATACTTAAGATTGCTTGTCCCCAAGCAATAACTTGGATGGTCATTCAGGGGAAGAATTCAGACTCTCAACATCATAGATTCATTCTTATATAACCATGCAATCAATTACCATCATCGAAAAGTTACTTGTGCCACAAATCCATGCATGTGCAAATAAAAAGCAACATCTACTCACAAAAAGAGGGTTATGCAAAAACAATTCATGTGACAAAGCATTAATAATAAAGAGGACTTTATTTAAGCTCAATAAGGAGTAGATTGGTAAAAGGCTAAATGTGGGCAATTTTTGGCCATGTGGTGTTAAATCCGGGGAAATGCATTATTTCCAAACTTTCTTAACCACATCCATTCTTCATAAGATTCACCACCTTCCATAATGCTTTTTTTTTTTTCAATATTATGCTTTTACCTCTCTAACCTCAGCACTGCCTTCTCGCGAGTCGCAAACATGGGTGTCATGAATGGCCCCGGATACTTAGTGTTTTGGACTCCTCACCTGTGTGTCCCATCTCACTGAACTATTATCTCAGTAAACATGGTCGATCTACCTTTATCTCTTGAGGTGACCGAATTTTCTTTCACTCATTAAATTTTCCATAAATTTAAATCTTTCCTGCCAAAACTCCAATAATGACAACACAACAACCATATAATAATCTCCATAATGTGACATCATTCTCAACATAATCCCCGGATAGGAAATAAGTTAAAGAATGGACAATATTTAGTACATGTGGAGCAATAATTAAAATAAGGCATATATATGGCTATTTGTGATGCATAAGCATAGGTAAGACTAGGATTACAACAATATGAGCATTATATGGAAATATAAAGTCCTCCATCCTCTTATCATGCAACATGTCAAAAGCAACTTCAAATTTTACCTCCTTTCATGGTTTTCAATAAAATATGCACTTCATTGTGACTTCCCTTTACTAGGCAATTTCATGCTATATATCTAATGAATCCAATTTTGCATCGTCGAGTTCAATTAAAGCTTCCATGACTCTTTTCTTTAGACAATTTACAAGCATTGGGAGATGTCTCATAACACTTTGAGTTTAGCAATTAAGCACAAAAAATTTAAAATTTTACTCAAAATTCAACATGTTAAACCAAAAACAAGAATAAAACATAAAATAATGATAATGAGCTCTTCCCCCACCCCATACTTAAAATATACAGTGTCCTCACTGTATAAAATCAATATAAACAAGGGTAAAGGAAAGAACTCACCGAATAACGCGCCAAATATGCAAAATAGGGCCGTCGAGTAACTGAGGTAGGCGACGTCGAGTACACTGGCTGCATCGAGTTGGAATCTGAAGTCGGGGAAGCTCCTGGTTTGGTCGGCGTCGAGTAGCTAGGACGACGTCGAGTAGATCTGTGCTGCTCCTCTTCGTGGTCGATCTCGACTAGCCTAGTCGATTTCGACTGATTGTCAGGGACTTCATCTTCCTCTCTTTGCGACCCTTTATTGCTTCTCGCCCTAAAAATGTTAGTTTTCACAAAAACAAGACCTTCCACATGAAGTATTCAAAACCAAAAAAACAAAAATAAACAAAACCAAAACCAAAAGTTTCAAAGTCCCAAAATTCAAAAGTTTTATGTACATGCTCTAGATTTTAGAGTCTCTAGGCCGACTTCTCCATTAAGCATTAGCTTGGCTCATCTTTTTCCGGAGGTATAGGTGGATCTGGTGGATCCTCCGGTGGTGGGAAGCGTGGAATGTCATCCGGAGGCATCATATGGAGAAGTTTAAATCTCCCTGAGTGAACGCTCCATGTCTCCACCCATTTATCTTCCTGGGCTTCAGCTGGCCTACATAAAGGAATATATAAAGGAAATTTGCATACCTCATCATCGTATCCCTTCTGCTCAATAGTTGGATTTGGTTGTGTGTCTCCACCACAGCTAACTGGTTGAGTGGGAAGAGATACTTCCGCCTTATCCTGCGGAGCTTTGTGCCACTTTACGAGGACCCCATACTTGAACAGAAACATCGGTTGCTCAAAATCGTCGGGGATTGCCTTCACCTTGTAAGGTAAAAGTGACTTTGAAACAACATGGGCAACGACGTCTGACTTCTTCTTTTCTAGCTCTTCTTCTTCTTGAGGTTCTTCAAATGGTTTTTCAAAGACAGATAGCAAAGTTGGAATTGAGATAGTGAAAGGACATACCTGGGTATCGACTTTAGAGAGGTTGATATCGACTGGAGATGGGTCGACATCGACTAGGCGTTGGTCGAGGTCGACCTCGGGTTCAGATCCTCCTTCTAGCGGGATTGGGGCTTCTGGGGGTGATTTTGACAAATCTTGTAGCTTCATAAATGCGCGTACTCCCTCAAGCCATGCCTCCTCATCAATGATGTATAGCCATCTCAAATATTCCAATTCTTTTGCATACCGTCTCAATCTTTCCCTTTCGGCCCATGTTCCTAAACACTCGAAGGTGTCCTGCATCCACCTGTAGAAGAAAACTCAAGGAAAACGTGAGATCTAACTACCTAAGGCGCGAATGATTGCTTCCCCGACAACGGCGCCAATTTGTTGTAAGGAGGAAATCGAGTTTAAAATATAATAAAATAGATCAAACCAGATTCGTGCCCGCGCAAATGATTACAAGACTTCCTCCTGATGTAGTAGTGGGAAGTCAGAATCAATCCTCGAGGAAGCGTGTCAGCGGATCCTACACAGCGGAAAATCTCACAAGTAGTCGACCAAAGTGTACTCGACCTCAACTAAGTGCTAGTCGACACGGGTCAGTGTAGTCGATTCCGAGCAACAGAAGAATCTGGGTGGTGGTCGACGTCGACTAGGCTTACTCGACGTCGACTACAATTTGGTCGTAGTCGAGTTCCTGCAGAGACACAAACAGCATCGATCTTTGCTTGATCGAAAATCAGTGGTCGACGTCGACCAAAGGATGGTCGAAGTCGAGTAGTAACAGTAAAACAAAGAACAAAACTTTGCGGAATTCGGAATAAACTATGTGAAAGAAAACTTCCAAGATCGGGGTTTGCAACATCGATAACCAAACATGCATAAGGCAATATAAATAACGATAATCATGCATATTGCATCGAAGGATTAAGCTTTTGCCTTTTCCAACAATTAGACAACTCTTTCAACAAACCCTAATTGTATCTACCGATTTTATGTTTATTAATCCAAGTTGTTAACATGGATTTCTATTAAATAGAGAATAAACACATAAAAGGTAGTAGATGCTCAAAACAAGATAAAGGTCGGATCTTTACCTCAAACACGCATGGCTATCGTCGGGCTCGCCCCGACCCTAGAAGTGGGTGGACTACTCGCTCTTCATCACAATTGCAGACATCGTTGATGAAAAAGAAACAATTTGCATTAAATTAAACCAAATAGAGCTTACAACCAAAGGAAGCCAATTCCGCTCTCGCTTCACAAACTCCTCTTGGCCTCCACTCTCTCTCTACTCTCTTACTACTTGCTTTTCCTTCTGAAATTGAATGCTTAGAAATCAGCCCCATGAGCTTTATTTATAAGCTTCCAATCCTTGCTAATTAAGGAAGGAATATATATCTAATTACTAAAGATAAAACTCTAGATAAAAGAAAATAAATCTAAATAAGTAAAACTAGATAAATCCTAGGGTAATTAATTGTTCAACCCTTAGGATAGATAAAAAAGATAAAAATATCTAAATCTTCATGTGTTGGAAATCTCATCTCGAAAATATCTCCATCGGATTCGGGATAGAACCTTAACAAGACTCGGGCTAGCTCGAAATCGGCCACTGTTGGTCAACTCGATATCGAGTAGCTTCCTCGATATCGACCAACTTTTCTCGCATCTTCAGCTCAGCTACTCGATTCCGGCCTCCAGAGTGAAAATCGACCAACTTTGAGTGGATATCGACTTGTACTGGTCGATATCGACTTGAATTCTTCTTGGCTCAGCATCCTTGTCAATTTCTGGAATCCAGCTCGATTTGGGCTTGGTCGACTTCGACCAATTTGGTCGATGTCGAGCAAATGTGACAGCTCTCAGCTTTTCGCTCTGTTCTTGAAACGCACTTTCCTGAGTCCTCGTTTGGCGGATTGACGCATATGAGTATGCGTTGGAAATCTCTTTTCGAGGGCTACTACTCTCATGAAGACATCAAAGCTTGATTCAGAACGATGCATGGTGAAAAATGATGTTTTTTCTAGCTGTGCTATCCTTAAATTCTTCATGACTTTTTTTTAAGCTCCAAAGTGCGTCCGATTTCTGCGAAATTAAAAAGAAACTAGTGTAGACTCCATAATTTGGAAAATAATTGTAAACTACATAGATTTTGTATTAATCTAACCCAAATGCATGAAATGCATACATAAATCGATATAAAAGTAGATATAAAACGTGGCACAAAACATGGACATCACCTTCCACAAAATCCATTCCAATGGAATGCCAGGGTCCCTCAGGAATGGGCAATGGTTGTAGCAGACCCGGGTAAACTACTATCTCATGCTTATGTCTCTGGAAAACATCACATTCTTTGATGAATCCTTCCACAAATGCCTTCAATTTGGTCCAGTAAAACAAGGATTTAATTCGGTGGTATGTTGCTCTACTACCTGAATGACCTCTAGTAGCTTCATCATGAAATGCCTTAGTTATCTTGGATCTCAGTTCCTAATGATTCCCAATCACCACTCTGCCTTTGTATCTCAGTATATCCCCATGCCATTTAAACTTTGAGTGTGGATCCACAACAACCTCTGTCTTGATTTTATTAATCTCATCATCATCAACATAGCTGGCACTCACCTCTTGCATCCAAGATGGTTTGAACCATTGCTTGGCAATGCGCCTTAGCTACCACTGGTTCAAACAATCCTCTTTTAGACAATGCATCTGCTACTGGGTTGCACCGTCCTATCCTATATTGAATGGAGTAAGATAACCCAAGCAGTTTCCTAACTGCTTTTTCTGTAAGTGAGTTGTCACTTGTTGATCTAACAAGTGTTTGAGGCTTTGGTGATCAGTAATAATCACAAAGGGATGGGGTTCTAATTAATGGCGCCACCTATCAACTGCATACATAATTGCCAATAATTATTTCTCATATGTAGACAATAGGAGATGTTGTCCATGAAGGGCCTTGCTAATGAAAGCCAAAGGCGGCCTTCCTTGCTGCATCAACACTGCACCAATGCCTACCTCACATGCGTCTGCCTCAGTTTGAAATGGAAGAGAGAAATTGGGAAGAGGCAACATTGGTGGAGAAGCTAGCATTGTTTTTATCTAATGGAAAGCATATGTACTGCCAGTGGTCCATACAAAGCCTTCATTCTTCAAAAGTTCAGTCAATGGTCTGCAAATACTTCCAAAATTCTTAATGAAGCGTCTATAATAACCTGCCAAACCCAAAAAGCTCCTCAATTCACAATAGCCTCAATTTTTGAATTATCAGTATCTACTCCTTCCTTTGAGATCACGTGACCCAAATACTCAACCTGA
The DNA here is from genome assembly GCA_037127255.1 of Persicaria tinctoria. Lineage (NCBI taxonomy): Eukaryota > Viridiplantae > Streptophyta > Magnoliopsida > Caryophyllales > Polygonaceae > Persicaria > Persicaria tinctoria. Next base: position 69,969,861 of record JBANSL010000007.1, on the reverse strand, counting down.
GAAACCCCAAAGCTGCACTTAGATCTCTTGGCAAAAAGTTGGTGCTTCTTCATGCTCCTTAGCACTGATTTCAAATGGCTCACATGCTCCTTCATAGATCTACTGTAAACCAATATATCATCAACGAAAACTAGAATAAACTTTCGCAAAAATTCAGCAAATACCACATTCATGAGAGATTGAAAAGTGGTCGGAGCACTGGTTAAACCAAAGGGCATCACATTGAACTCAAAGTGTCCATTGTGAGTTCTGAATGCAGTTTTTTCTATATCATTTTCAGCCACCCTTACTTGGTGATACCCGACTCTGAGGTCTAACTTGGAGAACACCATAGCCCCATGGAGTTCATCTAACAACTCCTCAATGTTGGAAATGGGGAGTTTGTCTTTCACTGTTGCCTCATTCAACCTTCTATAGTTGACACAAAAGCGCCAGGTGCCATCCTTCTTCTTCACCAACAATGTTGGAGAAGCAAAAGGGCTCTGACTGGGTTTGATGAGGCCTGTTGACATCATCTCCTTCACCTATCTTTCAATTTCATCCTTCTAGCCATGTGGGTAACGGTAAGGCTTGGAGCAAATCGCTTTTGTGCCTGGTTTCAGGGGAATATTGTGCTCACACCCACGTTCAAGTGGAAGGTGTGTGGGTTCTTCGAAGACACCTTTGAACTATTCTAGAACCGCACCAATCATCCTTGGTACTGGCTCCTCTGCAGCACACAGTTGGAAGACCTGGGCTACCTGGATAATAGTCTCATGCTCATCACCCTTCACTAAGGACTGTAATTCCTTCCCTATTAGGTGCTTGATTGCAGCCTCTTTTCTTTGCTCTACAATCCCTTGTAGTTCTACGTTCTTTCCTTCCTTTGAGAAGGCAATGATGATCTTATTATAGTCAAATTGTACTGGGCTATATTTTTTCATCCAATTCACCCCTAATAGCAGTTTAAATTCACCCACCTTTAGTGCCCAGATATCAATTGAATAGCTGCCTCCTTGGATATTCCACTTGAAGCCCTTACACTCCTGTCTACAGAACAGCTTCCCTTTGTTTAATCCTTCCACAATCATCAAGGTGGCTGGTGTGAGTTTGAACCCAGCTTCTTTAGCTACCATGGGATCCATAAAACTGTGAGTTGATCCGCTATCAATGAGAACATTGATCATCCTATTTCCAATGTAACCTTTAACCATGATTGAAGTGTCTGAATAATTGCCTGTCAAAGCTCGTACGAAACTTTCCTACTCCTCGTCAAGCTGCTCATCCCTTGGTGTCCCCAGATCCACAGGTTCACTCTCTTCCTCCAATTCCGTGCCTTGGGAGGTCAGATACTTAACCGAAGAAACTTTGCAGCGATGGCCGACGAAATATTTCTCTCCACATCCGAAGCATAGCCCCGGAGTCTTCTTGAATTCGAGTGAATTCTTGGCACCCGTCTGATTAACACGAATGCTCTCCTGCGATCTGAACATGGAATTCCCCCCTTTACACGGGTTCTTGCTCACCTTGACCAATGCCTCGACTGCGTCATTGTACAATCAGGAAAGTTCCAATCCTTCAACGAGATCTCTAGGTCTCCCCAGCTTGACCAATGGTTTGATTTCCGATTTCAAACCACTAATGTAACTAGTCACGAAGTATCTTTATGGCAGGTGAGGATTATACGACAGCATACCTGCTCTAAGATCCTTGAATTTCTCGTTACACTCCTCGAGATCGTCCTCCTGAGCCAGCTTGTTGAATTCTTCCACTATTTCTACCCCTTATTTTTCCCCGAATTTGCTGCACAGCGCGTCGCTCATTTCTTTCCAACGAACACCTCTCCTTTGCATCAAGTAGGCCTGAATCCACGTATTGGCGTGATCTTGCATATACATGGCCGCCAGTTCTACCTTATGATATTCTTGGATGCCGAAGATGGAGAAATATTTCTCGCACTTGCGCACCCAACTTCGAGGTTTCTTCCCATCAAATGAAGGAAACTCGACCTTCGGAAATCGATTTTGTCCGGCAAAGAATCCGTCATTTCTCATCGGTGGAGGCCTCTACGGTCCTGAATGTTCCTCCAATTCATGATTCGCTCCTGGTGGAGTTTTGTCTTGCTGATCGCCCGCGAAGTTGAGGTGCGGAGCCGCTTTCTGGTTTTGAATCCGAATCCATTATGCGATTTGAGCCACATTCTGATCCGTCCGTTGCTGCATTTGTTGAAATTCCTCCGTCGTTTTCGGGAGATCTGCAATGACCTGTTGTTGTGCCTGTAAGATTTTGCATTGATCATCCTGCTTCTGGACAACTTCCATCAATCTCCCCTGCGTCAAAGTCGCGAATTGCTGAAGTTGTTGGAGCTGGCCATCCACTTTTTCCGTCACCTTCAATCGTGTGCCGTCCGCCATAGCCAAGAACCAACAAGTCTGATACCACTATGTTAAGCCCCTAGGTATAGGTTAGTGTAACCGATTGTAGAAAGAGGTAGAGAAGTAGGACTGAAGCATATGATTTGATTATGAATGAGAGGTTTGTTACACAATCCATGCTTTATATACACTCCTAACTCTCTCATTTGTGAATTCAACCCTGTACAGATCCACCATACTCTTTTACCTCTTGCTTTCTTTCCTCCTTCCACAATCCATGCACTACTACAAATGCACCCATTAACGACATTTAAACAATGACGTTTTTCCCTAAATGTCATTAAAAGTATATTTAATGGCGTTTTCAAACAAAAACGTCATGATCTCGTAGAGTATTATTATTTCATGGCGTTTTTGAAATGCCATAAAATATTATAGCGTTTATAAACGCCATAAATTTGGGGCGATTGGGTATTTTTGAATGATATTCTTCAACGACGTTTACGAAACGCCATAATATTTAAGTTTTATGGCGTTTTTTAAACGCCATTGTGTAATAAGAAAAATATGGCTTTTAAAAACGCCATGCTTAAGTAAATATTGGGCAGAAATTTATTCGCGCGAATTTTAAGCCAAAATTTGTAATTTCCCGCAAAAATGTGATTGAAAATTTGTAAAATGAAATCAAATTTCCCTAAAAGTGAATTAACCTCAAACTCACTCCCCGTCTCCCCCGTCTGAGAAAAATCAGTCCCGTCTCAGACTCTCGCCCTTCTTCCTCTCTCTGTTCGCCCTTCTTCCTCTCTCAGTCCCGTCTCACTTTGAATCCTCCGACGTTCCTCGTTGCTCGCCGTGGTTGCCTCCTCCCCTCTGTTCCTCCGTCGTTCGTTGCTCAGTGGTTCGCTGCTAGCCGGGGTCGCTGCTCGCCGTGGTCGCTACTCGGGCTTCACTGCTCGGCGTGGTCACTCCTCCTCGGTTCGCTGCTCGCCATTGTTGCTGCTTGCTGTGGGTGGACAGTGGTTGCTGTTTCGTCCCAAGCCCCAAAATCCCAAGCAATCGAGTCCAAACCAAAACCCTAAATTGTCTTCGGGCAAGGTACTTTTCGTTTTGCTATCATGTGATAAATTTTGTGCAATTAGGGATTTGTCTGTGTGAAAACTTGATTGAAATTTGAGTTTGTAAAGACAAAAAGAAAACTTGATTGAAATTTGAGTTTGTAAAGACAAAAATGTAATCTGTGTGTATAGAACAAGATTGATCAAATGCAGGAGCTCCGAAAGGGTTTTCTCCTTTCTCTAAATTGAAGAAATGAATGGATGCGTTAGTTACAATAGAAAGGTTTTAGCCTCTTATTTACACTGCTAACCAACTTCCTAATACAAGAGAAAAGGCTAAGCTACTTAGGTGTACTGCACTGTCCTCGATTTCCCGGTTTTGTGTGTTGTGTTTGTCTTTGCTGATCAGTCAAGTGGTCCTTGATATGACGCACTTGACCAGCTTGATTGACCTCCAAATACTGTGTCATATGAAGAGTGTAAAATTGCAACAGGATATTCATGTTGTTAATTAAGAGAGATTGAAGTAGTAAGGTACTCATGAAATCCTAAGCACTTGGAATAATCTGCAAGCCTTAGGACTCCATGAATGTGTAGAAAAGAACACTTTTGATTCAACTTTTGAATGCTAATTGTAAAAGTATTTTATGGAATTGGGCATGTCTTTAGGTGTCTTAGGGCCTAGTATCATGTTTCATGATGAAAAATGATGAATTACCTATTTCTTTCCCCTTCACCTAATTAGTTTAGCTTCCCTAGTCAAATCTCTAACAATTCTCATATCTTTGAAATGTGTTTTGGATTGTATACTTCTCATTTTTCAAAACCATATGATCCATCTTGAGTTGCAAGCAATCAGAATATTTACTGTATATGTATTAAAAAAAAGAATTTATGATCTGTCTATTTGTGATTCATAGGATTGCGTGGAAACTAAATGGTAAAGAGCTCTTGAACTGTCTCGATCTTCTATTTCCAAGGTAAAGGTATTCTTTTTGGCAAGCTTTGACAGTAGGTTTGATTTATTTCTTGAGTTACTGTTTTTTCAGTTATGTTGGCTTCTTTGATAACTTAACTCATTTGCATTGATAACCTTTATGCTTATTTATTGTTCTCCACGGTTCACATTGTTGGTATGCCATAAAGAGTATATTTTTCCCTTTTTATTTTGCATGTAGTTGTCAAAGAAAATGTCAAAACACTTGGTATATATGCCTTCTTTTCTTTATTAATTCATAAAACTATCTATAAGGTAATTAATTCATAAAACTATCTAGAACGTAGTAAGAAACTAACTAGTTCATTAATAGAGTAAGTAAATAACTTCATCGTTTTATTTCTAAAATATTGACTCTTTCAAGGGTTGAAAGAGTTCATAACTATAGGCTGATTGTGAGTGGATGATGTTCAAAAGGATTCTCCTCTCCCCCCCTCCCCATGCCTACCTGTGTTGATTGTGTATTAAAAAAACGCTTGTCTTGATGTGTTGATTGTGTATAAAAAGTTGGTAAGAAGCTTATAACAAATGTTATAACTGAAGCTGGTAATGAGATCACTTGAAATGTATTTCAATTTGTTTCTTTGTTGACTTGAATCATTTCTATTTTTTGTTTCGTTATTAGTTGGGTTAAAGCATTTCCATTTGTTACTTTGTTTAAAAAAATACCCTACTATTTTATTAGGTAAGGATATCCAAGATTTGTTTCTCCTTTAGCATGGATAAAAGTTGGGTAAAACTAGATAAAAATAGTCATGGGTATCGAGAAGGGGTTAAACAATTTGTCTTACATTCAAAGAGGGGTGGTAGGAATCCAGAAATGGCTATATGCCCTTGTGCAATTTGTCGTAACCTCAGCCGACAATCTGATGATGACTTGGAGATACATTTGTTGCAATATGGTGTTGATCCTGATTATGATATTTGGTGTGCACATGGTGAAGAGATTCCATCGGTAGATGTTGTAGATGGTGAATGTATCGAATCTGCTGATGTGGATTATGAGCTTCCAGAAGTGCTTCAAATGTACAAAGACGCTAGCTTTTTTGATGGAGTTGGAAGTCCAAGAATCAATGTCACTGCAGAAGATTACAGATGCAAAGTGGAAGAGGCAGAAGTCCCTCTATATCTTGGATGTAAGAAGAAGTATACAAAGTTGTCAGCCACCCTCATATTTTATAAATTCAAAGCCTCTTATGGCATTGCTAATGGAGCATTTGATGAACTCCTTGAAGTAATTAAGGACATGCTTCCAGAAGTCAACACTTTTCCAGGAACTCTCTCCGCAATTAAAAAGTTTTTGAAGGGATTTGATTTAGGGTATGAGAAGATTGATGCATGCATCAATGATTGTTGCTTGTTTAGAGGTGAAGACAAAGCAAATCTTGATACATGCCCTGAATGTAATGCTTCGAGGTGGAAGGTGAATCCAAGGACCAACCGAATAGAAGAGGGAGTTTCAGCAAAGGTCTTACGTTATTTTCCCATAATTCCAAGGATTAAGAGGATGTTTCTTTCGGAATGCACTAGTGAGCTACTAACTTGGCACTCTACTCATCATAGTCAAGATGCCATGATGCGTCATCTAGTCGATTCGGTTCAATGGCGCACCATAGATCAGAAATGGCCAAGTTTTGCTGCTGATTCAAGAAACCTTAGATTGGGATTAGTAACTGATGGATTTAACCCTTATAACTCTCTGAGCTCAACACATAGTATATGGCCCGTCATTTTAGTCATCTATAATCTGCCTTCGAATGTTTACATGTCTGCAGAAAATTTAATGCTAAGTCTACTTATTCCTGGAAAAAAACAACCAAGAAATGAGATAGATGTGTATTTGCAGCCACTTATAGATGATTTTCTGGAGCTATGGTCGGTTGGGGTAGATATGTATGATGCATTTCAGAGGGAAAGGTTCGACGGATACTTTGAGGTTGCTTGTGAAAGGGCCTAGATTTTATGCAATGTCGCATACTGGTTTCATAATTAATGGAAAACGTTTCCACACATTGGATGCAAATGTCTCCACAGCTGACTATGGTGTCCATGTTGAAGCGGATACTAATCTGAATTATTATGGGGTTATAAGGGAAATTTTGGTGTTAGATTTCTATACTTTTCGGTTGGCTGTTTTCCGATGTGACTGGGCAAATATTGTAAATGGTGTCAAAAAGGAGGATGGGTTTACCTTAGTAAACCTTCGGGATAACTTAATTAAAAAAGATCCATTCATTTTAGCATCTCATGCAAAACAAGTGTTTTATTCTAGGGAAAGTGGAAATTCTAGTTGGTATGTGGTGTTAAAGGCTCCTCCAAGAGGCTTTCATGATTTAGAAATGTTTGATGAGTCTGTTTTTACGTCTTATGCACCTTTGGATGTTTCTGCACTTGATGTAAACTCTTGGGATGATAATGAAAGTTAACTTTGTTGTGTGTCTTTTGTAATCTTATATTGTGTTCTAATATATGGTCGTTGTATGCTCAATGTAAATGTGTACATAATGTGACTTTGTAAATATTTATAGAAATAACATGTTTCTCTTAAAGACTTTGCAGGGGACTTGAAAATTTTTCAATTGACAAATTAGCATAAATGAGTGAGGTATGATGGAATAGCTTCATTATTACTGTATACTCTATAACACAAGTTTTCTTTTACTTCTAAATATCTATTTTCATGTTGCACAGAATACAAGTGACAGAAAGAGATGTAGGGAAGACCTGGTCCCAGCTCAGACTAAGGGGAGTTCTTTGCAAAGTGAAAAAACAACCAATGTGTCTCCGAAAAATAGGAAACCGAGAGGTAGGACGTGTTTACAGGTTATGGCAACTGGGGCAAAGGAGAAAAAGCTAGTAGAGTGGAATGCGAGGGGGCAGCCAGTTGGAGATGTATCCGTGAAGTTCTCATCCACTATGGGGGTGATAGTTCGAGAACAAGTACAAATTAATATTGACAGTTGGCATAGAGTGAACGCTCAAACAAAGGAAACTCTATGGACACTTTTGATGGTAATTTTAGTTATCAACCTTTGCACGTATTTTACGTATTAGTTTTTTGCTCTAGGTTGGTTTATAAAGTAAGCATGAGCCTTTGCACTTATTGGTTCAGTTTGGTCTAGCTTTCATGGATGTGGCAGTACTTTGCTCTACTCATACTAATAGATTTATGAAACTTGCTTCAATTTGTTACATTTTACTTGGATTGTATTTAGTGCTTTATAGACTAAGTTTGCAAATTTTGCAGCAAAAATACTTGGTGGATGTGTGTTTTAAGCTATTCGTCATGCAACAAATGGGGAAACTTTGGAGATCTTGGAAATCTGAACTTTCAACTCAGATAAGAAAAATCATGGAATCAAGGTCAACTAATGTAGAGAGAACAAGTCAACTTGCTAACATAAGGCCTCATGATGTGTCCTTGGAAGAATGGGATCAGTTTGTTAAAAGTCGAATGACAGAGAAATGGCATGTAAGTAATCGCATATATTGATTTAGGAAAAAGCACATTTACTTTATGTTTTTTTAAAGTTGAAATTAGATCTATGTAATTCAACCAATGAAAATGTCTTTTAACATTCATGACCAGTGCAAGGTAAATGATCTTTTCTTCTGGAAGGTGAGCTGGTTTTCATCAATTTGGCCCCTGGTTTCATGTGTTGGCTGAAAATAACACATTATTTATGAGTTTTTAGTGTACTGTAAGGTGATCAGTTTTTTTTATACTATGGTGTTTATTCGAGCTTAACATGAATTACATATATTGATGTAGGAAAAAAGTTTGAAAATGAGAGAAATAAGGTCAAAACAGACTTTGGTCCACACATTGAGTCGTAAAGGGTATAGTCGTAAGGAAGATGAGTATGTAAGTGAAAATTGGAGTTTTTGTTGTTGTCTGTTCAGCTTTAAGTTCATGTTTCTGCGTATTGTTTTCTTCGTTCATTTACTTTTATGTGTTCCCATGTGCAGAACAAATTAAACCCAGATAAGCCTTTGACAAAGCCTGCACTATGGATTGAAGCACATGTGTCAAAGAAAAAGACTAGTGAGGCTAACACTACCAAAATTGTATGTAATATAACCTACAAAGCATCACTTGACTTATCTCGAAAAATTACATTTAACTATGTTTTGTTTAATTTATTATTCAAGGATGCCATAAAAAAGAAAATGGAAGAGGCTCCACCAAATGATAACGGAGAGGAGATTTTGACTCAAGTACTTGGTAAGGAATACCCAGGTCGTATTAGAGGTCTTGGAGGAGGGGTTACAAAAACCAAGTTGTATGCTCAATCACAAAGGGAGTTCAAATATGCAAAAATGGAGGCAAAACTGAACAAAATGGCATTGAGGTATAAAAAAATTGAGGCTGCATTAGCTTCCAAACTTGGAATTACCTTGGATGACGATGATAGCGATGATGCTGATGGTGAAAGTGGGGAAGATGCACCTGAAAATTCCAAGGTATATATTTATGTACATATTTCCTTAGTTCTTTTATCTTTATATATATATATATATATATATATATATATATATATATATATATATATATATATATATATATATATATATATATATATATATATATTTGATTGATGATGCTTAGTGATATTTTTTTAAATTCATAGAACAAAGTCCAAAGTGGTGCAATTGAAAGTGCAACTCCAACGCCTACTACAAATCGACATGTACATATTTCGTTAGTTCTTTTATCTTTTTATATATATATATATTTGATTGCTGATGCTTAGTGATATTTTTTTTTAAATTCATAGAACAAAGTCCAAAGTGGTGCAATTGAAAGTGCAACTCCAACGCCTACTACAACTCCACATGTGCATAGTATTTTGTATATGAATAATTCTATCGGTTTGGATTTAGATAACTCTTCTTATGGAACATACTTTCTAGTCACGACAGGGAAGCACGCATCAACCTTCAATCAATGACAAGTGCAAGTTGATCAATTGGAATGGCAATGGAGAAGAAGTGGCAAAAGGATCCATCTCAGCCGTAGATCCAAAAGCAGTTGTGCATGGGTATATACTTGGGCCAGATTGTTATAGGGTGTCAATTGAAGAAGTGTTGGTGGAAAGTGCTGAATTTTATCGCTATGAGCCAGAATTTACAAACCTTACAGATTCAATTGGTAGCACAATAGCTTGGCCGATCAAATACATTGTCCTTGATCAGGTAACCGTTGCTTTTTTGTCTATTTCTTTGTATATTTCCTTGTAATGACTCCTAGTCTTGAAATTGCTACTTTTAATCTTCATATGAGTATTTAGATTAGGTTTGATCTAGTTTGAGATCATTTCTTTGTATGCTGAATTTAGCCACTTATGGTTGGCTTCATAGTACTTACTTTTGTTTTGGCTCAAATTGATTTTTTTTCCCCCTTGATTAGTTTCTTGGGGTTAAATAAATTTGATCTATGTAAATTTCTTATCATTCATGTTTAGGATTATGGTTGTAGTTGCATGATTTTTCTCCTTGAAGCTGAGCTGGTTGTAAATGATGAATTCCCTAGGTTTCTTGGATTGGCTGAAAAAGCACATTTACTTTATGTTTTTTTTAATCACACAGGTGTTTTTAGTGTTGTATGATTTATGAGCTTAGAGTGTGTTTGAAGGTTACAATGTGCCTTATATTATGACTAAGCGAGAGAATAATCCCCCAATATGAGCTTGTAGTTAATGAGTGCTTGAGGTAATTTGATAGTTGTATAGTTAAAATTGGATTGGTTCTTGTTTAAAGTTTAACTTCATGTGTTGGCTGAAAATAACACATTATTTATGAGCTTTTAGTGTACTGTAAGGTTCTATACTTGATTAAATATTAGTTATGAGCTTTTTTTTTGCTGTTTATCTTATTATTTCTACCTTTTATTACCTTACACTAGTTGCAAAAACAGTAATTTTATTCTTGTTATACTATTGGTTTAGTGATGTTTTCTGGAAGATTGTAACTCATTCTACCTTGTATTTTTTTTCCTTGCATTCTAGTGGCATTATAGTTACAACGGAGAGTAGTTTGATTTTTAGATTAACAAGGCTTATACTTTCCTCCCTGTCCTCTGAACAGGAACATGAAGTTAGTCGAAGCTGCTAAGACTCCTCTTTGTCCGAGCTTTTGAAAATGAAGATTAGAAACTTCCTCTAAAAGACCCATTTTGTAGGATGTTCAAAACTGTGCACATGGTCTTCTCAATGTAATGGTCGAAAACTGTCCACTTGATCTTAACTATGTAATGGTAAAAAAACATATATGTAATGGTCAAAACTGTGGTGTCAGACCGATTTTGTATGCATCTCATTAGATATGTATAATATATATATTTTGTAGGTTCACCTTTGTGTTGTATGATATTTGACAAATGTGAAAAGCAGGGCTGCTGTGCTAGCATGTATTGGCATATAAATTTGGGATTCAGAAAATAATCCTAAATTCTATGGCGTTTTGAAAGCGTCGTAGGAAAGCACATTTTGTGGGTTCTCATTTATGGCGTTTTATAAATGCCACTGATTGTGATTTTTATAGCGTTTATGAAATGTCATAATTTTTTTTCCTTGAGAGAAAGATGTTGATATGGATTCCATATCAACATCTATGACGTTTTTAAAATGCCATGAAAAGTACTTTCTATGACGTTTTTCAAATGCCGTTGATATGGATTTTGAAAAAATGAAGTTTTTTATGGCGTTTTTAAAACGCCGTAAAAGCTCTCTTTTCTCTTTTTAAACCTTATTCATGGCGTTTATTAAATGCCATAGAAAATATTTTAACGGCGTTTTTAAAACGCCGTGAAATAATTCCAGAAAGCACGGCGTCACCTTCGACGGCGTCACCTTCCAGAAAGCACGGCGTCACCTTTGTGTTGTATGAGAGGTTTGTTACACAATCCATGCTTTATATACACTCCTAACACTCTCATTTGTGAATTCAACCCTGTACAGATCCACCATACTCTTTTACCTCTTGCTTTCTTTCCTCCCTCCACACTCCAATTCAACCCTGCTCCTGCCTTATCCTCTAATTCACTTTTGTGAAGGAAAAAAAATCTCATTTTCAGTAGTACAAATCTTTCTATCATCTACCTACACTATTGTAAGTAGTCACGAGTGAGGACAATCAAGACTTGAATTCAAAGAGTGATGCCATTCAAGACCAAATTATAAGTAGACTAAATTCAACCCAGCAGTAAGATATTTCAAAACCTTAATTCAAAAATTTTGCGACAACAATCAATACTTTAGAACAAGAACCAAACAAATTCGAAAACAAGAGAGGGCAACCGTTAATGTGCAAAGGGAGAGCGAGGGCGATCAATTTCAACTTATAGCAGATGCAAGTGCTACTTTTGAATTGTGGAGATCGAGTGTCGACGAGGGGGGCCAACGAGAGACTTACTAAGGCAACAAGATGAGGGCAATTGGGGACGCCTGGACGAGAGCTTGAATTGGTGCCGGAGGGTAAGGTAAGGGTGACGACCCGGAGCTAGTGTTTATCCATTTTTGAAGATTTTTAGAGAAGTTATTTTCAGATGCATTTACTAATCTAGTTACATCACAGTTTCTCAGTAAATTTATATAAAAAAAAAAAACACATATCTTATACAAGAAATTAAATTCGTATAGTACGAATTGATTAGCAATTATCAAAATCACACTTCTATAGCATATTCACTACACCACACACGCGTAATACCTTACCCTTCAAACCAGTATATATCATATGTTACAACGTCTATATATGATCGATCAAACCAGAGTGGAGCATTGAGAGGTTGAAGGATCAAACAAGGCCGGAAGCAAAAACCTCCTCCCATTCACCCCATTGGCGTTGTAGCTGGCCCCACTGGTCGCCTCCACCAGCAGCTGCCCCGGGTACCCCGGGTAGGCCCCTTTCCCGTACACCCCCGGGCAGGCCGTAGCTGCCTCCAACGGAGCCTCTTGTGGGCCCTGGTAGTACCCGTTTCCGAACGGGTTGGTCGCCGTCCCCGCCAACAGGCTCGCCAGGTTGATAACCATCCCGTCCAGGCCCACGTCGTTGTTGGGGGCCACCAGGGGCGGGCCTTGAGTGCCGTAGATGGGCTGGTGGAATGGCCACGCGCACTGCCCGGGGCACTGCTTGCCCGCGTTCCCAACCCACACGTACTGGCTCCTAGTCGTCGCGGTTGACCCGTGGGTCCCACACCTGCTCGAGCAGAAACCGTCAACTGCCACGTCATCCGCAGTCAAAACCACGTTGATTGAGTTGACCCCGCCCTTGGAAGCCAAGGACTCGACTTGCTCGAGAGTGAGTGATTTGCCGACGGAGTAGCTCTCGTCGATTATTTGCTTCCCCAGCGAAACCGAGAGAGGAGGAGGTGAGGCGGAGGATTTGTGATCCGCCGGCCGGGGGTAGAGTTTCGCGACGGAGTCCCACCAGGTGGCGACCGACGGTTGGGATTCACGTTGTGAGGGGGAGAGGGAGGTCACGAAGTCGGCGATGATGGCCCGTTGGGCGGGCTTGAAGGCGCCGTACCATATGAGGCTGATGGAGTAGCGGCCGCGGAGGAGGGGGCCGTTGTGGTACTCGAACAACATCGAGTCGGATTGAGGGGACTCAGTGAGTTGCCTGGAGGCAAAGGACGATGAAAAGAGAGCCAAGAAGATACCGATTTGGATAACAATGCGAATCGAAGTAGAAGAAGAGATTGCCATCTCTGTATACACAGAAATTTCTTTCTTCTTCTTATAATGAAATGATTGAAGATGGAATGATGGATGATTTGAAGATGAGGTTTGGATGAAGATATATATAGTAGTGGGAGTAGCAAGGCCACATTGCATCTAACAACGAAGGTTCTCGATACGGTACAAGTATATGTATATAAATACTCCGTATATAATAATAAAGTCAAATTTGGGTTTCGATGGATGTTTTAATTATTGAATACTGTAACAATTTGTTGAATGACAGCTACTCATATATACTTAACAGTACGGACTACGGAGGGTCAACGGGGGATGCAAAATCAAAATCAAAAGTCTCGAATAAACGTACGTGTTCGGGTTTGGATCTCATATTTAATTAATAATTACCGTATATGCATTTTTGGTCTCGAGTTTCAAATTGGTAATCATGTATATTGTGTTATTGTATATAGAATGACAATTAAAGTATAGAGATTTATTATAATTGTTTTTCAATCCATTCTTCAATTCTGTCTCTATGCCTTTATATTGTTGTTCATTTTCTATGTTTTTCTGTCTTATTCACTTTTATTTGGACTGTCTAGTATAGTTAGTACTCAAGATCTTCTTATTGTCTTTGAGTGTTTGAGATGAGTTTTTTAGGGTTTTAATGGACAATGGTTTGGCTTGATCGAGTAGGGTTCGCGGGTTGATATGCTTTGTTATTCTTGTTATGATGCATGTTTTATGTGAACGATTGCTGATTTGTTGGGTTGTGATCTCCAGAATTCCCTGTGTGTATCTTCCTTTGACTGATCGATTCATTTGTCGTTTGGCCTTGTTTTACAGTGTAGGCACTACAAGAAAACAATGTTAACTTCGACGCTTTTTATGACCAATTTCGACGCTTTAAAGCGTCGAAATTTTTTGCTTCACGAATGGCAAATGCTATTTTTGACGCAGAATTATGTCGCAACCAATCTCGACGTTCTAGGGCGTCGGAAATGGCATGTCATTTTCGACGTTTTATGGCGTCGAAAATGAAATGCCATTTCCGACACCCTAAAGCATCGAAATTGGCATGTTATTTTTCAAAAAAAAAAAAACGCATTTTTCAACATTCATCCCCTATCAATACACATTAATTAAAATCCTTTAATTAAAAAAAACATTAACACAAATCCAAGCACGAAAAGATGATAAATTATGCAGTGCTCTTAAACATATAACTACAGTGCTCTTAAACGAAGAGCAATGTTATTAGAATATTGCTGAAAAATAAACTCTCCCAGTGCTCTTAAAGGATAGTACATGGTCTAAGCAAAGAGCAATGTTATTAGAATATTGCTGAAAAATAAGAGCACGAAAAGATGATAAACTCTCCAGTGCTCTTAAACATATAACTACAGCAACGTACCTCCCAACATCAACATCACATGAGGAACTCAGGGACTCAAAATTGGCCTGAATTTCATTGTATTGGATACTACACGCAGATTCGGATATTGCATCAATCATCGCTCTTCTTCTTCTTCTTTTCCATTTTCTGGCCATTTTCTGGCTGGCCGGTTCTGGCTCATCCTCGGTTTTAGCATGCTTCTGCTTCTTCTTCTTTGCAAGCTCTGGAAAATGCATGCCAACCATACCACTCTCTAACTCTCATTGCATTTGTGTATATCTCTTTATCAAGATCATCCAACAAACAAATTGCTTGAACTATCATGGTGTCCGCCTAGTGAACAAGACAAACATCACAAGCATAATTCATAACCAAATTCTATTCAAAACCTCAAATCACTAAGCCTAAACAATGAAATGTGCATTATAGACTGACCTTATCAGGACTAAACTTTAAATTGTATCTCGGCAAGCTGTGTGACAAACCCAAACTCATCGGAGCCAGATCCTGAGAAGCTAATCTAGTAATAAGTTCTGGCAACTGCATTCTCACCCCTCTCATCAGCTCCATAACAGCATTGTTATAAACACAATCAATTTGCTATAAGACAGGTAATGTACGTCTCTCGTTGAGAATGGGTCCGCAAGAACATCCTTAGACCTTCGATGGCTTTGCTCCCAACCAACAAGGTTGCAGCAGACAAGGCTTCAGTAGTGTTCTCAAACTTATCAAAAGCTTTCAGCTTCACAATCTGATCAAGCAAGAAAAGCATCATATCAACAATTAAATGCAGTAATAATGTGACATCACATTAGCCATATATTAAGCTCAAGGATGAATTATATCAGTGGACAAAAGAAAGATGCAATTTCGGGCTTTCAACAATATTCTAATAGCACTGGACAAGATAAATCAGACCATATAGTAACCAAGCAAAGAGCAACACATTTCCAAGACCTGGTTCCACTTAGAAAGGGAGGACATGAAAGTTTAATAATATACATGATACTAAAATAAGCAAAGAGCAACACATTTCCATTTTGTTTGCGCTTGAGATCCTAAATTTAGAGATGATAGTAATGTAATGAATTTGGAGACGCGTTTAAGATTTGTAGAGAATAATCTTTACCTGAAATTAAATTTCAGCCAGTACAATCATTTGAATTTTGAAGAGAATAATCTTTACCTGAAATTAAAAGTGTGCTGGTGAGGATTCCTCTGTCACATAGAGCTACCTAGGCAGCAGTATGAAAACAATACAAAATTCAGCCAATGAATAATAGCCATATTACAGAAAATTTATAAAACAAAAAACTTCTTCTGATTGTTTTCATCTTCACTCAGCTCTTCTATTCTTTCTTGCATGACTTTGCACAAGCAAAACCAATAATATCTCAAATTAGATGATCCAAAAGAATAGCAGTAACATTATCCTTTTTTTTTTTACCTTATTTGTTCATCTAATCTACTTTCCTCCATGGAAAGGTTCTTCTGCCTGCAAGAGAGAAGAACATGAGAATCTTGAAAGAAAAATAAGCTAAACCTGAACAAAATATCAGGACCTAGGCATTTGCAAGTTAAGGTAAAAATCATTAGATTATGTTAGAGGCAACCACATGGTATATCTCAAATGTATATTAATTAGATTAAGGCAAAAGTCAAATCTAAACCCAACTGAACTAGATGCTCTTCAAATTGTTGTAAGTTCTTTAATTTATGTTAAATGATTCTCCTTGAATAACTGAATAACTTCCTCAATTCCTCCCTATGAGAACAGAAATATATATAGGCATTAGATTAGGGCAGAATGGAATACTCCGAGAAATTCACAACTGTGGAGGAAATCTGCAAATGACTTGAAACGAATTAGAAGGTTTAAGGATGCTTTAAAGTTTACACAACTATTCTGATGTTAATAACCTATTTACGTCTGAAATAATGATTTCAAGAGACATCAGCATAAACTGATAACTAATCAAACAAAGGAAACCAAAAAATTATAAAACCAACCCCGAATATTGGAAATTGTACCGGTATTATAAGCTACATATCAATAAGAAGCACAAGAGCAAAACCTGTTACATCAATGCGTCATGGCCATTTAACAAACATTGCCCTCAAGAACTGATACACTAGTCAAGCTATTACACGCCTTTAAACGAACATATGCAGGAGATAAATTAAGTACTAACTGAATGTTACTACAAACTGAATGCATTGCATTCAGTTAGTAGTATTGCATCATTTTATTTCACACTCTCCAACAGCGTATGATCCAAATGCTACTACTAACTGAATGTATTGCATCATTTCATTTCACATATGCAAATGAAGTAAACAAAAGGATTTATACAAAGCAACAAACAGGAAAAGAGCTTGTCGATCCAAGAATACAAAAGATACACAGATACCTCTGGAATACAGTTCCATTTATATAAGCATTTTCCACAAACTGGAGTGGAGGCCTGACTGCTTGCAGGATATCTTTCAAGAATACTTTTGTCCTAATAATTATTTGGGAAATGATATTAATTTCGTGAATTTGAAAAGTGGCACTTAAAACTCTACGATACATTGTCAAAATACTAGAAAATGCTAGGGCATGCAGTAGCAGCCACAAAAATAGAAGTGTTTCCAAGCATTACACTTGCTACATCAGATCAAGATTAAGCCAGGAGCAATCCCTAAGTCAAATTTACACTAGTTGTAATATTCTCTTTCATTTGTAAATTTAAAACCAAGTCCTTGCTTAATTCACAAATAAGCATGATGTTTGGCTATCCTACAAAATGGTAAAATGCATTTAAATGATGATTAATTGTGAGAATATATACACTAAAATGAAATAAAATTCTCCCATTATCTATTCATAAATACATACGTGAACAATCTAAGACAAGAAAAGACTCTTCAAGTGGTTAGAAAGTAGCCAAGCATCGTAACTCTTCCAAATAAAGTACCAATTACCAAGATATATATCTAACTTAAAATTTCAAGTTCTAATTTGTGACTGACATCAGAGAATTCAAATATCACAGTCAGTAGCAAATGGTTTCAGATACATATAAATAATTAACATCCAATGATATTCTACTTGAAACAAACCTTGAACATCCCAACTTAAAACTTAAATAGATGAATCCCACTGGCCTTCAAGAACTGATCATACCGCACCAGACACGGTTGTCCCCAGATATCTATATGCAAAATCAACAATGTTACCAAGATGATACAAAAATTAGCATGAACTCTTAACAAAAGTACAAAGAATCTTAAAAAAAAAAAAACACAAAACAAAAGTCACTTGCTGTCGTATTATGCATTAGACTTGGATTTGCAACCTTCCTACTCGAAATCCATCAGATAAATGCACAAAAATTGAAAGTGAAATCGGTTAGGATATGGATCTGCAAAAAAATCGAGGACAACATTCCAATCGCCAAAAATATGAGATTCGATTAAGGATTTGGAAAACAAGAGGACCAGATTCCGTTCAGAACTGAAAAATCGGAGAAGAGAGGGTGAGAGATGTAGGTCTACTCTTGACGAAGCTAAGATCTATACTCGAAGCCGAAGAACGACGACTCAAAGTACTTCAATAATTCAACAAATCAAAACCCTAATTCGTCAAAATCAAGCCAAATAAAGACATACCTCTAAGGATATACTTAATCTCGGCTGGAAAGGGAGGTGCTAATTCTGAGGGCTTCCCATTCGTCTCGGTGCGTGGACGACGGCGTCGGCGACAACCGACAAGGAGGCGAGGAGCCGCCATGGTATTTTCTATTTGCTATGGTGACTTTGGTTCATCCATGGAGAGGGCGAGCGATAGATTGGGAGAGCAATGTAACGGGAATTCCACCAAAATCCCTGTTACAAGCAAGGACAAGATCCGAGTGGAGATTGGGAGAGAACGAGAGGAAAGAGATCTGGAAGCCATGGGCGGAGAAAGGAGTTTACCAGGAAATCGCCAATCTCCGGCTTTGGGAAGGTTTGCTACAGTGGGTTGGGTTTTAGGCAGAGCGTATGTTTTAATTAAAATATAAAGTTAAACCATTTTCGACGCTTGCAGCTGTCGAAATATATGTCTAATACGACGCTTTTCTGTGTCAGCAATTTTCGATGTTTAGAGATGTCGAAAATTACTGATGCATAAATAAAGCGTCAAAACAAAAGCGTCGAAATTTATATGTTTTTGTAGTAGTGAGGTTAGCTTGCACGTTTCTTTTATTTTTGCATTTTCCTTTCTGTCGGTTGCTTCGTGTTATTTTCTTTCTGTCATATGCTTATGTTCTTTGCTTCTAGTTGTACACAATGGTTAGTCTATTTACTGGCTCGTCCGGTTTCTCAGTTTCTCTAGACTTGTGCAAAGAATCAAATTTCTTTTTCTGATTAAAAAAAAATTGTAGAGATTTATTTTAATCTCTTTAGCCGAAATATAACTCGGTTAATTAGTTTATCTCAGTTTGAGCAAATAATAATAAAAAAATTTAAAGGTTTTTCATCTATAGTTTTGATTGTGATAGTTTTCTAAAATGTAGAAATGGATTGGATTAGGATTTGAATAGATGTCTGATTTGTGGGGTTGGTTAATCGAGGGTTTATCAAGTTTAGTTGGCTATATTTGAAAGAGGAATTTTTGGTGGCCATAGGCCAGCTGGTGGGTGTGATATAATCAAAATAAAAAAAATATATATATATGTATGGATGGATATGCATAGGTTCATAGTCATATTTAATTAGCTATTTGATTAGAGTGGTCTATTACTGTGCGTGTTTAATCAATGCCAGTGACTGGTGCGTTTGTCTCCTTTCGATCATTAGATCGACTGGATTTGGCTTCCCTACTTACGTGTGTATTTCTCTATTTTCAAGTTAAGTTAATCTCTAAACAATAATTAGAGTTTTTGTTTGTTTGTTTGAAAGACAATTATTTGTGCTAATAATTGTGTAAACAATAAGCTTCCAGAGTTGTAGGCTTTCTGCTGTTTTCCACAAGCGTTAAATGTGAAATTTAGGCAAATAATTAATTAAAACCTCATCTTATAATTGGAAAATTATAAAAATAGATCCATCAAGGACACAACTCACAAATGCATGCACGCACGAACGGGTGGACCCACGTGAGAGACCTTCCTACCCTCTCCGGTAGGGGTGTACTTAGCCCTGTTCACGGGTAGGCCCAATCGGATTCGCGGGTTGAACTCGACGGGTCACGTTTCGGGAAGCTATGCCCCAAACCCGTGAGGTGGTGGCTGGTCGACAGGCCGGTTCGGGTGACCGGAGGGTCATTCCATGACCCGTCGGATCCTTTTTTAAAAACCGATTATTTTTATTTTTATTTGCAAATACAGGCTTTTCCAAAATTAAAAAATTTGTCGACCCGATTGGTCATTTGTTCGAAACCCTCGACCCTAACCCGAACCTATCACCTGTCAAGACTTGAGACTCGCCTGAACTGGACCTGTCGGGTCCCGAACCCGTCTGACCCGTCGGGTCACGGGTTGACCCATGACCTGTAGACATGCCTAAGTGTACCGTGTACGCATGCACAGAACCAATTAATGTACACAGACGCAGAAGCAGAAATTAAAATTTGGATAAGCTAAGTAGGATAAAGTCTAAAAACTAATTGGCTATAAAAAGAATAGCCCATTAGTTTATATACAAGGTGTTATACTCGTACTTTTGATATGGGATGCTTATCTTTTCACATCTCAATACCAAAACTCTTAATTTAATAAATAAATGAATTTTTTTTTTATTAATTTACCTTAATTTTTTACCTATTATTTTATTTTTTAAAATGGGACGGGCAGGAGCAAACCCCATTCTGCCCCTCGGTTCGTGCCTCGGTGTACGTAACTAGATATCCGACATAATACAATTAACCGTGTCAGGTATCCAGGTCAAAAACTCTTATCCGAGCCCAACATGATTAATTAGTATCGGATACCGGGGCAACATATAAAATCAAAATGGTTCCTTGTTAGATACCCATGTAAATTGATATGAAGATTATAAACCATTTGTTGAAACATATTGTTTTTTATGACATGAGTGCAAACAGTGGGCAGACGAACAAACAAGAGTAAGACACCACCCTGATCATTTTGACAGATGATATTATACCGATCCCTATTAATAGGGAGAATCGAAATATTACAGTTATAATTAAGTATTCCTAGCTATTTAGCATTTCATGTCATATTTGTGTTGTATCTATTTCGTTTCGTGCTGGTTTGTACCATTTTATTGCATTTTCATATCGTATTAGTTAGGTTATATTTTTATGAACATCCTGCTCTTTCCATCTCCAAAGTAAACTCCTCTTTACGTACACATTGAATCAAAATTTGAAATTTAGGGTGTCTTTGGGTGTAGGGTGTATGAGGTTTGAGGGATGGGAAAACTGCATCGGGATTCTCGCCATTGTGTTTGGGTGACCGGGTTTGAGGGGTGTGAGGGATGGGAAATGGGGGGTTTGAGGGATAGCGTGGGATGGGAAATGGATCCTCCTTGGAGGAGGTTTGGTGGATAGGGCATCCAACAAGCCCCAAAATGCCCTCGCTTCCCCCCTCTTCTTCCCCCAGGCAATTTGTTTTGTTTTTTAATCTCCCAGTTCCGACCGAGCCGTCGTCTCTCTCTCATCTGAAGAGCGAATTTCGTCGGAATTGAGAGCTGGTGGTCTTGTTGTTGGTCGGCGGGGAGGTTGAGGTCCAAGCACAGTTGCAGAGTCGCCGGAGAGGAAGCGATGGGCGATCGGTGGCGCCTCATGTGACCGCCCAATCACCATCACACTCCGCCACATCCGCTTTTGCAACCTCCTCCCACCGCAAGCGGAAGCGCACTCCTTCCTCGAACGATCACGGCCCACCCTTCCCCTCTTCCTTCACCGCCACCTTCTCCGCCGACACCCGTGCTGGCGTCCTCACCTCCAACGATGACCTCGAGAGCATCAGCGCCCGCGGAGGTGGCGCCGAGGACTCGGATTTCGATGAAGACTCCGATGTCGTTGTTGACGATGAGTACGGAATACAGAATTGAAGAGTTTTTATTTTATCCAAGAAAGTTGTTAAATTGATGAGCAATTTCTGCCTGAATCAGCCTCGGGTGGCCGGAAATCACCATGGAAGTCAGAATTGAGCGGAATTCAAAGGTCGGAAAGTCTGAAACAGCCATATCTTCCCACAACTTTCTTGTATAATAATTCGATCGACTTGATTCGCCGATTTACACATAGATCGAAGAAGAGAAATTGCGAGCTTCAATCCGCTGAATGCGAATTACAGAGGAGGAACGTAGTTTTGATTTTTGAACAAAATAATGTCAACAACCCTAGATCAAGCACAAGACAAGAGGGGCATGAAGATAGGACAATTTGTTCTTTTCATGTGGATAAGTGAGGGTAATTCGGTGTTTTCTCGTCACTCCATCCACCAAAAAATCAAAATACAACCAAACACAAAACCCAAAAATTTGGGTGTTGAGTTTTCATCTCTTTCATCCCCAAAATCCATCCCCAACATCCACTAAAATCCTACAAATCCACTAAAATTCATCCCGTTCCCAAACACACCCTTATTTAGTGCATTATTGATCGACATGCCCATCGATGGAGCCAGGATTCCGAGCAGGGGGTGCCAAAAAAATTTCATGAAATATTTTTTTGGGTGTATACTTGATAAGAAGATTTTGTAAAAAAAATATTGAAAAAACACTAAAATTGTTATTTTTAATGATTTTTTTTTGTATTTAAATAGTTGAGAGTAATAAAAAAATAGAAGAGAAACAAAAAAATTTAGATATAATTTAAACATAAATATTGAAAGAAAGGGTTTAATATATAATTTAAACATAAATATGACATTTTTTTTAATGAAATGGTTGATAAAAACAAAAAATATAAAGAGAAATTAAGAAGAATTAATGATAGAGTAAAAGTGTAAAACAAATAAAAATTTAAGGTTGTGGGATTTGAACCCAATCTTGATTCTCCTTACTTTCTCCCTTCCTTTTCTTACCACTTGAGCTAAATAGGACTTATGTTTCAAATATCACTTAAAAGTATTATATTACCTTAAAATATTAAATATATGCAAAAAAAAAAAATTTGTATTTTTTCCCGAGCCAGGGGGTGCTCGAGCACCCCCAGCTCCGCCACTGGACATGCCACGATTTAATCAAAATTAAATTAAATAGATTTTATAATATCAGAATATAGGATAAGAAATGTGGAGAATATGAGTTGGAATTGTCCCATATTGGTTAGAAAATGAATCCAAGCCTTGCATATAAGCCGATGAGCTACCCCACCTAACACCAATTGGTTTAGGATGGAACCTCACTCGTCTTGGTCGGCGCGTTTGCGCTTGGGCGTGCGTGCCCCCCACGTCGTATGGCCCACCATGAATTTAACAAGAGCTTATTGATAGTAATTAGATTTTGTTAAACATGATTAATCGATTCATTTTTTTTAGATAAATGAAAATCGTTCAATTAATTAATATTAGCAAAAATAAGTTCTTATCATCTCTAGACCTATGCATGAGCCGGGCTGGGCGGGCTTGAGCCGACCATTGACCAAATTTCTCGCCCATTATACCAGGCCAAGCTTGGGCGTGGCTCGATGTTTAGGCCAACTGCATTGTTCAAGCATGTCTTCATTGTCGGGCTGGGCCGCCCGAGCGGGCTAAATGGGCCTAACATCTCAAATTAATTCTCTATCTGAAATTGAATTGTAAAAAAAAAAATTAGAGGCAAATCACAACATTGTACATGTACATTCAAATATGTGGCAAATTTTGACAATATAATTATATTAGCTTACGAAAAAATGCAAATCAACATCATATTGTACCAATACTTTCAAATGGTGCTAGGGCTATGCAGAGAGAGTATTTAGGGTTCTCATTTAATTTCTCAACTGGATTTGATTTTGAAGATGACAGAGAGTTGCACCCATACATATAATTATATAATTAGAAAATATAAAAAATATGTATATATTTTGAGGGGGAGAGCATTTAGGATTGCGAATAGTTAGCACTTAGCAGTAATTTGACACTTGTAATGTAGTTATAAATTATAGAAATTATGTATATATTTTTATTAGGTTAATAATATAATACTATATATAACTAATATAATTATATATATAATATTAATATATAATCGGGTCGGACTTGTAGGCCCGCTTGGGCCATACCCTTTGCCCAAGTCCAGGCCAGCCCATTGACCGGGCTCACTTGGGCGAGCCCGTCAACCCACTTGGGCCAACTACTTTATATTATCCAAACCCGCATATTTTCTCGGACAACTGGTTGGCCCATGTTTTCTCAGTTCTAATCATATCCCCTTATTTGTGCCCTTTTAACTTATGAAAAACATGCCATAATTCATATTCTAAATAGTAATTATAATTCAGATGAAAGTTTTTATTATACATGTATGACAAACTGTTACAACAACAACAACCAGTCACCAACATTCACGGTCGGCAGAGCTTTTCTTGAAAAAAGTTTGTCGACACTCATTTCCCGTGTGGACAATATTAACACATATTTCACTAACGCGAAATGCCAGTGTTGACAAGCTTTTTTTTAGGAAAAAAAAGTTTTACGGACATCAGAAGTCGATAACAATTTTGTGCAATTATAAAATCGAACCATACATATAACAAGTCGATTTACAAAATATATTTTCTTGAAAGTCGGGGAAAAAAAAAACTCTCACACACATCAGTCCCTTTAACGACCGAGTCCATCTAGATGTCTTAAATTTTTAATTGTTTTTTAACTAAACAAGTTGAGATTTTGGAGTAGGAAAAAACCAAAATGAATTCAAGGATTTCGAAAGCAACGGCTACTAGTAAATTAAATAGGAGTCCCATGCATGTCGGAGTTTTGGATCCCCACCCCCTCCAATTATTCGCATTTGCCGCGCGCCCGCAACACTGGCGGTAGACCTACCAAAATGTAACCCGATACAGAAAACTTGATTTGAACCATAAAAAAAAATTGGATAAAAAATCTAAAATTTTATTTTAGTAAATTTCTGTGCCCCGAAACCAAGATATAAAATTTTTTTGGGTCGACTTGAACTCCGGACCCATTTGATCCGAACCTGAAAATTTTAAAATTATCCCGGTCAATTAACCTACTACTCCTCACACGCTATGTAGCACGGAAACGCCTAAGTAGGTCACAGTGTCGTGTCGGAAACACGGACACGGCACGAAACACCTCGGAAACGCCTGGACACGGTCAAGAAACGGTCAAACTTCGGACACGTATGAAAACGCGATGGAAACGCCTTGGACACGGTTCACAAATAATGGACACGGTTTGGAATTAAAAAAAACCCGGTTCATAATTAATGATAGATTACATAAGTCTTAATATTGTATAGTGGGCTAAAAGCCCATTAAGGCCAAATATCTTTGTAACCTATATATATATGTTATATCAATGAATGGAAACCCTCAAGGGGACTTTACATCAATTCCGCTATTCTACACGGTATCACAACCTTTTCCTCCTCACGGATCCCTAATTTGATCCTCCCGCCCCACCCCTCATCTTCCACCGGCATCGTCCCCTCGCCGCCAATCTCACGTACCCTAGACGTCTTCTTCCTCTACCTCCTTTTTTCAACACCCACCCTCGAGCTCTCTAGCCCAGATCCGGTCGGAGGAGATCCACAGATCGACAGATCCGGCCTCTCCCGCTCGACCGCCGACCGCATCAGCAGTCCTCGTCCTCGCCGGCCTCAGATCCGAGCCCAAATCCCGCGCCGCCGCTCTCGCTCCCTGTCCCGTGTGTCACAGATCCGGCCTCTCCCGCTCGCCCGCCGACCGCATCAGCAGTCCTCGTCCTCGCCGGCCTCAGATCCGCACCCAGATCTCGCTCCCTCTCCCGTGTGTCACAGATCCGGCGCCGTCGGTCACCCACAGCCTCCCTCGCCGCCGCTTCCCTTCTCCCTCAGCCACAACCCTCCTTACCGTCTCTGACCGTCTTTCGAAGAAGAAAGAAGCAGACTCTTTTAATTTCTTTTGAAGAAATTCCAAAAACAGCCCTTGTGTTCTCTTATTTTCGTTTTTGACCCTAACTTAATTATTTATTAAGTTAGGTGGCATTAAAAAAAAAATCTCTTACCATGGCTCTCTACGATCACCAACATCACGCCTTCTCTGGATATTCTAGATATCCTACCCCTCGACATGCCGGTCCTCAGGCCTCTCTGACATCGCTTGACCCAGGCTATGTTCCGCCAGCTCTGCATCACGCCTTCTCCTTTACGCAGCCGACATCTTCAGACTCTTCTTGGTACATGGACACTGGTGCCACCTCACACATGACGAACTCCTCAGGTAACCTCTCATCTATTTCTTTTAAGGGCCCTGCCCACTCTATTATCGTCGGAAATGGTGGTCGTCTTGCTACTTCGGGAATTGGCCACGCCAAATTACAGACCCCAACCCACCCACTACACCTCAACAATGTCCTTATTGCCCCAAAGATTGTCAAAAACCTTATCTCTGTCCGTCGGTTCACTACTGACAACAACGTTTCCCTTACGTTTGATCCCTATGGTTTCTCTGTGAACGCTCTTACTATGGGGGTTACTCGCATGAGATGTAACAGCACCGGGGAGCTCTACCCTGTCACACCACCTCCTGCGTCCAGTCAATCGTGTCCGGTCGCCCTCTCGGCATCATCGTCCAGCCTCTGGCATGCTGCCTGGGCCATCCCAGCGCTGCCGTTCTAGATGTCCTCCGTTCCCCAGAACCTTGTCACATGTACTAAAGACCCACACTCTGGTTTATGCTCTTCCTGCCAACTAGGCAAATATGCCAGACTGCCGTTTCAACGGTCTTTGACCTCTACCCTTGCTCCATTTGATATCATTCACATCGACATTTGGACCTCTCCCGTGCCTAGCAAAGAGGGTCACAAGTACTACCTTTTGTTTCTTGATGATTACACTCATTACTTATGGGTCTTCCCGTTGCATTTCAAGTCTCAAGTGTTTCCTATCTTTGCCAAATTCCATACCTACATCAAAACACAGTTTCACATGTCCACCAAATGTTTCCAATGTGACAATGGATGTGAATTTGACAACAAAGACTTTCACTCCTTCTTTGCCGCAAATGGGATCTCCTATCGCTTGTCTTGCCCCTATACTTCTCAGCAGAATGGCAAGGCAGAAAGAATCATCAGAACCATTACCAACATGATGCGCTCTCTCCTCTTCCACATATCTATTCCCCTTCCATGTTGGCCTCACGCCTTATCCACCACATGTTATCTCCTAAACATTCTCCCTTCCACTACCCTAAACCATCGCTCGCCAGCTCAGACACTTTATTACGCCGAGCCTAGTGACAGAGGGTTTTCAGTCGCCTTAAATCCTATCAAATATAACCGACTAACCTAACTAATGTAGTTTGGCAAGTACGGGTCGATCCCACAGAGAGTCAACGATTTGTATGCAAGTCAAGTGTGTCAACAAGAATAAGAAACAAAGAGGGGGGATTTTGATGGTATGAACTAACTAATTAAGAAATAAAAGTAAACAAAAGTAGCAAACTAAACAGCTTGAATGAATGAGAGATGAAATAGCTTAGGTCAACCAATCTCAGCAATCAGGTTTGTTCATTGATCATTGATATCGAAAAGATAACTTCCTCTTGAATACTTTGTTGTGGAAAGACTAGGTCTTTTGAACCCAATTCCTTATCGAATCTAGTTAACAGGACAACCAGACCCTGAAAACCCTAATTATCAAACAATCTTGAAACTATCAAGATTCAATTCAATAATCGATGAAGTTTAAAGGAAATCAACAAAGGCAATCGACGCGCACAACCAGTTATTGCATCAATTGCAAATCAATTCTCTATACAAATCCCTAAATCAACCAGTTTCAGAGATTTATACTTTGCTACTCGAGAATATAGATAACTCAACCAGAAATTACCTATATCTAGCTATAGATTATCATGAAAAGGCATCAGTTGATCAGACTAATGGAAATTCACGAAAACCCTAAACATTCAAAGCAAAAGAATTGATAATATTCAAAGAGGAGTATTAAGATAGAGAAATCTCACAATGAAATTGCAAACCTGAAGCTTCGATTGATCTCCCTAAGCAAAGGAGTTTAGTTGTTCATGCTTGAAGAGAAAACCTAAACTAATTCAACGTGAAAACAATGTCTGAACAATTCCGTCTCTCTCCTTGACCAAACCCTAATTATCTCCTCCTAATAATAATCATAGATCCAAGAAATAACAAATCTAAAGTAACCACAAAAGGCCCAAAATGACACATGGAAAATAGGCCCACGTCCAAACCAACAAAAACATGGTCTCGGCACACAAAAACTCGGGTGAGTTCTTTTGCCCAAACCGAGTTACATCCAGCAGCCACATTTGAAGTCCCGATTTCGCTGTTTTCGAGGCTGAATTTGGAAAAGTTGTAAACACGAAAGTTGTAGGTCTTCGAATCCTCTTTCCAACAAGTATAAGTATGCCCCGATACGATAAATACAGCCTTCAAACGACTCGTTTTAGTGCAGCGTCGTCGGCTTGGACAGCTCCAATCCTTTACATGTTTAGTTCATCTCCTCGGCTCTCGAGCTCTTCTATTTTCGTCCAATCTTCGAGCATTGGCTCGAGCTTAGCTCCACCATTCCACAATCACCTGAAATCATGCACAAAACTTGTAGATTCCGACTCTAATTGAAACATAATGAAAACATGAAAACAACTCTAAACTCATGCATTTTACTCTACCTAAACCCATCTAAATGCCTATATTAACACTATCTAAATGTGTCTTATCACCTAGGTATGATCACCTTCGCACCTTCGGGTGCTTGTGTTTCCCAAACCAGTCCTCCACAGCCCCGCACAAGCTTCACCCGCGCTCCACTCCATGTGTCTTCCTAGGCTATCCGCCTGATCATCGAGGTTACATTTGCCTTGATATCAAGACCCACAAGATCATTCTCTCATGTCATGTCACCTTTGATGAGTCACGATTTCCCTTTGCGTCTCCCACACCCCCTGTGTCTCCGTCAGAGTCTGAGTCACCATTCCCTCACTTCCTTTTTCCCCAGAGCTCCCCCGGTGCTCCTGCTTCTCCCCCAACACCACCCCCACCACCACGCCCCACCACCAGACCACACACCCGCAGCGTCTCCGGTGTCTTCCGACCCCGTCAGATCGTCTCCATGACCACCGTCCATCACCCCGCTATCCACCTCCCATCACCTCGCCAAACAACCTCGTCTCACCTACGTGCGGCGGCCGCCGCATGTCATGCGGCGCCCGCCGCAACCCCAAATGCTGCGCCCACCGCCCATAAACCCTCCCTGGCGGCGCCCGCCGCAGGCCTTGCGGCGCCCGCCGCCACCCTCGCCACATTTAATCCGCCCGCCGCCTCTTCCCCTTGCTTAGCCCCTCTCACCCCCGTCCTTCCCGACTCCCATTCACCCTCTGCCTCCACCCAGACCTCCCTCTCCCCTGTTCCCACCTCCCACAAAACAGCCCTCCTCGACCCGAATTGGCAGGCGGCTATGCTCGACGAATACAGGGCCCTTACGAAGAATGGTACTTGGGTTCTTGTTCCTCGCCCTCCTGAGGCGAATGTCATTCGCTGTATGTAGCTTTTTCGTCACAAGTTCCGCTCTGATGGGACGTTGGAGCGCTACAAGGCCCGTCTTGTGGTGAACGGTAGATCTCAGCAGGCAGGTATTGATTGTGATGAGACCTTCAGTCATGTGGTCAAGCCTGCCACTATCCGAGTGGTCCTGAGTCTTGCTCTGTCATGCAACTGGGCCATCCATCAGTTAGATGTCAAGAACGCCTTTCTGCATGGTCATCTGAACGAGACAGTTTACATGTTTCAGCCGCTAGGGTTTACTGATGCTGAGCGTCCAAAGCATGTTTGTCTCCTCAAGCGCTCTCTATATGGTCTGAAACAGGCTCCGCGGGCGTGGTTCCAGCGTTTTGCCTCTCATCTGCTCCGTTTGGGTTTCATTGGCAGTCGTTCGGATACGTCTCTGTTTATCTATCGCAGAGGCTCAGACTTGGCATTCCTGCTGCTATATGTCAACGACATCATTCTCACCGCCTCTTCTGATGCTCTTCGGACGTCGATTATCTCGCAGTTGAGTGCGGAATTCGCCATGTCTGATCTGGGTCAGCTGTCTTACTTCTTGGGAGCTGTTGTTCAGCGGCATGCGTCTCGTCTATTTCTCTCACAAAGTAAGTATGCTGCAGAGATTGTTGCTCGGGCTAAGATGGTCAACTGTAATCCCGTCGCGACCCTAGTCGATACATCCAACAAGCTGAGTGCTCATTATGGTCCTTTGGTTGACGATCCCACACTGTACAGGAGCCTCGCTGGTGCTCTTCAGTATCTCACTTTCACCAGGCCTGATATCAGTTACGTCGTTCAGCAGATCTGCTTGTTCATGCATGCCCCTAGGGAACCTCACTTTCAGGCTTTGAAGCGAATCATTCGGTACATCAGCGGCACCCTCGAGCTCGGCACCACCATCACTCCTTCCTCTACGCTTGATCTTGTGGCTTACACTGATGCGGATTGGGGTGGTTGTCCAGACACATGTCGCTCCACGTCTGGTTACTGTGTCTTCCTCAATGACACTCTTGTGTCTTGGTCAGCCAAGCGTCAGTCCGTCGTGTCTCGCTCCAGCGCTGAAGCCGAATACAGGGGTGTTGCCAACGTTGTCTCCGAGTGCTCTTGGCTCCGCAATCTCCTGCTTGAGCTACGATGCCCCTTGCAGAAGGCCACTCTGGTCTACACTGACAACGTCTCCGCCGTCTACCTGGCTAGCAACCCAGTCCAGCATCAACGCACGAAGCACATTGAGCTTGATCTCCACTTCATCAGGGACAAGGTTGCCATTGGACATGTCCGCGTTCTCCATGTCCCGTCCTCTTATCAGTACGCTGATATCTTCACCAAGGGTTTACCTAGACAGTTGTTCGTTGATTTTCGTTCCAGTCTCACTGTACGGACCCCTCCCGTTTCGACTGCGGGGGTTTGATAGATTACATAGGTCTTAATATTGTATAGTGGGCTAAAAGCCCATTAAGGCCAAATACCTTTGTAACCTATATATATGTTATATCAATGAATGGAATCCCTCAACGGGACTTTACATCAATTCCGCTATTCTACAATTAAAATAAAAAAGAAAAAAGCAAACCCGGCTATCAACCTTTGCCCGTTTCTTCTTGAGCGTCCTTTTGCACTAGCTAGCCACCGTCGAGTGCTGTTCTACACTAGCCACTGCCGTTCTTTGATCTTCACCAGCCCCCGTCGATCGCCGGGCTTTCTTAACACAAACGAGTGTCTTTCCTGTCATTCTTCCTTCAACTCTTCTCTTCCTATCTCACTCCCGCTCTGTACCTTGATTTATTTTCAGATTTAGGATTACTTTGATTGAGTGATGGTTGATTTCAATTTATATGAGATTTAGGTGTAGGATCTAGAAATTGATGATGGTTCAAGCTCACAAACTAGTGAAGGTAGCAGAGGGGGTGTTTCTTTGAAACAAAACGTGGAGGTGGAGTGGACCACTTTGGGATTATGTTGATAACTTGATATAGTTGGCAGAACAGCGGGAGGGGGTAACAAGAAATGATGGTGGACCACCTCTTCTCTATACTTTGATTTATTTTTAGACTTAGCAATGTTTATTTGTATATATTTTGATTTGAAATGTTATATAATTATTTATTTATATCTCATTGGTCTTAACATTTAGGTGGCTCTTATTAGTATAAATGTATACATCTTTGCAAGACCTTTAAAATGATATATATATATATATATATATATATATATATATATATATATATATATATATATATATATATATATATATATATATATATATATATATATATATATATATATATATATATATATATATATATATATATATATATATATATATATATATATATATATATATCATATATCTTTGCCGTGTCCATGTCCTATGTTTTTTGAAATTGTCGTTTCCCCGTGTCTTCCCGTGTCTGTGTCCTGTGTCCGTTTCCGTTTCCGTTTCCGTGCTACATAGTCACACGCCATCAGCTCTCATCTTTACTTACCATCTTCTCTTTTACTCTAAATTGAGCACTCCAAAGAAGTCACTAGTTGGAACAACTATACGACTAGCTGATTGGACATTTAAACATGAATTGATACCCAAAAACCTGAGTCGCATCCAACAATAGGGTTTAATGGGAGATCGTAGGTGCTTTGTCGATTCTTTAAGACTACCCATCAACATGTTTATCTAAAATAATACTGTAGCCAATAGATCCCTTCCTTTTGTTATGTACACTTTCGTTTTAGAACTTGTAAAAATAAATTAAATAAAATAGCAAATCCAATCCTTTTGAACACGACATCCATAGATCTAGGGGTCATAACATTACTATGGATAATCTTTTGGAATCGCTTGAGAAGCTCGACAGCATCAGGTGCCAAAAAACCAAAGATATCAAACGCAAACGGAACGTATACGTGTTGATTGTCAATACATGCTTTCTTGTTTGACCACTTTAGCTGCGGCCGCTTTGAGAGCTGCTTGTCCAACCGTGAATATCCCATTCCCCAAACTAACCAAAGGGGAGACTCCTGTCAAATCAACACAGGATGTTGTCCACCTATCCACCCAAAAACGAAAATGTCAGCTGGCCTCAATGTCGATCTCCCCTCATGCGGATCAGTCAAGAAGTTCACAGGTGCCTCTTTCTTAGCAGAAACCCCCGCCCGCCTAAATATATCAAAGAGAACATCCCGAACAAGATCATGCATGTACTTGAAGCCCGGAAGTTCTTTAAAATGAACTGCATGCTCCCCAAAAGAATCCAAAACCCTCCGACAATTGGGAATAGGACAAATCTCATCAACTGGGAATAGTGGGATCATAAGGCGATACCTGAGAATTGTGCGGTACTCCATCGGTGTCATATGTTGTACAAGCCCATCAATAGGAACAACAAGAAGAAAATCTTGGGCATGTGGTGCCTGTAGACACCCAAAAATGGCCTTCTGTCTAACCGTCATGTTCAACTTCACCTCCATCTCCTTGATGATTTTACCAAAAAGAGCACTCGCCAAAATATGTTGGGGTTTACGCGGGGGAGGGGGGGGGGGGGGGTACCCTTATTAGCAAAACTGTCAAGGTCGTAGTCAGGAATTGCAACATGAAGATTGTCCAAAGCCCTACAAAAATCAGAGTCCATACCACTTATCCCGCTATCTCGCAATATATGGTCCTGCAACACCCAAGATTGAACCCTAGACGCTACAAAAGCATACGATGAAGCTTCTACTGCGGAGTACAACCCAAGACCTCCATATCGGATGGCTAAGGAAGCCAATCGCCATTGGAGATCCCCAAAAAAAGGATCTCCACAAACCACAAGGTCTTCAATAGAGTTACGAAGCCCTTTATCAAACCAGGCTGCTGCATACTCTGTATGTTCAGGTTGACATGTCCTTAGCCCAAAAAAACAGTTTAGCAATGCCCATGCAAGAACGAAGTAAAAGAAGCTCACTCTGTGGGTCTTTTAGTTGCGGAAGAAGATGCATCAAGTCAACAGCCTTAACCGCCCTTTTCATAGCCAGCTCCTTAATGAACCCACTATCTCTACTAACTACCCCTCCAAGTAACTTCACACCCAATTTCGGCCTTACAATGTCCTTAGGAAATAACCCCTCTAGATGTCGTGTGTCATCGCATGAAGGCCAAAAGAGCTCAGTCTTCTTAACATTCGATTCGAGACCCAAAGTTGGACCATTCTCACGAATTATATCAAACGCTTTAGCTACCTCTTCTGACTCTCCTATGATAGTCCCATCGTCGAGGTACCATGCATGCAGAAGAAGTTTGCATTTATCTCTGATTTGATGGACAAGAGGGTGTAACACAAGAGAAAAAAGAAGTGGTCCCAAAGGATCACCTTGTTGCACTCCAGTAGCTGACCAGATATGTCCGGCTCCAAGGTACAATCGGGCTGCCTGACCATACAAAAACTCTACCCATAAAGAGATAGATGAGCATCTCGCCCTCACTTCATGAAGTAAAACACTCCTATCCACCAGATTGAAGGCATTCGAGAAATCCACTGTAAGCATGGATAAAGACCCATCTTCGTGACGCTCACTTAATAGTCGACTGGCACTATGTAAGATTGCCTCTGCACCTCCGGAGACACCTACTCCAAACTGAAAGTCATTAAGATAACTTGTAATTCCTTTGCCCACACCTTTCATTGCGACCTTAGACACCAACCGCCTCCATATAGTACCCACTGCGATGGGACATATCCCATTGTCTGGCTTTAGCAATGGCGTAAGAGGTGCTAAAGCAATAAACTCAGCTAAACTCACTGGGCACCTTCCTACCAACCATAAGTTAACCACTTGGATGATTGCTTGTAGAAGATCTCTTCCCACAACTGATCCTTCTCCACACATAGCATCTATAATATGTTGTGCCCTCAAGCCGTCTCTTCCACACGAAGTCCCTTTGGGAAAAGATTTAATACATTTAAAGACGGTGTCAACCTCCGCCACAAGGGGAGATTCTGAAAAAGGCATTATCCGGTCTAGAAAGGGGTGGCTTGTGTGGGTGTTTAGCCTCCAAAATCCTCACCGTATCGTCATTATATGAAGCCACCCCTGAAGAACATAGAACCTTAACAACATCCGTGAAATGCCCATCAGCAACCTTACGGAGACATTGTTTGATGTTTGGGTTCCCTATATCGGCATCTTCCTTCTTAGGATTACCATCAAGGGGACCCTGAGACACCCGATCAACATTAGCTAACATGTCACTCACTAACTTGATGATACCATCTGTTCCCCGCCCCCTCCCCCCAAAATAGCCAAAGAATGTAGGATTTGTTGACACTGTATTGACTTCCTACTCCCTGGCCTTCTATCTCGCCTATTTTTAGGCTTGAACACTTGCAACGTGCAACAGGGAAGTAAAAACAACCCAACCCAAGCAGCAATAGAACCTGGTCCAGCAACCACTTTATGAAGAGCAACTTTCAATACTTGAGAGAAAGCTAGTCGACAACCATGAGGAATGGTTTTCACGGTGACGATAGGAACGTGGAAGACTCTATCCAACAACACTTCATCAAGAACCATACCCTCGATAGCATCCTCCGACACAATGCCATCTAAAGATGGCCTCAAGACACCAACCATACAACCATCATGCTCTCCCTCCCCATCAGAAACACGGACAGAACCATCAGAGTGATGGCATGCCCTACTCAACACATGTATGCTCATACACTTACCACACAACCACTGTTTAAGACCTTTCAGAGTCTCCTCTACCGCCACAAAAACTCCAATATCCTTTTCCATGGCCTCTGGAAACACCCTTCTACGCTCATCACTACAAAGGTATAATCTCTTGAGATGAGAGATCATACAAGAGTAACCCTTACTCCCTTCCTCGCCGTCACGGCAGCCATGAAAATTCCTAAAAGGACAATGCATTGCTCTTTTAATTACATAGGGACAGTGAACCCAAACCGACGGCATACCCCCTCACAAATCAAACCATCAGACGAAGCAATCAGTACTAGGAACCAAACGAAGAGACACACTACAAAAAAATATGAAATTTACTTCGGCAAAAAGCCTTGGCAAAAGGCATTAAAAGGGTGGCAAAAGGCATCTAGCTTCGGCTAAGCTACAGCAAATAGGGGGGTGGCGAATTTTGGGGTGACAAAATTTAGTAGCTTCGGCAAATAGCCGTATCAAGAAAATTAGCGACGGCTAAGCGATGCCTAAGCAACCCCTATGAAAAACACAACACATTTGCCACGGCAAACTGCCGTAGCTAAAGTGTGGGTAGAAAATTAAAAAAAAACACTGCTTTTTAGCTCGGATTCTTCAGACCCGGGCTAAAAAGTCCAATATTTTTTTTAAAAAAAAATTATACACAATTTGCATATATAATAAAATTTCATTAATTATATAAAATTTACAGATATAATAAAATCTCAAAAACCACATCATTTATATACAGTAAATATACATATATAATTATGAAATTTATATATACAATAAATGTCCAAAAATACATTTTAACCAAAAATAAATGGTAAAATTTACATAATTATAAAATTTATATATATAATGTAACTTATAAAGGCTAGAAATGGCAAAATTTCTGAATTTCTAATTCCACCGAGATGTGCTATACTATCATAGCACAACTGCCGAGTATCCTATTTCATCTTCAAGTCTTCTACTAGTTAGATTTGAAAAAGACTGAGAAGAGCTTAAACCTTGGAGAGTAATCTCCATCCAACACCAACATGGTACATGGAATATCATCACAGATTTCAACACTAGAACTGATCAGGCCCACTACATCAAGATCAAACAAGAAAACAGTCACATACTCGTACGAACCTCTTTCAAATGCCGCTGAATTTGTTGAATTTGTGGCTTTTGTGAGTCCTTAATTTAGTAATTTAATGGCCCTAACTCTCCAAGAATTTCTAGACAGAGCTTTGTCAAACTTCTGGCCAGCAAGTGAATCATATACACCCATCATGCCTAAAGCCTGTATGAATGGAATATATTAATAAAGTCCCTAAACACTACTAAAATCAGATAAAACATGTCCAAAAAAATCAAAGATATAGAAAATGTAACAATAATTAAGTGCCTTAAAGCACACTAATAGTTCAGATGGAGTCAGATTAAACCCAGAAAACCAATTTTGCAGGAAGGCAATAATTTACCGTCAGAGCAATTGTCGATTTCTGGATGATGAATGAAACATCTCCATCAATGCAAGTTAACGTTGAATTTATAAATTTCTGTTAAGCATGCACTGTATGCATGAGCTTGGACCACAATAGACAATAAGAGCACATGTAGTCCTTTTCAACACCATCAGAAAATTTTTCTGATGCCAAACACTTCATGTGGTAGCCGTATATGGTAAAAAGTTACATCAATATATTCAGATATCAGGAAAAACTAGCACCTTCAAATTAAGCATGTGTGGAAGAGAGATAGAACATTTAAAGCATCAAGACTCAGTGAACTTGAACCAGAGGTAACATCATCTGAAGCTTGTAAAAACGAATGTATATCCACTTTCAGACTACTAACAAATTACATACAGCGTAAGGGTTCTTCTAATTAAACCAAGCTTGAATCGCACAAGAAAAAAGGAAGAAAAATTTAACGACTTTTGTTATAAAAAAAAAAGCAACTAGCTATACAGGTTACCTTCAAAAGCTTCCTCAAGATTGGAATCTTGGTGAAGTTTCCCCTACATTTCCTTATCAATGAATGGAGCATTTGTAGACCTAGAAAAAAAAAGGAATACTCCTTTGGTGAATATCAAAGGAAGCGACACCTTTTGTACATCTGAAATAACTAATAAGAAGTGACACTTTTTGCTCAACGCCAAAAATCACTAAATAAAAAAAGACAGAGAAACAGGGAAGAGATGAAAAGGATTTCCTCAATATATTATCAAGTGTTCAAATAAATTATGCGGACTAGGTTAGAGCACAAAATAAAGTGCAAATGCTTGAGCAGTTATGGAGCTAGCCAGAAAGGTTTCAAACTAACAAATAATTTTGGAACTTTAAAGACAACTCTAGTGCATAACAGGAAATGAAGGCAAATCAAATAGTCAAATAGTAATTCAATAACTTCATATATTTCAGTAAAGAAAGATTTGAAAAGGCCTGTGCACCTATCCCCATAAACTCAACCCTAGAAAAAAGAAAAAAAAAACTACATTCAAAGGAAAATATACACAAAGAAAATTGAAGTTTGTACCTTTTGCTTACAAAATCCATCAACATTATCAAGCAACTCATTGAGTTTGTCCTCAACTGCAGACATGAATGCACAAAACAATTCAAGTAATAAATAAGCCTGCAAATTTAGCCCGAGGGAGGGGAAACAAATAAGAATCCTAAAATGTATCAGATGCACTCCAGTAAAACTATAAAATCTTAGAAGACTAGCAGCAAAACAAATTTATTATGAGAAAAAATAGGGCCAGCCATGACATAGAAGGCTAAAAAACCTTGTTGAAGTGATATATTTGTGAGACAGGGAACATCCTCAGTGTCTACAAGGCAAACATTCTAAACAACAGAGAGAAAAAGGGTAATTTTTTCGATCCACCTGTTTTTTAGGCGTCACTTGAAATTTGCTTGATGTCACTAGAGGCTTGTCAATAGGGGCACTGCTATCACATTCTTTGTTGTTGAAAAGTTTAGATGGACAATATTTTTTCATCCTTGGATGTGCTTTGGAGGCCACTTCTTCTCCACCTCCCATCTCAATTAAAGACCGACTACATCTAGTATCAAAAGATTCCAATAAGTATTCAGGATGCAATCATAAAACAAGTAACATAACATTTTCAGAGTTTTAAGAATAATCTCATACAGCTAAATAAATAAGTCCTTAACAAAATTAAGTTTCCCCCAAGGCAACAGCAATTTGCACCAGAGGGACTAAAACATGAATTTTGCCTTCGAGTATATAAAAGTTGCTAGCCATAATCCATCTAAACCCTCATTAAATAATGATTCCAAAACTAGAGTAAACACTTCGGAATGAAAATATGCAATTGAGATGACAAAAAACTTTACCAGTTAAGTTCTCCATGTTTTGGGGTTTCACATCAACAATATTAAAACTCTGATTGCTTATCTCCAAATTCCAAAGGTTAATTCGTAGATCGTCAGCTGAAATGAATCACTGCTTA
This sequence comes from Persicaria tinctoria, assembly GCA_037127255.1. Taxonomy (NCBI): domain Eukaryota; kingdom Viridiplantae; phylum Streptophyta; class Magnoliopsida; order Caryophyllales; family Polygonaceae; genus Persicaria; species Persicaria tinctoria. The sequence continues at coordinate 69,931,534 of JBANSL010000007.1, read as the reverse complement.
AAAAAACAAGGGTTTGCTCCACATAATAACATTAGATCTAACTTTTCAATTCAAATCTGAGGGATTTCTAAGGGGGTTTGCTCCCTTATCCATCAAAGGGTTTCTGTTCTTTAATTTTTGGTTCATAGCTATAAGGGAAAGAAGAAGGTTCGATCAAGTCAAAGGTCGGGAGGGAGAAAACAAACCTGATAGTGAGTCTCCGATGTGAATATGTTCTTCCCGTTGCTGTCAGATTTCCAGTTTTTCCCTTTTCCATGTTTTTTGCCCTTAGCAGTAGCTCGCTCAAAAGCCATAGGAAGGGCTTCCGTTTCCAGACAGAAGGAGATGCAAGAGGAGGAGAATCCCAACCCCAATCAAGGGCAACCGGAAGCCAACGAAGTCAGAATCAGTAAACTATATATGGACCCATAAAATTAAATATTAAAACCATATTTGATGACAACAAAACATTACATCCATACATCCAATGCACCAAGCATCATAACATGACAAAAAGAGTTTCATTATGCAGTAACCAACTAAATAACGATAACAATAATCATATTCAGCTAGAGAGACATCAGAAATACTAACTCGTAAAAAAAAGAGTGTGAGTGTGAGAATTGTCAAGAATCAAAAGGATCTCACATTAACTTATCAATACCCTGAAAAACCTTATAGCACGTAGAATGACATATCTGATTCAAGGGACACTGAATTACACATCTATCAAGGGCATATTTGAACAACTATAATGTCCATCTTTTAATCCTAAAATAATATATTTCATCAAATGATTCATGATGGAAATTTTAGAACCAATGCAGCAACAGCTCAAACAAAATGGAAGGAGGGCAGGATGAAGTTGCCTTTTTTATTGTTTATATGAAAAGAATAAGCTCGATAAGCAATGAGGGATGACAAGAAATATAATGCAAATCAACATCCATAAGTTTTTGATGATGCCCAAAATATAAATAATGATATTAACATATAAATAAGGTTCCCCGCTATATAAATAGAGCCTTATATACAGGATGCTAAAGGGACGAAAACGAGCATTCGGGTACAAGGCATCCGCGGCTAAGAAACTATCCGCGGATCAGTCAACCCGACCAAGATGTGGGAAAACCCACTAGGAAATCTTACCGACACATGGCGATCATGCCTCCTACACACATGTCATGGCACATGGCAATCATGCCTTCACCACACGTGTCAAGAGGTTAACGACACTTGGCGATAGGTGGACTTGCATGATCGATTACTTGTAGTATAAATAGGAGGGCGAGGTCTCATTGACAGAGGTCGGAAACTGGAATCGGATGAGGCTTAGGCCGGATTCCCTGGCCATGAGCCCCCTTCTCAAGCGGGATAAGTCTCGGCTAGACCGACATTTGATGGAGCCTTACAGGGAGGACGGTTGTCCGCGAGTAGCTTGAGCTCGGATCGGCACAGGTTGGGTACGCCGACGGTAACCTCGTCGCGCGTCTCAGGTAAGCCCGATCGTCTGAGCTCGCCCGCGTCCAACTGGATCCCGGAACCCACCGACACGGGATTCTGAAAATCGGGTTTCATCAGTTTTCATTCTAGTAACAACAAAAGAAACATGCCAAAATAACTTGTTTCCCAGCTTGCTGTAAAAGCAAGAAAGTTCACCATAAAGTACGAAGTAACATACTTTTAGTCATTTGGAAACAACTAAAACTAAATCTTCTAAAACTTACATGTTGTTTATTGCCGTCAAGTTACCCATATATGATGACAAGGTTTTAGCCAGAGCCATATTTGACAGGTTTCTAGAAAATAAAGGACAGTTACTATGAACTCAAACCCTAGAAACGATAGATTGGAATTACAATTCAAAACCTAGAGAGGATCTGTAACTCTTGAACTCAAACCCTAAAAACAGTAGATTGGATATCATATACACACTAGAATCATCGGCCGATACATATACAGATCTAAGATGGAAAAGAAGAACATATAAGATCTGTTTGAATAGCTAGCAAACGAATGACAGACATAGGGCAAACTGGAGTATAATCATCGCCCAATACCCAATTTGAAGAAATCGAAACTATACCTTTCAATCCCGGCGACGAACGAGGTTGAGGATGCGAGAGTACAGAAGAAGAGATCTCGAGATTTGAGAGATATTCGAGGCTGCGTCGGCGATCATGCCTCCTACACACATGTCATGGCACATGGCAATCATGCCTTCACCACACGTGTCAAGAGGTTAACGACACTTGGCGATAGGTGGACTTGCATGATCGATTACTTGTAGTATAAATAGGAGGGCGAGGTCTCATTGACAGAGGTCGGAAACTGGAATCGGATGAGGCTTAGGCCGGATTCCCTGGCCATGAGCCCCCTTCTCAAGCGGGATAAGTCTCGGCTAGACCGACATTTGATGGAGCCTTACAGGGAGGACGGTTGTTCGCGAGTAGCTTGAGCTCGGATCGGCATAGGTTGGGTACGCCGACGGTAACCTCGTCGCGCGTCTCAGGTAAGCCCGATCGTCTGAGCTCGCCCGCATCCAACTGGATCCCGGAACCCACCGACACGGGATTCTGAAAATCGGGTTTCGTCACTGGCGCCGTCTGTGGGAACCCCTCACGCTAAGAGGTAATGGGCAATCGATTTGAAATAGCATCTCTGACTATTATTGCTTCAATCGGTTGGCATTTATTGATTTAGTTAAACGGTTATAGTACCGTTCTTATCTTATGTTGCTTCGATCAATTTTGAATTTATTCGTCCGCGGAGCAGCTCGGTTGACTCGGTTCCACATTAACCGAGTGACTAATTTGATTAAAGACCGAGTCTACATCCACCATTTACTTGGGAATATATTTTATTTTCAAATGCAATAGGCCATATAATAAATATAAGCATAGAAAGATGTATACATCCATCTCATTGTATCTGCGCATACTCGCAACTAATTGCTCTGCGTCAGACATCCGGTCGTAGAGCTAGCCTCCCGGATCGAATATTTTATTAAGCCCCTTAACGCGTGATCTTGCTCCGCGTCGGGCATCCGGTCGTAGAGCTAGCCTCCCGGATCAAATATGTTATTAAGCCCCTTAACGCGTGATCTTGCTCCGCGTCGGATCTCTGGTGGACGCATTGAGCTCCCAGATCGACACTTCGTCCCGAGGCGCTGGAGCTTGCTCCGCGTCGGATCTCTGGTGGACGCATTGAGTTCCCAGATCGACACTTCGTCCCGAGACGCTGGAGCTTGCTCCGCGTCGGATCTCTGGTGGACGCATTGAGCTCCCAGATCGACACTTCGTCCCGAGACGCTGGAGCTTGCTCCGCGTCGGATCTCTGGTGGACGCATTGAGCTCCCAGATCGACACTTCGTCCCGAGGCGCCCCTTAACGCGTGATCTTGCTCCGCTTCGGGCATCCGGTCGTAGAGCTAGCCTCCCGGATCAAATATTTTACTAAGCCCCTTAACGCGTGATCTTGCTCCGCGTCGGATCTCTGGTGGACGCATTGAGCTCCCAGATCGACACTTCGTCCCGAGACGCTGGAGTTTGCTCCGCGTCGGATCTCTGGTGGACGCATTGAGCTCCTAGATCGACACTTCGTCCCGAGGCGCTGGAGCTTGCTCCGCGTCGGATCTCTGGTGGACGCATTGAGCTCCCAGATCGACACTTCGTCCCGAGACGCTGAAGCTTGCTCCGCGTCGGATCTCTGGTGGACGCATTGAGCTCCCAGATCGACACTTCATCCCGAGGCGCTGGAGTTTGCTCCGCGTCGGATCTCTGGTGGACGCGTTGAGCTCCCAGATCGACACTTCGTCCCGAGGCGCCCCTTAACGCGTGATCTTGCTCCGCGTCGGGCATCCAGTCGTAGAGCTTGCTTCCCGGATCGAAGAATTGATTAAGTCCAATGATGCGTGATCTCGATCCGAGTCGGGCATCCGGTCGTAGAGCTGGCCTCCCAGATCGAAGAATTCATTAAAGTCCCGTAACGCTGGAGCTTGCCCCGCGTCGGACAACCGGTAGACGCACTGAGCTCCCGGACTATACTTAGAGTCCCGTAACGCTGGGGCTTGCTCCGCGTCGGACATCCGGTGGACACATTGAGCTCCCGGACTATACTTGAAATCCTATGACGCTGGAGCTTGCTCCGCGTCGGACGTCAGGTAGACGCATTGACCTCCCAAACTAAACTTGAAGTCCTATGACGCTGGAGCTTGCTCCGCGTTGGACACCCGATGGACACAATGAGTTCCGCCTCGGGCATCCGTTCGTAGAACTAGTCTCCCGGATCGAAGACTCTACTAAGTCCCTCTCGAGTGACAGAGGGCGTCCGCTTGTAGCTTTGTAAGCTCGCGGAGATAACTCTTAAACGAGTATAAACTAAGTCCCTCTCGAGTGACAGAGGGCCTCCGCTTGTAGCTTTGTAAGCTCGCGGAGATAACTCTTAAACGAGTATAAACTAAGTCCCTCTCGAGTGACAGAGGGCCTCCGCTTGTAGCTTTGTAAGCTCGCGGAGATAACTCTTAAACGAGTATAAACTAAGTCCCTCTCGAGTGACAGAGGGCCTCCGCTGGTAGCGATGTAAGCTCGCGGAGCTAACTCTTAAACGAGTATAAACTAAGTCCCTCTCGAGTGACAGAGGGCCTCCTCTTGTAGCTTTGTAAGCTCGCAGAGATAACTCTTAAACGAGTATAAACTAAGTCCCTCTCGAGTGACAGAGGGCCTCCGCTTGTAGCTTTGTAAGCTCGCGGAGATAACTCTTAAACGAGTATAAACTAAGTCCCTCTCGAGTGACAGAAGGCCTCCGCTTGTAGCTTTGTAAGCTCGCGGAGATAACTCTTAAACGAGTATAAACTAAGTCCCTCTCGAGTGACAGAGGGCCTCCGCTTGTAGCTTTGTAAGCTCGCGGAGATAACTCTTAAACGAGTATAAACTAAGTCCCTGTCGAGTGACAGAAGGCCTCCGCTTGTAGCTTTGTAAGCTCGCGGAGATAACTCTTAAACGAGTATAAACTAAGTCCCTCTCTAGTGACAGAGGGCCTCCGCTTGTAGCTTTGTAAGCTCGCGGAGATAATTCTTAAACGAGTATAAACTAAGTCCCTCTCGAGTGACAGAGGGCCTCCGCTTGTAGCTTTGTAAGCTCGCGGAGATAACTCTTAAACGAGTATAAACTAAGTCCCTCTCGAGTGACAGAGGGCCTCCGCTTGTAGCTTTGTAAGCTCGCGGAGATAACTCTTAAACGAGTATAAACTAAGTCCCTCTCGAGTGACAGAGGGCCTCCGCTGGTAGCGATGTAAGCTCGCGGAGATAACTCTTAAACGAGTATAAACTAAGTCCCTCTTGAGTGACAGAGGGCCTCCGCTTGTAGCTTTGTAAGCTCGCGGAGATAACTCTTAAACGAGTATAAACTAAGTCCCTCTCGAGTGACAGAGGGCCTCCTCTTATAGCTTTGTAAGCTCGCGGAGATAACTCTTAAACGAGTATAAACTAAGTCCCTCTCGAGTGACAGAGGGCCTCCGCTGGTAGCGATGTAAGCTCGCGGAGATAACTCTTAAACGAGTATAAACTAAGTCCCTCTCGAGTGACAGAGGGCCTCCGCTTGTAGCTTTGTAAGCTCGCGGAGATAACTCTTAAACGAGTATAAACTAAGTCTCTCTCAAGTGACAGAGGGCCTCCGCTTGTAGCTTTGTAAGCTCGCGGAGATAACTCTTAAACGAGTATAAACTAAGTCCCTCTTGAGTGACAGAGGGCCTCTGCTTGTAGCTTTGTAAGCTCGCGGAGATAACTCTTAAACGAGTATAAACTAAGTCCCTCTCGAGTGACAGAGGGCCTCCGCTGGTAGCGATGTAAGCTCGCGGAGCTAACTCTTAAACGAGTATAAACTAAGTCCCTCTCGAGTGACAGAAGGCCTCCTCTTGTAGCTTTGTAAGCTCGCGGAGATAACTCTTAAACGAGTATAAACTAAGTCCCTCTCGAGTGACAGAGGGCCTCCGCTTGTAGCTTTGTAAGCTCGCGGAGATAACTCTTAAACGAGTATAAACTAAGTCCCTCTCGAGTGACAGAGGGCTTCCGCTTGTAGCTTTGTAAGCTCGCGGAGATAACTCTTAAACGAGTATAAACTAAGTCCCTCTCGAGTGACAGAGGGCCTCCGCTTGTAGCTTTGTAAGCTCGCGGAGATAACTCTTAAACGAGTATAAACTAAGTCCCTCTTGAGTGACAGAGGGCCTCCGCTTGTAGCTTTGTAAGCTCGCGGAGATAACTCTTAAACGAGTATAAACTAAGTCCCTCTCGAGTGACAGAGGGCCTCCGCTTGTAGCTTTGTAAGCTCGCGGAGATAACTCTTAAACGAGTATAAACTAAATCCCTCTCGAGTGACAGAGGGCCTCCTCTTATAGCTTTGTAAGCTCGCGGAGATAACTCTTAAACGAGTATAAACTAAGTCCCTCTCGAGTGACAGAGGGCCTCCGCTGGTAGCGATGTAAGCTCGCGGAGATAACTCTTAAACGAGTATAAACTAAGTCCCTCTCGAGTGACAGAGGGCCTCCGCTTGTAGCTTTGTAAGCTCGCGGAGATAACTCTTAAACGAGTATAAACTAAGTCTCTCTCAAGTGACAGAGGGCCTCCGATTGTAGCTTTGTAAGCTCGCGGAGATAACTCTTAAACGAGTATAAACTAAGTCCCTCTCGAGTGACAGAGGGCCTCTGCTTGTAGCTTTGTAAGCTCGCGGAGATAACTCTTAAACGAGTATAAACTAAGTCCCTCTCGAGTGACAGAGGGCCTCCGCTGGTAGCGATGTAAGCTCGCGGAGCTAACTCTTAAACGAGTATAAACTAAGTCCCTCTCGAGTGACAGAAGGCCTCCTCTTGTAGCTTTGTAAGCTCGCGGAGATAACTCTTAAACGAGTATAAACTAAGTCCCTCTCGAGTGACAGAGGGCCTCCGCTTGTAGCTTTGTAAGCTCGCGGAGATAACTCTTAAACGAGTATAAACTAAGTCCCTCTCGAGTGACAGAGGGCTTCCGCTTGTAGCTTTGTAAGCTCGCGGAGATAACTCTTAAACGAGTATAAACTAAGTCCCTCTCGAGTGACAGAGGGCCTCCGTTGGTAGCGATGTAAGCTCGCGGAGCTAACTCTTAAACGAGTATAAACTAAGTCCCTCTCGAGTGACAGAAGGCCTCCTCTTGTAGCTTTGTAAGCTCGCGGAGATAACTCTTAAACGAGTATAAACTAAGTCCCTCTCGAGTGACAGAAGGCCTCCGCTTGTAGCTTTGTAAGCTCGCAGAGATAACTCTTAAACGAGTATAAACTAAGTCCCTCTCGAGTGACAGAGGGCCTCCGCTTGTAGCTTTGTAAGCTCGCGGAGATAACTCTTAAACGAGTATAAACTAAGTCCCTCTCGAGTGACAGAAGGCCTCCGCTTGTAGCTTTGTAAGCTCGCGGAGATAACTCTTAAACGAGTATAAACTAAGTCCCTCTCGAGTGACAGAGGGCCTCCTCTTGTAGCTTTGTAAGCTCGCGGAGATAACTCTTAAACGAGTATAAACTAAGTCCCTCTCGAGTGACAGAGGGCCTCCGCTGGTAGCGATGTAAGCTCGCGGAGATAACTCTTAAACGAGTATAAACTAAGTCCCTCTCGAGTGACAGAGGGCCTCCGCTTGTAGCTTTGTAAGCTCGCGGAGATAACTCTTAAACGAGTATAAACTAAGTCCCTCTCAAGTGACAGAGGGCCTCCGCTTGTAGCTTTGTAAGCTCGCGGAGATAACTCTTAAACGAGTATAAACTGAGTCCCTCTCGAGTGACAGAGGGCCTCCGCTTGTAGCTTTGTAAGCTCGCGGAGATAACTCTTCAACGAGTATAAACTAAGTCCCTCTCGAGTGACAGAGGGCCTCCGCTGGTAGCGATGTAAGCTCGCGGAGCTAACTCTTAAACGAGTATAAACTAAGTCCCTCTCGAGTGACAGAGGGCCTCCTCTTGTAGCTTTGTAAGCTCGCAGAGATAACTCTTAAACAAGTATAAACTAAGTCCCTCTCGAGTGACAGAGGGCCTCCGCTTGTAGCTTTGTAAGCTCGCGGAGATAACTCTTAAACGAGTATAAACTAAGTCCCTCTCGAGTGACAGAAGGCCTCCGCTTGTAGCTTTGTAAGCTCGCGGAGATAACTCTTAAACGAGTATAAACTAAGTCCCTCTCGAGTGACAGAGGGCCTCCGCTTGTAGCTTTGTAAGCTCGCGGAGATAACTCTTAAACGAGTATAAACTAAGTCCCTCTCGAGTGACAGAAGGCCTCCGCTTGTAGCTTTGTAAGCTCGCGGAGATAACTCTTAAACGAGTATAAACTAAGTCCCTCTCGAGTGACAGAGGGCCTCCGCTTGTAGCTTTGTAAGCTCGCGGAGATAATTCTTAAACGAGTATAAACTAAGTCCCTCTCGAGTGACAGAGGGCCTCCGCTTGTAGCTTTGTAAGCTCGCGGAGATAACTCTTAAACGAGTATAAACTAAGTCCCTCTCGAGTGACAGAGGGCCTCCGCTTGTAGCTTTGTAAGCTCGCGGAGATAACTCTTAAACGAGTATAAACTAAGTCCCTCTCGAGTGACAGAGGGCTTCCGCTTGTAGCTTTGTAAGCTCGCGGAGATAACTCTTAAACGAGTATAAACTAAGTCCCTCTCGAGTGACAGAGGGCCTCCGCTTGTAGCTTTGTAAGCTCGCGGAGATAATTCTTAAACGAGTATAAACTAAGTCCCTCTCGAGTGACAGAGGGCCTCCGCTTGTAGCTTTGTAAGCTCGCGGAGATAACTCTTAAACGAGTATAAACTAAGTCCCTCTCGAGTGACAGAGGGCCTCCGCTTGTAGCTTTGTAAGCTCGCGGAGATAACTCTTAAACGAGTATAAACTAAGTCCCTCTCGAGTGACAGAGGGCCTCCGCTGGTAGCGATGTAAGCTCGCGGAGATAACTCTTAAACGAGTATAAACTAAGTCCCTCTTGAGTGACAGAGGGCCTCCGCTTGTAGCTTTGTAAGCTCGCGGAGATAACTCTTAAACGAGTATAAACTAAGTCCCTCTCGAGTGATAGAGGGCCTCCGCTTGTAGCTTTGTAAGCTCGCGGAGATAACTATTAAACGAGTATAAACTAAGTCCCTCTCGAGTGACAGAGGGCCTCCTCTTATAGCTTTGTAAGCTCGCGGAGATAACTCTTAAACGAGTATAAACTAAGTCCCTCTCGAGTGACAGAGGGCCTCCGCTGGTAGCGATGTAAGCTCGCGGATATAACTCTTAAACGAGTATAAACTAAGTCCCTCTCGAGTGACAGAGGGCCTCCGCTGGTAGCGATGTAAGCTCGCGGAGCTAACTCTTAAACGAGTATAAACTAAGTCCCTCTCGAGTGACAGAGGGCCTCCTCTTGTAGCTTTGTAAGCTCGCGGAGATAACTCTTAAACGAGTATAAACTAAGTCCCTCTCGAGTGACAGAGGGCCTCCGCTTGTAGCTTTGTAAGCTCGCGGAGATAACTCTTAAACGAGTATAAACTAAGTCCCTCTCGAGTGACAGAAGGCCTCCGCTTGTAGCTTTGTAAGCTCGCGGAGATAACTCTTAAACGAGTATAAACTAAGTCCCTCTCGAGTGACAGAGGGCCTCCGCTTGTAGCTTTGTAAGCTCGCGGAGATAACTCTTAAACGAGTATAAACTAAGTCCCTGTCGAGTGACAGAAGGCCTCCGCTTGTAGCTTTGTAAGCTCGCGGAGATAACTCTTAAACGAGTATAAACTAAGTCCCTCTCTAGTGACAGAGGGCCTCCGCTTGTAGCTTTGTAAGCTCGCGGAGATAATTCTTAAACGAGTATAAACTAAGTCCCTCTCGAGTGACAGAGGGCCTCCGCTTGTAGCTTTGTAAGCTCGCGGAGATAACTCTTAAACGAGTATAAACTAAGTCCCTCTCGAGTGACAGAGGGCCTCCGCTTGTAGCTTTGTAAGCTCGCGGAGATAACTCTTAAACGAGTATAAACTGAGTCCCTCTCGAGTGACAGAGGGCCTCCGCTTGTAGCTTTGTAAGCTCGCGGAGATAACTCTTCAACGAGTATAAACTAAGTCCCTCTCGAGTGACAGAGGGCCTCCGCTGGTAGCGATGTAAGCTCGCGGAGCTAACTCTTAAACGAGTATAAACTAAGTCCCTCTCGAGTGACAGAGGGCCTCCTCTTGTAGCTTTGTAAGCTCGCAGAGATAACTCTTAAACAAGTATAAACTAAGTCCCTCTCGAGTGACAGAGGGCCTCCGCTTGTAGCTTTGTAAGCTCGCGGAGATAACTCTTAAACGAGTATAAACTAAGTCCCTCTCGAGTGACAGAAGGCCTCCGCTTGTAGCTTTGTAAGCTCGCGGAGATAACTCTTAAACGAGTATAAACTAAGTCCCTCTCGAGTGACAGAGGGCCTCCGCTTGTAGCTTTGTTAGCTCGCGGAGATAACTCTTAAACGAGTATAAACTAAGTCCCTCTCGAGTGACAGAAGGCCTCCGCTTGTAGCTTTGTAAGCTCGCGGAGATAACTCTTAAACGAGTATAAACTAAGTCCCTCTCGAGTGACAGAGGGCTTCCGCTTGTAGCTTTGTAAGCTCGCGGAGATAATTCTTAAACGAGTATAAACTAAGTCCCTCTCGAGTGACAGAGGGCCTCCGCTTGTAGCTTTGTAAGCTCGCGGAGATAACTCTTAAACGAGTATAAACTAAGTCCCTCTCGAGTGACAGAGGGCCTCCGCTTGTAGCTTTGTAAGCTCGCGGAGATAACTCTTAAACGAGTATAAACTAAGTCCCTCTCGAGTGACAGAGGGCTTCCGCTTGTAGCTTTGTAAGCTCGCGGAGATAACTCTTAAACGAGTATAAACTAAGTCCCTCTCGAGTGACAGAGGGCCTCCGCTTGTAGCTTTGTAAGCTCGCGGAGATAATTCTTAAACGAGTATAAACTAAGTCCCTCTCGAGTGATAGAGGGCCTCCGCTTGTAGCTTTGTAAGCTCGCGGAGATAACTCTTAAACGAGTATAAACTAAGTCCCTCTCGAGTGACAGAGGGCCTCCGCTTGTAGCTTTGTAAGCTCGCGGAGATAACTCTTAAACGAGTATAAACTAAGTCCCTCTCGAGTGACAGAGGGCCTCCGCTTGTAGCTTTGTAAGCTCGCGGAGATAACTCTTAAACGAGTATAAACTAAGTCCCTCTCGAGTGACAGAGGGCCTCCGCTGGTAGCGATGTAAGCTCGCGGAGCTAACTCTTAAACGAGTATAAACTAAGTCCCTCTCGAGTGACAGAGGGCCTCCTCTTGTAGCTTTGTAAGCTCGCGGAGATAACTCTTAAACGAGTATAAACTAAGTCCCTCTCGAGTGACAGAGGGCCTCCGCTTGTAGCTTTGTAAGCTCGCGGAGATAACTCTTAAACGAGTATAAACTAAGTCCCTCTCGAGTGACAGAAGGCCTCCGCTTGTAGCTTTGTAAGCTCGCGGAGATAACTCTTAAACGAGTATAAACTAAGTCCCTCTCGAGTGACAGAGGGCCTCCGCTTGTAGCTTTGTAAGCTCGCGGAGATAACTCTTAAACGAGTATAAACTAAGTCCCTGTCGAGTGACAGAAGGCCTCCGCTTGTAGCTTTGTAAGCTCGCGGAGATAACTCTTAAACGAGTATAAACTAAGTCCCTCTCGAGTGACAGAGGGCTTCCGCTTGTAGCTTTGTAAGCTCGCGGAGATAACTCTTAAACGAGTATAAACTAAGTCCCTCTCGAGTGACAGAGGGCCTCCGCTTGTAGCTTTGTAAGCTCGCGGAGATAATTCTTAAACGAGTATAAACTAAGTCCCTCTCGAGTGACAGAGGGCCTCCGCTTGTAGCTTTGTAAGCTCGCGGAGATAACTCTTAAACGAGTATAAACTAAGTCCCTCTCGAGTGACAGAGGGCCTCCGCTTGTAGCTTTGTAAGCTCGCGGAGATAACTCTTAAACGAGTATAAACTAAGTCCCTCTCGAGTGACAGAGGGCCTCCGCTGGTAGCGATGTAAGCTCGCGGAGATAACTCTTAAACGAGTATAAACTAAGTCCCTCTTGAGTGACAGAGGGCCTCCGCTTGTAGCTTTGTAAGCTCGCGGAGATAACTCTTAAACGAGTATAAACTAAGTCCCTCTCGAGTGATAGAGGGCCTCCGCTTGTAGCTTTGTAAGCTCGCGGAGATAACTATTAAACGAGTATAAACTAAGTCCCTCTCGAGTGACAGAGGGCCTCCTCTTATAGCTTTGTAAGCTCGCGGAGATAACTCTTAAACGAGTATAAACTAAGTCCCTCTCGAGTGACAGAGGGCCTCCGCTGGTAGCGATGTAAGCTCGCGGATATAACTCTTAAACGAGTATAAACTAAGTCCCTCTCGAGTGACAGAGGGCCTCCGCTGGTAGCGATGTAAGCTCGCGGAGCTAACTCTTAAACGAGTATAAACTAAGTCCCTCTCGAGTGACAGAGGGCCTCCTCTTGTAGCTTTGTAAGCTCGCGGAGATAACTCTTAAACGAGTATAAACTAAGTCCCTCTCGAGTGACAGAGGGCCTCCGCTTGTAGCTTTGTAAGCTCGCGGAGATAACTCTTAAACGAGTATAAACTAAGTCCCTCTCGAGTGACAGAAGGCCTCCGCTTGTAGCTTTGTAAGCTCGCGGAGATAACTCTTAAACGAGTATAAACTAAGTCCCTCTCGAGTGACAGAGGGCCTCCGCTTGTAGCTTTGTAAGCTCGCGGAGATAACTCTTAAACGAGTATAAACTAAGTCCCTGTCGAGTGACAGAAGGCCTCCGCTTGTAGCTTTGTAAGCTCGCGGAGATAACTCTTAAACGAGTATAAACTAAGTCCCTCTCTAGTGACAGAGGGCCTCCGCTTGTAGCTTTGTAAGCTCGCGGAGATAATTCTTAAACGAGTATAAACTAAGTCCCTCTCGAGTGACAGAGGGCCTCCGCTTGTAGCTTTGTAAGCTCGCGGAGATAACTCTTAAACGAGTATAAACTAAGTCCCTCTCGAGTGACAGAGGGCCTCCGCTTGTAGCTTTGTAAGCTCGCGGAGATAACTCTTAAACGAGTATAAACTGAGTCCCTCTCGAGTGACAGAGGGCCTCCGCTTGTAGCTTTGTAAGCTCGCGGAGATAACTCTTCAACGAGTATAAACTAAGTCCCTCTCGAGTGACAGAGGGCCTCCGCTGGTAGCGATGTAAGCTCGCGGAGCTAACTCTTAAACGAGTATAAACTAAGTCCCTCTCGAGTGACAGAGGGCCTCCTCTTGTAGCTTTGTAAGCTCGCAGAGATAACTCTTAAACAAGTATAAACTAAGTCCCTCTCGAGTGACAGAGGGCCTCCGCTTGTAGCTTTGTAAGCTCGCGGAGATAACTCTTAAACGAGTATAAACTAAGTCCCTCTCGAGTGACAGAAGGCCTCCGCTTGTAGCTTTGTAAGCTCGCGGAGATAACTCTTAAACGAGTATAAACTAAGTCCCTCTCGAGTGACAGAGGGCCTCCGCTTGTAGCTTTGTTAGCTCGCGGAGATAACTCTTAAACGAGTATAAACTAAGTCCCTCTCGAGTGACAGAAGGCCTCCGCTTGTAGCTTTGTAAGCTCGCGGAGATAACTCTTAAACGAGTATAAACTAAGTCCCTCTCGAGTGACAGAGGGCCTCCGCTTGTAGCTTTGTAAGCTCGCGGAGATAATTCTTAAACGAGTATAAACTAAGTCCCTCTCGAGTGACAGAGGGCCTCCGCTTGTAGCTTTGTAAGCTCGCGGAGATAACTCTTAAACGAGTATAAACTAAGTCCCTCTCGAGTGACAGAGGGCCTCCGCTTGTAGCTTTGTAAGCTCGCGGAGATAACTCTTAAACGAGTATAAACTAAGTCCCTCTCGAGTGACAGAGGGCTTCCGCTTGTAGCTTTGTAAGCTCGCGGAGATAACTCTTAAACGAGTATAAACTAAGTCCCTCTCGAGTGACAGAGGGCCTCCGCTTGTAGCTTTGTAAGCTCGCGGAGATAATTCTTAAACGAGTATAAACTAAGTCCCTCTCGAGTGACAGAGGGCCTCCGCTTGTAGCTTTGTAAGCTCGCGGAGATAACTCTTAAACGAGTATAAACTAAGTCCCTCTCGAGTGACAGAGGGCCTCCGCTTGTAGCTTTGTAAGCTCGCGGAGATAACTCTTAAACGAGTATAAACTAAGTCCCTCTCGAGTGACAGAGGGCCTCCGCTGGTAGCGATGTAAGCTCGCGGAGATAACTCTTAAACGAGTATAAACTAAGTCCCTCTTGAGTGACAGAGGGCCTCCGCTTGTAGCTTTGTAAGCTCGCGGAGATAACTCTTAAACGAGTATAAACTAAGTCCCTCTCGAGTGATAGAGGGCCTCCGCTTGTAGCTTTGTAAGCTCGCGGAGATAACTATTAAACGAGTATAAACTAAGTCCCTCTCGAGTGACAGAGGGCCTCCTCTTATAGCTTTGTAAGCTCGCGGAGATAACTCTTAAACGAGTATAAACTAAGTCCCTCTCGAGTGACAGAGGGCCTCCGCTGGTAGCGATGTAAGCTCGCGGATATAACTCTTAAACGAGTATAAACTAAGTCCCTCTCGAGTGACAGAGGGCCTCCGCTGGTAGCGATGTAAGCTCGCGGAGCTAACTCTTAAACGAGTATAAACTAAGTCCCTCTCGAGTGACAGAGGGCCTCCTCTTGTAGCTTTGTAAGCTCGCGGAGATAACTCTTAAACGAGTATAAACTAAGTCCCTCTCGAGTGACAGAGGGCCTCCGCTTGTAGCTTTGTAAGCTCGCGGAGATAACTCTTAAACGAGTATAAACTAAGTCCCTCTCGAGTGACAGAAGGCCTCCGCTTGTAGCTTTGTAAGCTCGCGGAGATAACTCTTAAACGAGTATAAACTAAGTCCCTCTCGAGTGACAGAGGGCCTCCGCTTGTAGCTTTGTAAGCTCGCGGAGATAACTCTTAAACGAGTATAAACTAAGTCCCTGTCGAGTGACAGAAGGCCTCCGCTTGTAGCTTTGTAAGCTCGCGGAGATAACTCTTAAACGAGTATAAACTAAGTCCCTCTCTAGTGACAGAGGGCCTCCGCTTGTAGCTTTGTAAGCTCGCGGAGATAATTCTTAAACGAGTATAAACTAAGTCCCTCTCGAGTGACAGAGGGCCTCCGCTTGTAGCTTTGTAGGCTCGCGGAGATAACTCTTAAACGAGTATAAACTAAGTCCCTCTCGAGTGACAGAGGGCCTCCGCTTGTAGCTTTGTAAGCTCGCGGAGATAACTCTTAAACGAGTATAAACTAAGTCCCTCTCGAGTGACAGAGGGCCTCCGCTGGTAGCGATGTAAGCTCGCGGAGATAACTCCTAAACGAGTATAAACTAAGTCCCTCTTGAGTGACAGAGGGCCTCCGCTTGTAGCTTTGTAAGCTCGCGGAGATAACTCTTAAACGAGTATAAACTAAGTCCCTCTCGAGTGACAGAGGGCCTCCGCTTGTAGCTTTGTAAGCTCGCGGAGATAACTCTTAAACGAGTATAAACTAAGTCCCTCTCGAGTGACAGAGGGCCTCCTCTTATAGCTTTGTAAGCTCGCGGAGATAACTCTTAAACGAGTATAAACTAAGTCCCTCTCGAGTGACAGAGGGCCTCCTCTTATAGCTTTGTAAGCTCGCGGAGATAACTCTTAAACGAGTATAAACTAAGTCCCTCTCGAGTGACAGAGGGCCTCCGCTGGTAGCGATGTAAGCTCGCGGAGATAACTCTTAAACGAGTATAAACTAAGTCCCTCTTGAGTGACAGAGGGCCTCCGCTTGTAGCTTTGTAAGCTCGCGGAGATAACTCTTAAACGAGTATAAACTAAGTCCCTCTCGAGTGATAGAGGGCCTCCGCTTGTAGCTTTGTAAGCTCGCGGAGATAACTCTTAAACGAGTATAAACTAAGTCCCTCTCGAGTGACAGAGGGCCTCCTCTTATAGCTTTGTAAGCTCGCGGAGATAACTCTTAAACGAGTATAAACTAAGTCCCTCTCGAGTGACAGAGGGCCTCCGCTGGTAGCGATGTAAGCTCGCGGAGATAGCTCTTAAACGAGTATAAACTAAGTCCCTCTCGAGTGACAGAGGGCCTCCGCTGGTAGCGATGTAAGCTCGCGGAGCTAACTCTTAAACGAGTATAAACTAAGTCCCTCTCGAGTGACAGAGGGCCTCCTCTTGTAGCTTTGTAAGCTCGCAGAGATAACTCTTAAACGAGTATAAACTAAGTCCCTGTCGAGTGACAGAAGGCCTCCGCTTGTAGCTTTGTAAGCTCGCGGAGATAACTCTTAAACGAGTATAAACTAAGTCCCTCTCGAGTGACAGAAGGCCTCCGCTTGTAGCTTTGTAAGCTCGCGGAGATAACTCTTAAACGAGTATAAACTAAGTCCCTCTCGAGTGACAGAGGGCCTCCGCTTGTAGCTTTGAAAGCTCGCGGAGATAACTCTTAAACGAGTATAAACTAAGTCCCTGTCGAGTGACAGAAGGCCTCCGCTTGTAGCTTTGTAAGCTCGCGGAGATAACTCTTAAACGAGTATAAACTAAGTCCCTCTCTAGTGACAGAGGGCCTCCGCTTGTAGCTTTGTAAGCTCGCGGAGATAATTCTTAAACGAGTATAAACTAAGTCCCTCTCGAGTGACAGAGGGCCTCCGCTTGTAGCTTTGTAAGCTCGCGGAGATAACTCTTAAACGAGTATAAACTAAGTCCCTCTCGAGTGACAGAGGGCCTCCGCTTGTAGCTTTGTAAGCTCGCGGAGATAACTCTTAAACGAGTATAAACTAAGTCCCTCTCGAGTGACAGAGGGCCTCCGCTGGTAGCGATGTAAGCTCGCGGAGATAACTCCTAAACGAGTATAAACTAAGTCCCTCTTGAGTGACAGAGGGCCTCCGCTTGTAGCTTTGTAAGCTCGCGGAGATAACTCTTAAACGAGTATAAACTAAGTCCCTCTCGAGTGACAGAGGGCCTCCGCTTGTAGCTTTGTAAGCTCGCGGAGATAACTCTTAAACGAGTATAAACTAAGTCCCTCTCGAGTGACAGAGGGCCTCCTCTTATAGCTTTGTAAGCTCGCGGAGATAACTCTTAAACGAGTATAAACTAAGTCCCTCTCGAGTGACAGAGGGCCTCCTCTTATAGCTTTGTAAGCTCGCGGAGATAACTCTTAAACGAGTATAAACTAAGTCCCTCTCGAGTGACAGAGGGCCTCCGCTGGTAGCGATGTAAGCTCGCGGAGATAACTCTTCAACGAGTATAAACTAAGTCCCTCTCGAGTGACAGAGGGCCTCCGCTGGTAGCCATGTAAGCTCGCGGAGCTAACTCTTAAACGAGTATAAACTAAGTTCCTCTCGAGTGACAGAGGGCCTCCTCTTGTAGCTTTGTAAGCTCGTAGAGATAACTCTTAAACAAGTATAAACTAAGTCCCTCTCGAGTGACAGAGGGCCTCCGCTTGTAGCTTTGTAAGCTCGCGGAGATAACTCTTAAACGAGTATAAACTAAGTCCCTCTCGAGTGACAGAAGGCCTCCGCTTGTAGCTTTGTAAGCTCGCGGAGATAACTCTTAAACGAGTATAAACTAAGTCCCTCTCGAGTGACAGAGGGCCTCCGCTTGTAGCTTTGAAAGCTCGCGGAGATAACTCTTAAACGAGTATAAACTAAGTCCCTGTCGAGTGACAGAAGGCCTCCGCTTGTAGCTTTGTAAGCTCGCGGAGATAACTCTTAAACGAGTATAAACTAAGTCCCTCTCTAGTGACAGAGGGCCTCCGCTTGTAGCTTTGTAAGCTCGCGGAGATAATTCTTAAACGAGTATAAACTAAGTCCCTCTCGAGTGACAGAGGGTCTCCGCTTGTAGCTTTGTAAGCTCGCGGAGATAACTCTTAAACGAGTATAAACTAAGTCCCTCTCGAGTGACAGAGGGCCTCCGCTTGTAGCTTTGTAAGCTCGCGGAGATAACTCTTAAACGAGTATAAACTAAGTCCCTCTCGAGTGACAGAGGGCCTCCGCTGGTAGCGATGTAAGCTCGCGGAGATAACTCCTAAACGAGTATAAACTAAGTCCCTCTTGAGTGACAGAGGGCCTCCGCTTGTAGCTTTGTAAGCTCGCGGAGATAACTCTTAAACGAGTATAAACTAAGTCCCTCTCGAGTGACAGAGGGCCTCCGCTTGTAGCTTTGTAAGCTCGCGGAGATAACTCTTAAACGAGTATAAACTAAGTCCCTCTCGAGTGACAGAGGGCCTCCTCTTATAGCTTTGTAAGCTCGCGGAGATAACTCTTAAACGAGTATAAACTAAGTCCCTCTCGAGTGACAGAGGGCCTCCTCTTATAGCTTTGTAAGCTCGCGGAGATAACTCTTAAACGAGTATAAACTAAGTCCCTCTCGAGTGACAGAGGGCCTCCGCTGGTAGCGATGTAAGCTCGCGGAGATAACTCTTCAACGAGTATAAACTAAGTCCCTCTCGAGTGACAGAGGGCCTCCGCTGGTAGCCATGTAAGCTCGCGGAGCTAACTCTTAAACGAGTATAAACTAAGTTCCTCTCGAGTGACAGAGGGCCTCCTCTTGTAGCTTTGTAAGCTCGTAGAGATAACTCTTAAACAAGTATAAACTAAGTCCCTCTCGAGTGACAGAGGGCCTCCGCTTGTAGCTTTGTAAGCTCGCGGAGATAACTCTTAAACGAGTATAAACTAAGTCCCTCTCGAGTGACAGAAGGCCTCCGCTTGTAGCTTTGTAAGCTCGCGGAGATAACTCTTAAACGAGTATAAACTAAGTCCCTCTCGAGTGACAGAGGGCCTCCGCTTGTAGCTTTGTAAGCTCGCGGAGATAACTCTTAAACGAGTATAAACTAAGTCCCTCTCGAGTGACAGAAGGCCTCCGCTTGTAGCTTTGTAAGCTCGCGGAGATAACTCTTAAACGAGTATAAACTAAGTCCCTCTCGAGTGACAGAGGGCCTCCGCTTGTAGCTTTGTAAGCTCGCGGAGATAATTCTTAAACGAGTATAAACTAAGTCCCTCTCGAGTGACAGAGGGCCTCCGCTTGTAGCTTTGTAAGCTCGCGGAGATAACTCTTAAACGAGTATAAACTAAGTCCCTCTCGAGTGACAGAGGGCCTCCGCTTGTAGCTTTGTAAGCTCGCGGAGATAACTCTTAAACGAGTATAAACTAAGTCCCTCTCGAGTGACAGAGGGCCTCCGCTGGTAGCGATGTAAGCTCGCGGAGATAACTCTTAAACGAGTATAAACTAAGTCCCTCTTGAGTGACAGAGGGCCTCCGCTTGTAGCTTTGTAAGCTCGCGGAGATAACTCTTAAACGAGTATAAACTAAGTCCCTCTTGAGTGACAGAGGGCCTCCGCTTGTAGCTTTGTAAGCTCGCGGAGATAACTCTTAAACGAGTATAAACTAAGTCCCTCTCGAGTGACAGAGGGCCTCCGCTTGTAGCTTTGTAAGCTCGCGGAGATAACTCTTAAACGAGTATAAACTAAGTCCCTCTCGAGTGACAGAGGGCCTCCTCTTATAGCTTTGTAAGCTCGCGGAGATAACTCTTAAACGAGTATAAACTAAGTCCCTCTCGAGTGACAGAGGGCCTCCGCTGGTAGCGATGTAAGCTCGCGGAGATAACTCTTAAACGAGTATAAACTAAGTCCCTCTCGAGTGACAGAGGGCCTCCGCTTGTAGCTTTGTAAGCTCGCGGAGATAACTCTTAAAGGAGTATAAACTAAGTCCCTCTTGAGTGACAGAGGGCCTCCGCTTGTAGCTTTGTAAGCTCGCGGAGATAACTCTTAAACGAGTATAAACTAAGTCCATCTCGAGTGACAGAGGGCCTCCGCTTGTAGCTTTGTAAGCTCGCGGAGATAACTCTTAAACGAGTATAAACTAAGTCCCTCTCGAGTGACAGAGGGCCTCCTCTTATAGCTTTGTAAGCTCGCGGAGATAACTCTTAAACGAGTATAAACTAAGTCCCTCTCGAGTGACAGAGGGCCTCCGCTGGTCGCGATGTAAGCTCGCGGAGATAACTCTTAAACGAGTATAAACTAAGTCCCTCTCGAGTGACAGAGGGCCTCCGCTTGTAGCTTTGTAAGCTCGCGGAGATAACTCTTAAACGAGTATAAACTAAGTCTCTCTCAAGTGACAGAGGGCCTCCACTTGTAGCTTTGTAAGCTCGCGGAGATAACTCTTAAACGAGTATAAACTAAGTCCCTCTCGAGTGACAGAGGGCCTCTGCTTGTAGCTTTGTAAGCTCGCGGAGATAACTCTTAAACGAGTATAAACTAAGTCCCTCTCGAGTGACAGAGGGCCTCCGCTGGTAGCGATGTAAGCTCGCGGAGCTAACTCTTAAACGAGTATAAACTAAGTCCCTCTCGAGTGACAGAAGGCCTCCTCTGATAGCTTTGTAAGCTCGCGGAGATAACTCTTAAACGAGTATAAACTAAGTCCCTCTCGAGTGACAGAGGGCCTCCGCTTGTAGCTTTGTAAGCTCGCGGAGATAACTCTTAAACGAGTATAAACTAAGTCCCTCTCGAGTGACAGAGGGCCTCCGCTTGTAGCTTTGTAAGCTCGCGGAGATAACTCTTAAACGAGTATAAACTAAGTCCCTCTCGAGTGACAGAGGGCCTCCTCTTATAGCTTTGTAAGCTCGCGGAGATAACTCTTAAACGAGTATAAACTAAGTCCCTCTCGAGTGACAGAGGGCCTCCTCTTATAGCTTTGTAAGCTCGCGGAGATAACTCTTAAACGAGTATAAACTAAGTCCCTCTCGAGTGACAGAGGGCCTCCGCTGGTAGCCATGTAAGCTCGCGGAGCTAACTCTTAAACGAGTATAAACTAAGTCCCTCTCGAGTGACAGAGGGCCTCCTCTTGTAGCTTTGTAAGCTCGCAGAGATAACTCTTAAACAAGTATAAACTAAGTCCCTCTCGAGTGACAGAGGGCCTCCGCTTGTAGCTTTGTAAGCTCGCGGAGATAACTCTTAAACGAGTATAAACTAAGTCCCTCTCGAGTGACAGAAGGCCTCCGCTTGTAGCTTTGTAAGCTCGCGGAGATAACTCTTAAACGAGTATAAACTAAGTCCCTCTCGAGTGACAGAGGGCCTCCGCTTGTAGCTTTGTAAGCTCGCGGAGATAACTCTTAAACGAGTATAAACTAAGTCCCTCTCGAGTGACAGAAGGCCTCCGCTTGTAGCTTTGTAAGCTCGCGGAGATAACTCTTAAACGAGTATAAACTAAGTCCCTCTCGAGTGACAGAGGGCCTCCGCTTGTAGCTTTGTAAGCTCGCGGAGATAATTCTTAAACGAGTATAAACTAAGTCCCTCTCGAGTGACAGAGGGCCTCTGCTTGTAGCTTTGTAAGCTCGCGGAGATAACTCTTAAACGAGTATAAACTAAGTCCCTCTCGAGTGACAGAGGGCCTCCGCTTGTAGCTTTGTAAGCTCGCGGAGATAACTCTTACACGAGTATAAACTAAGTCCCTCTCGAGTGACAGAGGGCCTCCGCTGGTAGCGATGTAAGCTCGCGGAGATAACTCTTAAACGAGTATAAATTAAGTCCCTCTTGAGTGACAGAGGGCCTCCGCTTGTAGCTTTGTAAGCTCGCGGAGATAACTCTTAAACGAGTATAAACTAAGTCCCTCTTGAGTGACAGAGGGCCTCCGCTTGTAGCTTTGTAAGCTCGCGGAGATAACTCTTAAACGAGTATAAACTAAGTCCCTCTCGAGTGACAGAGGGCCTCCGCTTGTAGCTTTGTAAGCTCGCGGAGATAACTCTTAAACGAGTATAAACTAAGTCCCTCTCGAGTGACAGAGGGCCTCCTCTTATAGCTTTGTAAGCTCGCGGAGATAACTCTTAAACGAGTATAAACTAAGTCCCTCTCGAGTGACAGAGGGCCTCCGCTGGTAGCGATGTAAGCTCGCGGAGATAACTCTTAAACGAGTATAAACTAAGTCCCTCTCGAGTGACAGAGGGCCTCCGCTTGTAGCTTTGTAAGCTCGCGGAGATAACTCTTAAACGAGTATAAACTAAGTCCCTCTTGAGTGACAGAGGGCCTCCGCTTGTAGCTTTGTAAGCTCGCGGAGATAACTCTTAAACGAGTATAAACTAAGTCCATCTCGAGTGACAGAGGGCCTCCGCTTGTAGCTTTGTAAGCTCGCGGAGATAACTCTTAAACGAGTATAAACTAAGTCCCTCTCGAGTGACAGAGGGCCTCCTCTTATAGCTTTGTAAGCTCGCGGAGATAACTCTTAAACGAGTATAAACTAAGTCCCTCTCGAGTGACAGAGGGCCTCCGCTGGTAGCGATGTAAGCTCGCGGAGATAACTCTTAAACGAGTATAAACTAAGTCCCTCTCGAGTGACAGAGGGCCTCCGTTGTAGCTTTGTAAGCTCGCGGAGATAACTCTTAAACGAGTATAAACTAAGTCTCTCTCAAGTGACAGAGGGCCTCCGCTTGTAGCTTTGTAAGCTCGCGGAGATAACTCTTAAACGAGTATAAACTAAGTCCCTCTCGAGTGACAGAGGGCCTCTGCTTGTAGCTTTGTAAGCTCGCGGAGATAACTCTTAAACGAGTATAAACTAAGTCCCTCTCGAGTGACAGAGGGCCTCCGCTGGTAGCGATGTAAGCTCGCGGAGCTAACTCTTAAACGAGTATAAACTAAGTCCCTCTCGAGTGACAGAAGGCCTCCTCTGATAGCTTTGTAAGCTCGCGGAGATAACTCTTAAACGAGTATAAACTAAGTCCCTCTCGAGTGACAGAGGGCCTCCGCTTGTAGCTTTGTAAGCTCGCGGAGATAACTCTTAAACGAGTATAAACTAAGTCCCTCTCGAGTGACAGAGGGCCTCCGTTGGTAGCGATGTAAGCTCGCGGAGCTAACTCTTAAACGAGTATAAACTAAGTCCCTCTCGAGTGACAGAAGGCCTCCTCTTGTAGCTTTGTAAGCTCGCGGAGATAACTCTTAAACGAGTATAAACTAAGTCCCTCTCGAGTGACATAAGGCCTCCGCTTGTAGCTTTGTAAGCTCGCAGAGATAACTCTTAAACGAGTATAAACTAAGTCCCTCTCGAGTGACAGAGGGCCTCCGCTTGTAGCTTTGTAAGCTCGCGGAGATAACTCTTAAACGAGTATAAACTAAGTCCCTCTCGAGTGACAGAAGGCCTCCGCTTGTAGCTTTGTAAGCTCGCGGAGATAACTCTTAAACGAGTATAAACTAAGTCCCTCTCGAGTGACAGAGGGCCTCCTCTTGTAGCTTTGTAAGCTCGCGGAGATAACTCTTAAACGAGTATAAACTAAGTCCCTCTCGAGTGACAGAGGGCCTCCGCTGGTAGCGATGTAAGCTCGCGGAGATAACTCTTAAACGAGTATAAACTAAGTCCCTCTCGAGTGACAGAGGGCCTCCGCTTGTAGCTTTGTAAGCTCGCGGAGATAACTCTTAAACGAGTATAAACTAAGTCCCTCTTGAGTGACAGAGGGCCTCCGCTTGTAGCTTTGTAAGCTCGCGGAGATAACTCTTAAACGAGTATAAACTAAGTCCATCTCGAGTGACAGAGGGCCTCCGCTTGTAGCTTTGTAAGCTCGCGGAGATAACTCTTAAACGAGTATAAACTAAGTCCCTCTCGAGTGACAGAGGGCCTCCTCTTATAGCTTTGTAAGCTCGCGGAGATAACTCTTAAACGAGTATAAACTAAGTCCCTCTCGAGTGACAGAGGGCCTCCGCTGGTCGCGATGTAAGCTCGCGGAGATAACTCTTAAACGAGTATAAACTAAGTCCCTCTCGAGTGACAGAGGGCCTCCGCTTGTAGCTTTGTAAGCTCGCGGAGATAACTCTTAAACGAGTATAAACTAAGTCTCTCTCAAGTGACAGAGGGCCTCCACTTGTAGCTTTGTAAGCTCGCGGAGATAACTCTTAAACGAGTATAAACTAAGTCCCTCTCGAGTGACAGAGGGCCTCTGCTTGTAGCTTTGTAAGCTCGCGGAGATAACTCTTAAACGAGTATAAACTAAGTCCCTCTCGAGTGACAGAGGGCCTCCGCTGGTAGCGATGTAAGCTCGCGGAGCTAACTCTTAAACGAGTATAAACTAAGTCCCTCTCGAGTGACAGAAGGCCTCCTCTGATAGCTTTGTAAGCTCGCGGAGATAACTCTTAAACGAGTATAAACTAAGTCCCTCTCGAGTGACAGAGGGCCTCCGCTTGTAGCTTTGTAAGCTCGCGGAGATAACTCTTAAACGAGTATAAACTAAGTCCCTCTCGAGTGACAGAGGGCCTCCGCTTGTAGCTTTGTAAGCTCGCGGAGATAACTCTTAAACGAGTATAAACTAAGTCCCTCTCGAGTGACAGAGGGCCTCCTCTTATAGCTTTGTAAGCTCGCGGAGATAACTCTTAAACGAGTATAAACTAAGTCCCTCTCGAGTGACAGAGGGCCTCCTCTTATAGCTTTGTAAGCTCGCGGAGATAACTCTTAAACGAGTATAAACTAAGTCCCTCTCGAGTGACAGAGGGCCTCCGCTGGTAGCGATGTAAGCTCGCGGAGATAACTCTTCAACGAGTATAAACTAAGTCCCTCTCGAGTGACAGAGGGCCTCCGCTGGTAGCCATGTAAGCTCGCGGAGCTAACTCTTAAACGAGTATAAACTAAGTCCCTCTCGAGTGACAGAGGGCCTCCTCTTGTAGCTTTGTAAGCTCGCAGAGATAACTCTTAAACAAGTATAAACTAAGTCCCTCTCGAGTGACAGAGGGCCTCCGCTTGTAGCTTTGTAAGCTCGCGGAGATAACTCTTAAACGAGTATAAACTAAGTCCCTCTCGAGTGACAGAAGGCCTCCGCTTGTAGCTTTGTAAGCTCGCGGAGATAACTCTTAAACGAGTATAAACTAAGTCCCTCTCGAGTGACAGAGGGCCTCCGCTTGTAGCTTTGTAAGCTCGCGGAGATAACTCTTAAACGAGTATAAACTAAGTCCCTCTCGAGTGACAGAAGGCCTCCGCTTGTAGCTTTGTAAGCTCGCGGAGATAACTCTTAAACGAGTATAAACTAAGTCCCTCTCGAGTGACAGAGGGCCTCCGCTTGTAGCTTTCTAAGCTCGCGGAGATAATTCTTAAACGAGTATAAACTAAGTCCCTCTCGAGTGACAGAGGGCCTCTGCTTGTAGCTTTGTAAGCTCGCGGAGATAACTCTTAAACGAGTATAAACTAAGTCCCTCTCGAGTGACAGAGGGCCTCCGCTTGTAGCTTTGTAAGCTCGCGGAGATAACTCTTACACGAGTATAAACTAAGTCCCTCTCGAGTGACAGAGGGCCTCCGCTGGTAGCGATGTAAGCTCGCGGAGATAACTCTTAAACGAGTATAAACTAAGTCCCTCTTGAGTGACAGAGGGCCTCCGCTTGTAGCTTTGTAAGCTCGCGGAGATAACTCTTAAACGAGTATAAACTAAGTCCCTCTTGAGTGACAAAGGGCCTCCGCTTGTAGCTTTGTAAGCTCGCGGAGATAACTCTTAAACGAGTATAAACTAAGTCCCTCTCGAGTGACAGAGGGCCTCCGCTTGTAGCTTTGTAAGCTCGCGGAGATAACTCTTAAACGAGTATAAACTAAGTCCCTCTCGAGTGACAGAGGGCCTCCTCTTATAGCTTTGTAAGCTCGCGGAGATAACTCTTAAACGAGTATAAACTAAGTCCCTCTCGAGTGACAGAGGGCCTCCGCTGGTAGCGATGTAAGCTCGCGGAGATAACTCTTAAACGAGTATAAACTAAGTCCCTCTCGAGTGACAGAGGGCCTCCGATTGTAGCTTTGTAAGCTCGCGGAGATAACTCTTAAACGAGTATAAACTAAGTCCCTCTTGAGTGACAGAGGGCCTCCGCTTGTAGCTTTGTAAGCTCGCGGAGATAACTCTTAAACGAGTATAAACTAAGTCCATCTCGAGTGACAGAGGGCCTCCGCTTGTAGCTTTGTAAGCTCGCGGAGATAACTCTTAAACGAGTATAAACTAAGTCCCTCTCGAGTGACAGAGGGCCTCCTCTTATAGCTTTGTAAGCTCGCGGAGATAACTCTTAAACGAGTATAAACTAAGTCCCTCTCGAGTGACAGAGGGCCTCCGCTGGTAGCGATGTAAGCTCGCGGAGATAACTCTTAAACGAGTATAAACTAAGTCCCTCTCGAGTGACAGAGGGCCTCCGTTGTAGCTTTGTAAGCTCGCGGAGATAACTCTTAAACGAGTATAAACTAAGTCTCTCTCAAGTGACAGAGGGCCTCCGCTTGTAGCTTTGTAAGCTCGCGGAGATAACTCTTAAACGAGTATAAACTAAGTCCCTCTCGAGTGACAGAGGGCCTCTGCTTGTAGCTTTGTAAGCTCGCGGAGATAACTCTTAAACGAGTATAAACTAAGTCCCTCTCGAGTGACAGAGGGCCTCCGCTGGTAGCGATGTAAGCTCGCGGAGCTAACTCTTAAACGAGTATAAACTAAGTCCCTCTCGAGTGACAGAAGGCCTCCTCTGATAGCTTTGTAAGCTCGCGGAGATAACTCTTAAACGAGTATAAACTAAGTCCCTCTCGAGTGACAGAGGGCCTCCGCTTGTAGCTTTGTAAGCTCGCGGAGATAACTCTTAAACGAGTATAAACTAAGTCCCTCTCGAGTGACAGAGGGCCTCCGTTGGTAGCGATGTAAGCTCGCGGAGCTAACTCTTAAACGAGTATAAACTAAGTCCCTCTCGAGTGACAGAAGGCCTCCTCTTGTAGCTTTGTAAGCTCGCGGAGATAACTCTTAAACGAGTATAAACTAAGTCCCTCTCGAGTGACATAAGGCCTCCGCTTGTAGCTTTGTAAGCTCGCAGAGATAACTCTTAAACGAGTATAAACTAAGTCCCTCTCGAGTGACAGAGGGCCTCCGCTTGTAGCTTTGTAAGCTCGCGGAGATAACTCTTAAACGAGTATAAACTAAGTCCCTCTCGAGTGACAGAAGGCCTCCGCTTGTAGCTTTGTAAGCTCGCGGAGATAACTCTTAAACGAGTATAAACTAAGTCCCTCTCGAGTGACAGAGGGCCTCCTCTTGTAGCTTTGTAAGCTCGCGGAGATAACTCTTAAACGAGTATAAACTAAGTCCCTCTCGAGTGACAGAGGGCCTCCGCTGGTAGCGATGTAAGCTCGCGGAGATAACTCTTAAACGAGTATAAACTAAGTCCCTCTCGAGTGACAGAGGGCCTCCGCTTGTAGCTTTGTAAGCTCGCGGAGATAACTCTTAAACGAGTATAAACTAAGTCCCTCTCAAGTGACAGAGGGCCTCCGCTTGTAGCTTTGTAAGCTCGCGGAGATAACTCTTAAACGAGTATAAACTGAGTCCCTCTCGAGTGACAGAGGGCCTCCGCTTGTAGCTTTGTAAGCTCGCGGAGATAACTCTTCAACGAGTATAAACTAAGTCCCTCTCGAGTGACAGAGGGCCTCCGCTGGTAGCGATGTAAGCTCGCGGAGCTAACTCTTAAACGAGTATAAACTAAGTCCCTCTCGAGTGACAGAGGGCCTCCTCTTGTAGCTTTGTAAGCTCGCGGAGATAACTCTTAAACAAGTATAAACTAAGTCCCTCTCGAGTGACAGAGGGCCTCCGCTTGTAGCTTTGTAAGCTCGCGGAGATAACTCTTAAACGAGTATAAACTAAGTCCCTCTCGAGTGACAGAAGGCCTCCGCTTGTAGCTTTGTAAGCTCGCGGAGATAACTCTTAAACGAGTATAAACTAAGTCCCTCTGGAGTGACAGAGGGCCTCCGCTTGTAGCTTTGTAAGCTCGCGGAGATAACTCTTAAACGAGTATAAACTAAGTCCCTCTCGAGTGACAGAAGTCCTCCGCTTGTAGCTTTGTAAGCTCGCGGAGATAACTCTTAAACGAGTATAAACTGAGTCCCTCTCGAGTGACAGAGGGCCTCCGCTTGTAGCTTTGTAAGCTCGCGGAGATAACTCTTCAACGAGTATAAACTAAGTCCCTCTCGAGTGACAGAGGGCCTCCGCTTGTAGCTTTGTAAGCTCGCGGAGCTAACTCTTAAACGAGTATAAACTAAGTCCCTCTCGAGTGACAGAGGGCCTCCGCTTGTAGCTTTGTAAGCTCGCGGAGATAACTCTTAAACGAGTATAAACTAAGTCCCTCTCGAGTGACAGAGGGCCTCCGCTTGTAGCTTTGTAAGCTCGCGGAGATAACTCTTAAACGAGTATAAACTAAGTCCCTCTCGAGTGACAGAGGGCCTCCGCTGGTAGCGATGTAAGCTCGCGGAGCTAACTCTTAAACGAGTATAAACTAAGTCCCTCTCGAGTGACAGAGGGCCTCCGCTTGTAGCTTTGTAAGCTCGCGGAGATAACTCTTAAACGAGTATAAACTAAGTCCCTCTCGAGTGACAGAAGTCCTCCGCTTGTAGCTTTGTAAGCTCGCGGAGATAACTCTTAAACGAGTATAAACTAAGTCCCTCTCGAGTGACAGAGGGCCTCCGCTTGTAGCTTTGTAAGCTCGCGGAGATAACTCTTAAACGAGTATAAACTAAGTCCCTCTCGAGTGACAGAGGGCCTCCGCTGGTAGCGATGTAAGCTCGCGGAGATAACTCTTAAACGAGTATAAACTAAGTCCCTCTCGAGTGACAGAGGGCCTCCGCTTGTAGCTTTGTAAGCTCGCGGAGATAACTCTTAAACGAGTATAAACTAAGTCCCTCTCGAGTGATAGAGGTCCTCCGCTTGTAGCTTTGTAAGCTCGCAGAGATAACTCTTAAACGAGTATAAACTAAGTCCCTCTCGAGTGACAGAGGGCCTCCGCTTGTAGCTTTGTAAGCTCGCGGAGATAACTCTTAAACGAGTATAAACTAAGTCCCTCTCGAGTGACAGAAGGCCTCCGCTTGTAGCTTTGTAAGCTCGCGGAGATAACTCTTAAACGAGTATAAACTAAGTCCCTCTCGAGTGACAGAGGGCCTCCTCTTGTAGCTTTGTAAGCTCGCGGAGATAACTCTTAAACGAGTATAAACTAAGTCCCTCTCGAGTGACAGAGGGCCTCCGCTGGTAGCGATGTAAGCTCGCGGAGATAACTCTTAAACGAGTATAAACTAAGTCCCTCTCGAGTGACAGAGGGCCTCCGCTTGTAGCTTTGTAAGCTCGCGGAGATAACTCTTAAACGAGTATAAACTAAGTCCCTCTCGAGTGATAGAGGTCCTCCGCTTGTAGCTTTGTAAGCTCGCGGAGATAACTCTTAAACGAGTATAAACTAAGTCCCTCTCGAGTGACAGAGGGCCTCCTCTTATAGCTTTGTAAGCTCGCGGAGATAACTCTTAAACGAGTATAAACTAAGTCCCTCTCGAGTGACAGAGGGCCTCCGCTGGTAGCGATGTAAGCTCGCGGAGATAACTCTTAAACGAGTATAAACTAAGTCCCTCTCGAGTGACAGAGGGCCTCCGCTTGTAGCTTTGTAAGCTCGCGGAGATAACTCTTAAACGAGTATAAACTAAGTCCCTCTCAAGTGACAGAGGGCCTCCGCTTGTAGCTTTGTAAGCTCGCGGAGATAACTCTTAAACGAGTATAAACTGAGTCCCTCTCGAGTGACAGAGGGCCTCCGCTTGTAGCTTTGTAAGCTCGCGGAGATAACTCTTCAACGAGTATAAACTAAGTCCCTCTCGAGTGACAGAGGGCCTCCGCTGGTAGCGATGTAAGCTGGCGGAGATAACTCTTAAACGAGTATAAACTAAGTCCCTCTCAAGTGACAGAGGGCCTCCGCTTGTAGCTTTGTAAGCTCGCGGAGATAACTCTTAAACGAGTATAAACTGAGTCCCTCTCGAGTGACAGAGGGCCTCCGCTTGTAGCTTTGTAAGCTCGCGGAGATAACTCTTAAACGAGTATAAACTAAGTCCCTCTGGAGTGACAGAGGGCCTCCGCTTGTAGCTTTGTAAGCTCGCGGAGATAACTCTTAAACGAGTATAAACTAAGTCCCTCTCGAGTGACAGAAGTCCTCCGCTTGTAGCTTTGTAAGCTCGCGGAGATAACTCTTAAACGAGTATAAACTAAGTCCCTCTCGAGTGACAGAGGGCCTCCGCTTGTAGCTTTGTAAGCTCGCGGAGATAATTCTTAAACGAGTATAAACTAAGTCCCTCTCGAGTGACAGAGGGCCTCCGCTTGTAGCTTTGTAAGCTCGCGGAGATAACTCTTAAACGAGTATAAACTAAGTCCCTCTCGAGTGACAGAGGGCCTCCGCTTGTAGCTTTGTAAGCTCGCGGAGATAACTCTTAAACGAGTATAAACTAAGTCCCTCTCGAGTGACAGAGGGCCTCCGCTGGTAGCGATGTAAGCTCGCGGAGCTAACTCTTAAACGAGTATAAACTAAGTCCCTCTCGAGTGACAGAGGGCCTCCGCTTGTAGCTTTGTAAGCTCGCGGAGATAACTCTTAAACGAGTATAAACTAAGTCCCTCTCGAGTGACAGAAGGCCTCCGCTTGTAGCTTTGTAAGCTCGCGGAGATAACTCTTAAACGAGTATAAACTAAGTCCCTCTCGAGTGACAGAGGGCCTCCTCTTGTAGCTTTGTAAGCTCGCGGAGATAACTCTTAAACGAGTATAAACTAAGTCCCTCTCGAGTGACAGAGGGCCTCCGCTGGTAGCGATGTAAGCTCGCGGAGATAACTCTTAAACGAGTATAAACTAAGTCCCTCTCGAGTGACAGAGGGCCTCCGCTTGTAGCTTTGTAAGCTCGCGGAGATAACTCTTAAACGAGTATAAACTAAGTCCCTCTCGAGTGATAGAGGTCCTCCGCTTGTAGCTTTGTAAGCTCGCAGAGATAACTCTTAAACGAGTATAAACTAAGTCCCTCTCGAGTGACAGAGGGCCTCCGCTTGTAGCTTTGTAAGCTCGCGGAGATAACTCTTAAACGAGTATAAACTAAGTCCCTCTCGAGTGACAGAAGGCCTCCGCTTGTAGCTTTGTAAGCTCGCGGAGATAACTCTTAAACGAGTATAAACTAAGTCCCTCTCGAGTGACAGAGGGCCTCCTCTTGTAGCTTTGTAAGCTCGCGGAGATAACTCTTAAACGAGTATAAACTAAGTCCCTCTCGAGTGACAGAGGGCCTCCGCTGGTAGCGATGTAAGCTCGCGGAGATAACTCTTAAACGAGTATAAACTAAGTCCCTCTCGAGTGACAGAGGGCCTCCGCTTGTAGCTTTGTAAGCTCGCGGAGATAACTCTTAAACGAGTATAAACTAAGTCCCTCTCGAGTGATAGAGGTCCTCCGCTTGTAGCTTTGTAAGCTCGCGGAGATAACTCTTAAACGAGTATAAACTAAGTCCCTCTCGAGTGACAGAGGGCCTCCTCTTATAGCTTTGTAAGCTCGCGGAGATAACTCTTAAACGAGTATAAACTAAGTCCCTCTCGAGTGACAGAGGGCCTCCGCTGGTAGCGATGTAAGCTCGCGGAGATAACTCTTAAACGAGTATAAACTAAGTCCCTCTCGAGTGACAGAGGGCCTCCGCTTGTAGCTTTGTAAGCTCGCGGAGATAACTCTTAAACGAGTATAAACTAAGTCCCTCTCAAGTGACAGAGGGCCTCCGCTTGTAGCTTTGTAAGCTCGCGGAGATAACTCTTAAACGAGTATAAACTGAGTCCCTCTCGAGTGACAGAGGGCCTCCGCTTGTAGCTTTGTAAGCTCGCGGAGATAACTCTTCAACGAGTATAAACTAAGTCCCTCTCGAGTGACAGAGGGCCTCCGCTGGTAGCGATGTAAGCTGGCGGAGATAACTCTTAAACGAGTATAAACTAAGTCCCTCTCAAGTGACAGAGGGCCTCCGCTTGTAGCTTTGTAAGCTCGCGGAGATAACTCTTAAACGAGTATAAACTGAGTCCCTCTCGAGTGACAGAGGGCCTCCGCTTGTAGCTTTGTAAGCTCGCGGAGATAACTCTTCAACGAGTATAAACTAAGTCCCTCTCGAGTGATAGAGGGCCTCCGCTTGTAGCTTTGTAAGCTCGCGGAGATAACTCTTAAACGAGTATAAACTAAGTCCCTCTCGAGTGACAGAGGGCCTCCTCTTATAGCTTTGTAAGCTCGCGGAGATAACTCTTAAACGAGTATAAACTAAGTCCCTCTCGAGTGACAGAGGGCCTCCGCTGGTAGCGATGTAAGCTCGCGGAGATAACTCTTAAACGAGTATAAACTAAGTCCCTCTCGAGTGACAGAGGGCCTCCGCTTGTAGCTTTGTAAGCTCGCAGAGATAACTCTTAAACGAGTATAAACTAAGTCCCTCTCGAGTGACAGAGGGCCTCCGCTTGTAGCTTTGTAAGCTCGCGGAGATAACTCTTAAACGAGTATAAACTAAGTCCCTCTCGAGTGACAGAAGGCCTCCGCTTGTAGCTTTGTAAGCTCGCGGAGATAACTCTTAAACGAGTATAAACTAAGTCCCTCTCGAGTGACAGAGGGCCTCCTCTTGTAGCTTTGTAAGCTCGCGGAGATAACTCTTAAACGAGTATAAACTAAGTCCCTCTCGAGTGACAGAGGGCCTCCGCTGGTAGCGATGTAAGCTCGCGGAGATAACTCTTAAACGAGTATAAACTAAGTCCCTCTCGAGTGACAGAGGGCCTCCGCTTGTAGCTTTGTAAGCTCGCGGAGATAACTCTTAAACGAGTATAAACTAAGTCCCTCTCGAGTGATAGAGGTCCTCCGCTTGTAGCTTTGTAAGCTCGCGGAGATAACTCTTAAACGAGTATAAACTAAGTCCCTCTCGAGTGACAGAGGGCCTCCTCTTATAGCTTTGTAAGCTCGCGGAGATAACTCTTAAACGAGTATAAACTAAGTCCCTCTCGAGTGACAGAGGGCCTCCGCTGGTAGCGATGTAAGCTCGCGGAGATAACTCTTAAACGAGTATAAACTAAGTCCCTCTCGAGTGACAGAGGGCCTCCGCTTGTAGCTTTGTAAGCTCGCAGAGATAACTCTTAAACGAGTATAAACTAAGTCCCTCTCGAGTGACAGAGGGCCTCCGCTTGTAGCTTTGTAAGCTCGCGGAGATAACTCTTAAACGAGTATAAACTAAGTCCCTCTCGAGTGACAGAGGGCCTCCTCTTGTAGCTTTGTAAGCTCGCGGAGATAACTCTTAAACGAGTATAAACTAAGTCCCTCTCGAGTGACAGAGGGCCTCCGCTGGTAGCGATGTAAGCTCGCGGAGATAACTCTTAAACGAGTATAAACTAAGTCCCTCTCGAGTGACAGAGGGCCTCCGCTTGTAGCTTTGTAAGCTCGCGGAGATAACTCTTAAACGAGTATAAACTAAGTCCCTCTCAAGTGACAGAGGGCCTCCGCTTGTAGCTTTGTAAGCTCGCGGAGATAACTCTTAAACGAGTATAAACTGAGTCCCTCTCGAGTGACAGAGGGCCTCCGCTTGTAGCTTTCTAAGCTCGCGGAGATAACTCTTCAACGAGTATAAACTAAGTCCCTCTCGAGTGACAGAGGGCCTCCGCTGGTAGCGATGTAAGCTCGCGGAGCTAACTCTTAAACGAGTATAAACTAAGTCCCTCTCGAGTGACAGAGGGCCTCCTCTTGTAGCTTTGTAAGCTCGCGGAGATAACTCTTAAACGAGTATAAACTAAGTCCCTCTCGAGTGACAGAAGGCCTCCGCTTGTAGCTTTGTAAGCTCGCGGAGATAACTCTTAAACGAGTATAAACTAAGTCCCTCTCGAGTGACAGAGGGCCTCCGCTTGTAGCTTTGTAAGCTCGCGGAGATAATTCTTAAACGAGTATAAACTAAGTCCCTCTCGAGTGACAGAGGGCCTCCGCTTGTAGCTTTGTAAGCTCGCGGAGATAACTCTTAAACGAGTATAAACTAAGTCCCTCTCGAGTGACAGAGGGCCTCCGCTTGTAGCTTTGTAAGCTCGCGGAGATAACTCTTAAACGAGTATAAACTAAGTCCCTCTCGAGTGACAGAGGGCCTCCGCTGGTAGCGATGTAAGCTCGCGGAGATAACTCTTAAACGAGTATAAACTAAGTCCCTCTTGAGTGACAGAGGGCCTCCGCTTGTAGCTTTGTAAGCTCGCGGAGATAACTCTTAAACGAGTATAAACTAAGTCCCTCTTGAGTGACAGAGGGCCTCCGCTTGTAGCTTTGTAAGCTCGCGGAGATAACTCTTAAACGAGTATAAACTAAGTCCCTCTCGAGTGACAGAGGGCCTCCGCTTGTAGCTTTGTAAGCTCGCGGAGATAACTCTTAAACGAGTATAAACTAAGTCCCTCTCGAGTGACAGAGGGCCTCCTCTTATAGCTTTGTAAGCTCGCGGAGATAACTCTTAAACGAGTATAAACTAAGTCCCTCTCGAGTGACAGAGGGCCTCCGCTGGTAGCGATGTAAGCTCGCGGAGATAACTCTTAAACGAGTATAAACTAAGTCCCTCTCGAGTGACAGAGGGCCTCCGCTTGTAGCTTTGTAAGCTCGCGGAGATAACTCTTAAACGAGTATAAACTAAGTCCCTCTTGAGTGACAGAGGGCCTCCGCTTGTAGCTTTGTAAGCTCGCGGAGATAACTCTTAAACGAGTATAAACTAAGTCCATCTCGAGTGACAGAGGGCCTCCGCTTGTAGCTTTGTAAGCTCGCGGAGATAACTCTTAAACGAGTATAAACTAAGTCCCTCTCGAGTGACAGAGGGCCTCCTCTTATAGCTTTGTAAGCTCGTGGAGATAACTCTTAAACGAGTATAAACTAAGTCCCTCTCGAGTGACAGAGGGCCTCCGCTGGTAGCGATGTAAGCTCGCGGAGATAACTCTTAAACGAGTATAAACTAAGTCCCTCTCGAGTGACAGAGGGCCTCCGCTTGTAGCTTTGTAAGCTCGCGGAGATAACTCTTAAACGAGTATAAACTAAGTCTCTCTCAAGTGACAGAGGGCCTCCGCTTGTAGCTTTGTAAGATCGCGGAGATAACTCTTAAACGAGTATAAACTAAGTCCCTCTCGAGTGACAGAGGGCCTCTGCTTGTAGCTTTGTAAGCTCGCGGAGATAACTCTTAAACGAGTATAAACTAAGTCCCTCTCGAGTGACAGAGGGCCTCCGGTTGTAGCTTTGTAAGCTCGCGGAGCTAACTCTTAAACGAGTAGAAACTAAGTCCCTCTCGAGTGACAGAGGGCCTCCGCTGGTAGCGATGTAAGCTCGCGGAGCTAACTCTTAAACGAGTATAAACTAAGTCCCTCTCGAGTGACAGAGGGCCTCCGCTTGTAGCTTTGTAAGCTCGCGGAGATAACTCTTAAACGAGTATAAACTAAGTCCCTCTCGAGTGACAGAGGGCCTCCGCTGGTAGCGATGTAAGCTCGCGGAGCTAACTCTTAAACGAGTAGAAACTAAGTCCCTCTCGAGTGACAGAAGGCCTCCTCTTGTAGCTTTGTAAGCTCGCGGAGATAACTCTTAAACGAGTATAAACTAAGTCCCTCTCGAGTGACAGAGGGCCTCCGCTTGTAGCTTTGTAAGCTCGCGGAGATAACTCTTAAACGAGTATAAACTAAGTCCCTCTCGAGTGACAGAGGGCTTCCGCTTGTAGCTTTGTAAGCTCGCGGAGATAACTCTTAAACGAGTATAAACTAAGTCCCTCTCGAGTGACAGAGGGCCTCCGTTGGTAGCGATGTAAGCTCGCGGAGCTAACTCTTAAACGAGTATAAACTAAGTCCCTCTCGAGTGACAGAAGGCCTCCTCTTGTAGCTTTGTAAGCTCGCGGAGATAACTCTTAAACGAGTATAAACTAAGTCCCTCTCGAGTGACAGAAGGCCTCCGCTTGTAGCTTTGTAAGCTCGCAGAGATAACTCTTAAACGAGTATAAACTAAGTCCCTCTCGAGTGACAGAGGGCCTCCGCTTGTAGCTTTGTAAGCTCGCGGAGATAACTCTTAAACGAGTATAAACTAAGTCCCTCTCGAGTGACAGAAGGCCTCCGCTTGTAGCTTTGTAAGCTCGCGGAGATAACTCTTAAACGAGTATAAACTAAGTCCCTCTCGAGTGACAGAGGGCCTCCTCTTGTAGCTTTGTAAGCTCGCGGAGATAACTCTTAAACGAGTATAAACTAAGTCCCTCTCGAGTGACAGAGGGCCTCCGCTGGTAGCGATGTAAGCTCGCGGAGATAACTCTTAAACGAGTATAAACTAAGTCCCTCTCGAGTGACAGAGGGCCTCCGCTTGTAGCTTTGTAAGCTCGCGGAGATAACTCTTAAACGAGTATAAACTAAGTCCCTCTCAAGTGACAGAGGGCCTCCGCTTGTAGCTTTGTAAGCTCGCGGAGATAACTCTTAAACGAGTATAAACTGAGTCCCTCTCGAGTGACAGAGGGCCTCCGCTTGTAGCTTTGTAAGCTCGCGGAGATAACTCTTCAACGAGTATAAACTAAGTCCCTCTCGAGTGACAGAGGGCCTCCGCTGGTAGCGATGTAAGCTCGCGGAGCTAACTCTTAAACGAGTATAAACTAAGTCCCTCTCGAGTGACAGAGGGCCTCCTCTTGTAGCTTTGTAAGCTCGCAGAGATAACTCTTAAACAAGTATAAACTAAGTCCCTCTCGAGTGACAGAGGGCCTCCGCTTGTAGCTTTGTAAGCTCGCGGAGATAACTCTTAAACGAGTATAAACTAAGTCCCTCTCGAGTGACAGAAGGCCTCCGCTTGTAGCTTTGTAAGCTCGCGGAGATAACTCTTAAACGAGTATAAACTAAGTCCCTCTGGAGTGACAGAGGGCCTCCGCTTGTAGCTTTGTAAGCTCGCGGAGATAACTCTTAAACGAGTATAAACTAAGTCCCTCTCGAGTGACAGAAGTCCTCCGCTTGTAGCTTTGTAAGCTCGCGGAGATAACTCTTAAACGAGTATAAGCTAAGTCCCTCTCGAGTGACAGAGGGCCTCCGCTTGTAGCTTTGTAAGCTCGCGGAGATAATTCTTAAACGAGTATAAACTAAGTCCCTCTCGAGTGACAGAGGGCCTCCGCTTGTAGCTTTGTAAGCTCGCGGAGATAACTCTTAAACGAGTATAAACTAAGTCCCTCTCGAGTGACAGAGGGCCTCCGCTTGTAGCTTTGTAAGCTCGCGGAGATAACTCTTAAACGAGTATAAACTAAGTCCCTCTCGAGTGACAGAGGGCCTCCGCTGGTAGCGATGTAAGCTCGCGGAGATAACTCTTAAACGAGTATAAACTAAGTCCCTCTTGAGTGACAGAGGGCCTCCGCTTGTAGCTTTGTAAGCTCGCGGAGATAACTCTTAAACGAGTATAAACTAAGTCCCTCTCGAGTGATAGAGGGCCTCCGATTGTAGCTTTGTAAGCTCGCGGAGATAACTCTTAAACGAGTATAAACTAAGTCCCTCTCGAGTGACAGAGGGCCTCCTCTTATAGCTTTGTAAGCTCGCGGAGATAACTCTTAAACGAGTATAAACTAAGTCCCTCTCGAGTGACAGAGGGCCTCCGCTGGTAGCGATGTAAGCTCGCGGAGATAACTCTTAAACGAGTATAAACTAAGTCCCTCTCGAGTGACAGAGGGCCTCCGCTTGTAGCTTTGTAAGCTCGCAGAGATAACTCTTAAACGAGTATAAACTAAGTCCCTCTCGAGTGACAGAGGGCCTCCGCTTGTAGCTTTGTAAGCTCGCGGAGATAACTCTTAAACGAGTATAAACTAAGTCCCTCTCGAGTGACAGAAGGCCTCCGCTTGTAGCTTTGTAAGCTCGCGGAGATAACTCTTAAACGAGTATAAACTAAGTCCCTCTCGAGTGACAGAGGGCCTCCTCTTGTAGCTTTGTAAGCTCGCGGAGATAACTCTTAAACGAGTATAAACTAAGTCCCTCTCGAGTGACAGAGGGCCTCCGCTGGTAGCGATGTAAGCTCGCGGAGATAACTCTTAAACGAGTATAAACTAAGTCCCTCTCGAGTGACAGAGGGCCTCCGCTTGTAGCTTTGTAAGCTCGCGGAGATAACTCTTAAACGAGTATAAACTAAGTCCCTCTCAAGTGACAGAGGGCCTCCGCTTGTAGCTTTGTAAGCTCGCGGAGATAACTCTTAAACGAGTATAAACTGAGTCCCTCTCGAGTGACAGAGGGCCTCCGCTTGTAGCTTTGTAAGCTCGCGGAGATAACTCTTCAACGAGTATAAACTAAGTCCCTCTCGAGTGACAGAAGTCCTCCGCTTGTAGCTTTGTAAGCTCGCGGAGATAACTCTTAAATGAGTATAAACTAAGTCCCTCTCGAGTGACAGAGGGCCTCCTCTTGTAGCTTTGTAAGCTCGCAGAGATAACTCTTAAACAAGTATAAACTAAGTCCCTCTCGAGTGACAGAGGGCCTCCGCTTGTAGCTTTGTAAGCTCGCGGAGATAACTCTTAAACGAGTATAAACTAAGTCCCTCTCGAGTGACAGAAGGCCTCCGCTTGTAGCTTTGTAAGCTCGCGGAGATAACTCTTAAACGAGTATAAACTAAGTCCCTCTCGAGTGACAGAGGGCCTCCGCTTGTAGCTTTGTAAGCTCGCGGAGATAACTCTTAAACGAGTATAAACTAAGTCCCTCTCGAGTGACAGAAGTCCTCCGCTTGTAGCTTTGTAAGCTCGCGGAGATAACTCTTAAACGAGTATAAACTAAGTCCCTCTCGAGTGACAGAGGGCCTCCGCTTGTAGCTTTGTAAGCTCGCGGAGATAATTCTTAAACGAGTATAAACTAAGTCCCTCTCGAGTGACAGAGGGCCTCCGCTTGTAGCTTTGTAAGCTCGCGGAGATAACTCTTAAACGAGTATAAACTAAGTCCCTCTCGAGTGACAGAGGGCCTCCGCTTGTAGCTTTGTAAGCTCGCGGAGATAACTCTTAAACGAGTATAAACTAAGTCCCTCTCGAGTGACAGAGGGCCTCCGCTGGTAGCGATGTAAGCTCGCGGAGATAACTCTTAAACGAGTATAAACTAAGTCCCTCTTGAGTGACAGAGGGCCTCCGCTTGTAGCTTTGTAAGCTCGCGGAGATAACTCTTAAACGAGTATAAACTAAGTCCCTCTCGAGTGATAGAGGGCCTCCGCTTGTAGCTTTGTAAGCTCGCGGAGATAACTCTTAAACGAGTATAAACTAAGTCCCTCTCGAGTGACAGAGGGCCTCCTCTTATAGCTTTGTAAGCTCGCGGAGATAACTCTTAAACGAGTATAAACTAAGTCCCTCTCGAGTGACAGAGGGCCTCCGCTGGTAGCGATGTAAGCTCGCGGAGATAACTCTTAAACGAGTATAAACTAAGTCCCTCTCGAGTGACAGAGGGCCTCCGCTGGTAGCGATGTAAGCTCGCGGAGCTAACTCTTAAACGAGTATAAACTAAGTCCCTCTCGAGTGACAGAGGGCCTCCTCTTGGAGCTTTGTAAGCTCGCAAAGATAACTCTTAAACGAGTATAAACTAAGTCCCTCTCGAGTGACAGAGGGCCTCCGCTTGTAGCTTTGTAAGCTCGCGGAGATAACTCTTAAACGAGTATAAACTAAGTCCCTCTCGAGTGACAGAAGGCCTCCGCTTGTAGCTTTGTAAGCTCGCGGAGATAACTTTTAAACGAGTATAAACTAAGTCCCTCTCGAGTGACAGAGGGCCTCCGCTTGTAGCTTTGTAAGCTCGCGGAGATAACTCTTAAACGAGTATAAACTAAGTCCCTGTCGAGTGACAGAAGGCCTCCGCTTGTAGCTTTGTCAGCTCGCGGAGATAACTCTTAAACGAGTATAAACTAAGTCCCTCTCTAGTGACAGAGGGCGTCCGCTTGTAGCTTTGTAAGCTCGCGGAGATAATTCTTAAACGAGTATAAACTAAGTCCCTCTCGAGTGACAGAGGGCCTCCGCTTGTAGCTTTGTAAGCTCGCGGAGATAACTCTTAAACGAGTATAAACTAAGTCCCTCTCGAGTGACAGAGGGCCTCCGCTTGTAGCTTTGTAAGCTCGCGGAGATAACTCTTAAACGAGTATAAACTAAGTCCCTCTCGAGTGACAGAGGGCCTCCGCTGGTAGCGATGTAAGCTCGCGGAGATAACTCCTAAACGAGTATAAACTAAGTCCCTCTTGAGTGACAGAGGGCCTCCGCTTGTAGCTTTGTAAGCTCGCGGAGATAACTCTTAAACGAGTATAAACTAAGTCCCTCTCGAGTGACAGAGGGCCTCCGCTTGTAGTTTTGTAAGCTCGCGGAGATAACTCTTAAACGAGTATAAACTAAGTCCCTCTCGAGTGACAGGGGGCCTCCTCTTATAGCTTTGTAAGCTCGCGGAGATAACTCTTAAACGAGTATAAACTAAGTCCCTCTCGAGTGACAGAGGGCCTCCGCTGGTAGCGATGTAAGCTCGCGGAGATAACTCTTAAACGAGTATAAACTAAGTCCCTCTCGAGTGACAGAGGGCCTCCGCTTGTAGCTTTGTAAGCTCGCGGAGATAACTCTTAAACGAGTATAAACTAAGTCCCTCTTGAGTGACAAAGGGCCTCCGCTTGTAGCTTTGTAA
This sequence comes from Persicaria tinctoria, assembly GCA_037127255.1. Lineage (NCBI taxonomy): Eukaryota > Viridiplantae > Streptophyta > Magnoliopsida > Caryophyllales > Polygonaceae > Persicaria > Persicaria tinctoria. Next base: position 69,891,187 of record JBANSL010000007.1, on the reverse strand, counting down.
GCTCGCGGAGATAACTCTTAAACGAGTATAAACTAAGTCCCTCTCGAGTGACAGAGGGCCTCCGCTTGTAGCTTTGTAAGCTCGCGGAGATAACTCTTAAACGAGTATAAACTAAGTCCCTCTCAAGTGACAGAGGGCCTCCTCTTATAGCTTTGTAAGCTCGCGGAGATAACTCTTAAACGAGTATAAACTAAGTCCCTCTCGAGTGACAGAGGGCCTCCGCTGGTAGCGATGTAAGCTCGCGGAGATAACTCTTAAACGAGTATAAACTAAGTCCCTCTCGAGTGACAGAGGGCCTCCGCTTGTAGCTTTGTAAGCTCGCGGAGATAACTCTTAAACGAGTATAAACTAAGTCCCTCTCGAGTGACAGAAGGCCTCTGCTTGTAGCTTTGTAAGCTCGCAGAGATAACTCTTAAACGAGTATAAACTAAGTCCCTCTCGAGTGATAGAGGGCCTCCGCTTGTAGCTTTGTAAGCTCGCGGAGATAACTCTTAAACGAGTATAAACTAAGTCCCTCTCGAGTGACAGAGGGCCTCCGCTGGTAGCGATGTAAGCTCGCGGAGATAACTCTTAAACGAGTATAAACTAAGTCCCTCTTGAGTGACAGAGGGCCTCCGCTTGTAGCTTTGTAAGCTCGCGGAGATAACTCTTAAACGAGTATAAACTAAGTCCCTCTCGAGTGATAGAGGGCCTCCGCTTGTAGCTTTGTAAGCTCGCGGAGATAACTCTTAAACGAGTATAAACTAAGTCCCTCTCGAGTGACAGAGGGCCTCCTCTTATAGCTTTGTAAGCTCGCGGAGATAACTCTTAAACGAGTATAAACTAAGTCCCTCTCGAGTGACAGAGGGCCTCCGCTGGTAGCGATGTAAGCTCGCGGAGATAACTCTTAAACGAGTATAAACTAAGTCCCTCTCGAGTGACAGAGGGCCTCCGCTGGTAGCGATGTAAGCTCGCGGAGCTAACTCTTAAACGAGTATAAACTAAGTCCCTCTCGAGTGACAGAGGGCCTCCTCTTGTAGCTTTGTAAGCTCGCAGAGATAACTCTTAAACGAGTATAAACTAAGTCCCTCTCGAGTGACAGAGGGCCTCCGCTTGTAGCTTTGTAAGCTCGCGGAGATAACTCTTAAACGAGTATAAACTAAGTCCCTCTCGAGTGACAGAAGGCCTCCGCTTGTAGCTTTGTAAGCTCGCGGAGATAACTTTTAAACGAGTATAAACTAAGTCCCTCTCGAGTGACAGAGGGCCTCCGCTTGTAGCTTTGTAAGCTCGCGGAGATAACTCTTAAACGAGTATAAACTAAGTCCCTGTCGAGTGACAGAAGGCCTCCGCTTGTAGCTTTGTAAGCTCGCGGAGATAACTCTTAAACGAGTATAAACTAAGTCCCTCTCTAGTGACAGAGGGCGTCCGCTTGTAGCTTTGTAAGCTCGCGGAGATAATTCTTAAACGAGTATAAACTAAGTCCCTCTCGAGTGACAGAGGGCCTCCGCTTGTAGCTTTGTAAGCTCGCGGAGATAACTCTTAAACGAGTATAAACTAAGTCCCTCTCGAGTGACAGAGGGCCTCCGCTTGTAGCTTTGTAAGCTCGCGGAGATAACTCTTAAACGAGTATAAACTAAGTCCCTCTCGAGTGACAGAGGGCCTCCGCTGGTAGCGATGTAAGCTCGCGGAGATAACTCCTAAACGAGTATAAACTAAGTCCCTCTTGAGTGACAGAGGGCCTCCGCTTGTAGCTTTGTAAGCTCGCGGAGATAACTCTTAAACGAGTATAAACTAAGTCCCTCTCGAGTGACAGAGGGCCTCCGCTTGTAGCTTTGTAAGCTCGCGGAGATAACTCTTAAACGAGTATAAACTAAGTCCCTCTCGAGTGACAGAGGGCCTCCTCTTATAGCTTTGTAAGCTCGCGGAGATAACTCTTAAACGAGTATAAACTAAGTCCCTCTCGAGTGACAGAGGGCCTCCGCTGGTAGCGATGTAAGCTCGCGGAGATAACTCTTAAACGAGTATAAACTAAGTCCCTCTCGAGTGACAGAGGGCCTCCGCTTGTAGCTTTGTAAGCTCGCGGAGATAACTCTTAAACGAGTATAAACTAAGTCCCTCTTGAGTGACAAAGGGCCTCCGCTTGTAGCTTTGTAAGCTCGCGGAGATAACTCTTAAACGAGTATAAACTAAGTCCCTCTCGAGTGACAGAGGGCCTCCGCTTGTAGCTTTGTAAGCTCGCGGAGATAACTCTTAAACGAGTATAAACTAAGTCCCTCTCGAGTGACAGAGGGCCTCCGCTTGTAGCTTTGTAAGCTCGCGGAGATAACTCTTAAACGAGTATAAACTAAGTCCCTCTCGAGTGACAGAGGGCCTCCGCTGGTAGCGATGTAAGCTCGCGGAGATCACTCCTAAACGAGTATAAACTAAGTCCCTCTTGAGTGACAGAGGGCCTCCGCTTGTAGCTTTGTAAGCTCGCGGAGATAACTCTTAAACGAGTATAAACTAAGTCCCTCTCGAGTGACAGAGGGCCTCCGCTTGTAGCTTTGTAAGCTCGCGGAGATAACTCTTAAACGAGTATAAACTAAGTCCCTCTCGAGTGACAGAGGGCCTCCTCTTATAGCTTTGTAAGCTCGCGGAGATAACTCTTAAACGAGTATAAACTAAGTCCCTCTCGAGTGACAGAGGGCCTCCGCTGGTAGCGATGTAAGCTCGCAGAGATAACTCTTAAACGAGTATAAACTAAGTCCCTCTCGAGTGACAGAGGGCCTCCGCTTGTAGCTTTGTAAGCTCGCGGAGATAACTCTTAAACGAGTATAAACTAAGTCCCTCTTGAGTGACAAAGGGCCTCCGCTTGTAGCTTTGTAAGCTCGCGGAGATAACTCTTAAACGAGTATAAACTAAGTCCCTCTCGAGTGACAGAGGGCCTCCGCTTGTAGCTTTGTAAGCTCGCGGAGATAACTCTTAAACGAGTATAAACTAAGTCCCTCTCGAGTGACAGAGGGCCTCCTCTTATAGCTTTGTAAGCTCGCGGAGATAACTCTTAAACGAGTATAAACTAAGTCCCTCTCGAGTGACAGAGGGCCTCCGCTGGTAGCGATGTAAGCTCGCGGAGATAACTCTTAAACGAGTATAAACTAAGTCCCTCTCGAGTGACAGAGGGCCTCCGCTTGTAGCTTTGTAAGCTCGCGGAGATAACTCTTAAACGAGTATAAACTAAGTCCCTCTCGAGTGACAGAAGGCCTCTGCTTGTAGCTTTGTAAGCTCGCAGAGATAACTCTTAAACGAGTATAAACTAAGTCCCTCTCGAGTGATAGAGGGCCTCCGCTTGTAGCTTTGTAAGCTCGCGGAGATAACTCTTAAACGAGTATAAACTAAGTCCCTCTCGAGTGACAGAGGGCCTCCTCTTATAGCTTTGTAAGCTCGCGGAGATATCAGAAGGCCTCCTCTTGTAGCTTTGTAAGCTCGCGGAGCTAACTCTCAAACGAGTATAAACTAAGTCCCTCTCGAGTGACAGAGGGCCTCCGCTTGTAGCTTTGTAAGCTCGCGGAGATAACTCTTAAACGAGTATAAACTAAGTCCCTCTCGAGTGACAGAGGGCTTCCGCTTGTAGCTTTGTAAGCTCGCGGAGATAACTCTTAAACGAGTATAAACTAAGTCCCTCTCGAGTGACAGAGGGCCTCCGTTGGTAGCGATGTAAGCTCACGGAGCTAACTCTTAAACGAGTATAAACTAAGTCCCTCTCGAGTGACAGAAGGCCTCCTCTTGTAGCTTTGTAAGCTCGCGGAGATAACTCTTAAACGAGTATAAACTATGTCCCTCTCGAGTGACAGAAGGCCTCTGCTTGTAGCTTTGTAAGCTCGCAGAGATAACTCTTAAACGAGTATAAACTAAGTCCCTCTCGAGTGACAGAGGGCCTCCGCTTGTAGCTTTGTAAGCTCGCGGAGATAACTCTTAAACGAGTATAAACTAAGTCCCGCTCGAGTGACAGAAGGCCTCCGCTTGTAGCTTTGTAAGCTCGCGGAGATAACTCTTAAACGAGTATAAACTAAGTCCCTCTCGAGTGACAGAGGGCCTCCTCTTGTAGCTTTGTAAGCTCGCGGAGATAACTCTTAAACGAGTATAAACTAAGTCCCTCTCGAGTGACAGAGGGCCTCCGCTGGTAGCGATGTAAGCTCGCGGAGATAACTCTTAAACGAGTATAAACTAAGTCCCTCTCGAGTGACAGAGGGCCTCCGCTTGTAGCTTTGTAAGCTCGCGGAGATAACTCTTAAACGAGTATAAACTAAGTCCCTCTCAAGTGACAGAGGGCCTCCGCTTGTAGCTTTGTAAGCTCGCGGAGATAACTCTTAAACGAGTATAAACTAAGTCCCTCTCGAGTGACAGAGGGCCTCCGCTTGTAGCTTTGTAAGCTCGCGGAGATAACTCTTCAACGAGTATAAACTAAGTCCCTCTCGAGTGACAGAGGGCCTCCGCTGGTAGCGATGTAAGCTCGCGGAGCTAACTCTTAGACGAGTATAAACTAAGTCCCTCTCGAGTGACAGAGGGCCTCCTCTTGTAGCTTTGTAAGCTCGCAGAGATAACTCTTAAACAAATATAAACTAAGTCCCTCTCGAGTGACAGAGGGCCTCCGCTTGTAGCTTTGTAAGCTCGCAGAGATAACTCTTAAACGAGTATAAACTAAGTCCCTGTCGAGTGACAGAAGGCCTCCGCTTGTAGCTTTGTAAGCTCGCGGAGATAACTCTTAAACGAGTATAAACTAAGTCCCTCTCTAGTGACAGAGGGCGTCCGCTTGTAGCTTTGTAAGCTCGCGGAGATAATTCTTAAACGAGTATAAACTAAGTCTCTCTCGAGTGACAGAGGGCCTCCGCTTGTAGCTTTGTAAGCTCGCGGAGATAACTCTTAAACGAGTATAAACTAAGTCCCTCTCGAGTGACAGAGGGCCTCCGCTTGTAGCTTTGTAAGCTCGCGGAGATAACTCTTAAACGAGTATAAACTAAGTCCCTCTCGAGTGACAGAGGGCCTCCGCTGGTAGCGATGTAAGCTCGCGGAGATAACTCCTAAACGAGTATAAACTAAGTCCCTCTTGAGTGACAGAGGGCCTCCGCTTGTAGCTTTGTAAGCTCGCGGAGATAACTCTTAAACGAGTATAAACTAAGTCCCTCTCGAGTGACAGAGGGCCTCCGCTTGTAGCTTTGTAAGCTCGCGGAGATAACTCTTAAACGAGTATAAACTAAGTCCCTCTCGAGTGACAGAGGGCCTCCTCTTATAGCTTTGTAAGCTCGCGGAGATAACTCTTAAACGAGTATAAACTAAGTCCCTCTCGAGTGACAGAGGGCCTCCGCTGGTAGCGATGTAAGCTCGCGGAGATAACTCTTAAACGAGTATAAACTAAGTCCCTCTCGAGTGACAGAGGGCCTCCGCTTGTAGCTTTGTAAGCTCGCGGAGATAACTCTTAAACGAGTATAAACTAAGTCCCTCTTGAGTGACAAAGGGCCTCCGCTTGTAGCTTTGTAAGCTCGCGGAGATAACTCTTAAACGAGTATAAACTAAGTCCCTCTCGAGTGACAGAGGGCCTCCGCTTGTAGCTTTGTAAGCTCGCGGAGATAACTCTTAAACGAGTATAAACTAAGTCCCTCTCGAGTGACAGAGGGCCTCCTCTTATAGCTTTGTAAGCTCGCGGAGATAACTCTTAAACGAGTATAAACTAAGTCCCTCTCGAGTGACAGAGGGCCTCCGCTGGTAGCGATGTAAGCTCGCGGAGATAACTCTTAAACGAGTATAAACTAAGTCCCTCTCGAGTGACAGAGGGCCTCCGCTTGTAGCTTTGTAAGCTCGCGGAGATAACTCTTAAACGAGTATAAACTAAGTCCCTCTCGAGTGACAGAAGGCCTCTGCTTGTAGCTTTGTAAGCTCGCAGAGATAACTCTTAAACGAGTATAAACTAAGTCCCTCTCGAGTGATAGAGGGCCTCCGCTTGTAGCTTTGTAAGCTCGCGGAGATAACTCTTAAACGAGTATAAACTAAGTCCCTCTCGAGTGACAGAGGGCCTCCTCTTATAGCTTTGTAAGCTCGCGGAGATATCAGAAGGCCTCCTCTTGTAGCTTTGTAAGCTCGCGGAGCTAACTCTTAAACGAGTATAAACTAAGTCCCTCTCGAGTGACAGAGGGCCTCCGCTTGTAGCTTTGTAAGCTCGCGGAGATAACTCTTAAACGAGTATAAACTAAGTCCCTCTCGAGTGACAGAGGGCCTCCGCTTGTAGCTTTGTAAGCTCGCGGAGATAACTCTTAAACGAGTATAAACTAAGTCCCTCTCGAGTGACAGAGGGCCTCCGTTGGTAGCGATGTAAGCTCACGGAGCTAACTCTTAAACGAGTATAAACTAAGTCCCTCTCGAGTGACAGAAGGCCTCCTCTTGTAGCTTTGTAAGCTCGCGGAGATAACTCTTAAACGAGTATAAACTAAGTCCCTCTCGAGTGACAGAAGGCCTCTGCTTGTAGCTTTGTAAGCTCGCAGAGATAACTCTTAAACGAGTATAAACTAAGTCCCTCTCGAGTGACAGAGGGCCTCCGCTTGTAGCTTTGTAAGCTCGCGGAGATAACTCTTAAACGAGTATAAACTAAGTCCCGCTCGAGTGACAGAAGGCCTCCGCTTGTAGCTTTGTAAGCTCGCGGAGATAACTCTTAAACGAGTATAAACTAAGTCCCTCTCGAGTGACAGAGGGCCTCCTCTTGTAGCTTTGTAAGCTCGCGGAGATAACTCTTAAACGAGTATAAACTAAGTCCCTCTCGAGTGACAGAGGGCCTCCGCTGGTAGCGATGTAAGCTCGCGGAGATAACTCTTAAACGAGTATAAACTAAGTCCCTCTCGAGTGACAGAGGGCCTCCGCTTGTAGCTTTGTAAGCTCGCGGAGATAACTCTTAAACGAGTATAAACTAAGTCCCTCTCGAGTGACAGAAGGCCTCTGCTTGTAGCTTTGTAAGCTCGCAGAGATAACTCTTAAACGAGTATAAACTAAGTCCCTCTCGAGTGATAGAGGGCCTCCGCTTGTAGCTTTGTAAGCTCGCGGAGATAACTCTTAAACGAGTATAAACTAAGTCCCTCTCGAGTGACAGAGGGCCTCCTCTTATAGCTTTGTAAGCTCGCGGAGATATCAGAAGGCCTCCTCTTGTAGCTTTGTAAGCTCGCGGAGCTAACTCTTAAACGAGTATAAACTAAGTCCCTCTCGAGTGACAGAGGGCCTCCGCTTGTAGCTTTGTAAGCTCGCGGAGATAACTCTTAAACGAGTATAAACTAAGTCCCTCTCGAGTGACAGAGGGCCTCCGCTTGTAGCTTTGTAAGCTCGCGGAGATAACTCTTAAACGAGTATAAACTAAGTCCCTCTCGAGTGACAGAGGGCCTCCGTTGGTAGCGATGTAAGCTCACGGAGCTAACTCTTAAACGAGTATAAACTAAGTCCCTCTCGAGTGACAGAAGGCCTCCTCTTGTAGCTTTGTAAGCTCGCGGAGATAACTCTTAAACGAGTATAAACTAAGTCCCTCTCGAGTGACAGAAGGCCTCTGCTTGTAGCTTTGTAAGCTCGCAGAGATAACTCTTAAACGAGTATAAACTAAGTCCCTCTCGAGTGACAGAGGGCCTCCGCTTGTAGCTTTGTAAGCTCGCGGAGATAACTCTTAAACGAGTATAAACTAAGTCCCGCTCGAGTGACAGAAGGCCTCCGCTTGTAGCTTTGTAAGCTCGCGGAGATAACTCTTAAACGAGTATAAACTAAGTCCCTCTCGAGTGACAGAGGGCCTCCTCTTGTAGCTTTGTAAGCTCGCGGAGATAACTCTTAAACGAGTATAAACTAAGTCCCTCTCGAGTGACAGAGGGCCTCCGCTGGTAGCGATGTAAGCTCGCGGAGATAACTCTTAAACGAGTATAAACTAAGTCCCTCTCGAGTGACAGAGGGCCTCCGCTTGTAGCTTTGTAAGCTCGCGGAGATAACTCTTAAACGAGTATAAACTAAGTCCCTCTCGAGTGACAGAGGGCCTCCGCTGGTAGCGATGTAAGCTCGCGGAGATAACTCTTAAACGAGTATAAACTAAGTCCCTCTTGAGTGACAGAGGGCCTCCGCTTGTAGCTTTGTAAGCTCGCGGAGATAACTCTTAAACGAGTATAAACTAAGTCCCTCTCGAGTGATAGAGGGCCTCCGCTTGTAGCTTTGTAAGCTCGCGGAGATAACTCTTAAACGAGTATAAACTAAGTCCCTCTCGAGTGACAGATGGCCTCCTCTTATAGCTTTGTAAGCTCGCGGAGATAACTCTTAAACGAGTATAAACTAAGGCCCTCTCGAGTGACAGAGGGCCTCCTCTTATAGCTTTGTAAGCTCGCGGAGATAACTCTTAAACGAGTATAAACTAAGTCCCTCTCGAGTGACAGAGGGCCTCCTCTTATAGCTTTGTAAGCTCGCGGAGATAACTCTTAAACGAGTATAAACTAAGTCCCTCTCGAGTGACAGAGGGCCTCCTCTTATAGCTTTGTAAGCTCGCGGAGATAACTCTTAAACGAGTATAAACTAAGTCCCTCTCGAGTGACAGAGGGCCTCCGCTTGTAGCTTTGTAAGCTCGCGGAGATAATTCTTCAACGAGTATAAACTAAGTCCCTCTCGAGTGACAGAGGGCCTCCGCTGGTAGCGATGTAAGCTCGCGGAGCTAACTCTTAAACGAGTATAAACTAAGTCCCTCTCGAGTGACAGAGGGCCTCCTCTTGTAGCTTTGTAAGCTCGCAGAGATAACTCTTAAACAAGTATAAACTAAGTGCCTCTCGAGTGACAGAGGGCCTCCGCTTGTAGCTTTGTAAGCTCGCGGAGATAACTCTTAAACGAGTATAAACTAAGTCCCTTTCGAGTGACAGAAGGCCTCCGCTTGTAGCTTTGTAAGCTCGCGGAGATAACTCTTAAACGAGTATAAACTAAGTCCCTCTCGAGTGACAGAGGGCCTCCGTTGGTAGCGATGTAAGCTCACGGAGCTAACTCTTAAACGAGTATAAACTAAGTCCCTCTCGAGTGACAGAAGGCCTCCTCTTGTAGCTTTGTAAGCTCGCGGAGATAACTCTTAAACGAGTATAAACTAAGTCCCTCTCGAGTGACAGAAGGCCTCTGCTTGTAGCTTTGTAAGCTCGCAGAGATAACTCTTAAACGAGTATAAACTAAGTCCCTCTCGAGTGACAGAGGGCCCCCGCTTGTAGCTTTGTAAGCTCGCGGAGATAACTCTTAAACGAGTATAAACTAAGTCCCGCTCGAGTGACAGAAGGCCTCCGCTTGTAGCTTTGTAAGCTCGCGGAGATAACTCTTAAACGAGTATAAACTAAGTCCCTCTCGAGTGACAGAGGGCCTCCTCTTGTAGCTTTGTAAGCTCGCGGAGATAACTCTTAAACGAGTATAAACTAAGTCCCTCTCGAGTGACAGAGGGCCTCCGCTGGTAGCGATGTAAGCTCGCGGAGATAACTCTTAAACGAGTATAAACTAAGTCCCTCTCGAGTGACAGAGGGCCTCCGCTTGTAGCTTTGTAAGCTCGCGGAGATAACTCTTAAACGAGTATAAACTAAGTCCCTCTCGAGTGACAGAGGGCCTCCGCTGGTAGCGATGTAAGCTCGCGGAGATAACTCTTAAACGAGTATAAACTAAGTCCCTCTCGAGTGATAGAGGGCCTCCGCTTGTAGCTTTGTAAGCTCGCGGAGATAACTCTTAAACGAGTATAAACTAAGTCCCTCTCGAGTGATAGAGGGCCTCCGCTTGTAGCTTTGTAAGCTCGCGGAGATAACTCTTAAACGAGTATAAACTAAGTCCCTCTCGAGTGACAGATGGCCTCCTCTTATAGCTTTGTAAGCTCGCGGAGATAACTCTTAAACGAGTATAAACTAAGGCCCTCTCGAGTGACAGAGGGCCTCCTCTTATAGCTTTGTAAGCTCGCGGAGATAACTCTTAAACGAGTATAAACTAAGTCCCTCTCGAGTGACAGAGGGCCTCCTCTTATAGCTTTGTAAGCTCGCGGAGATAACTCTTAAACGAGTATAAACTAAGTCCCTCTCGAGTGACAGAGGGCCTCCTCTTATAGCTTTGTAAGCTCGCGGAGATAACTCTTAAACGAGTATAAACTAAGTCCCTCTCGAGTGACAGAGGGCCTCCGCTTGTAGCTTTGTAAGCTCGCGGAGATAACTCTTCAACGAGTATAAACTAAGTCCCTCTCGAGTGACAGAGGGCCTCCGCTGGTAGCGATGTAAGCTCGCGGAGCTAACTCTTAAACGAGTATAAACTAAGTCCCTCTCGAGTGACAGAGGGCCTCCTCTTGTAGCTTTGTAAGCTCGCAGAGATAACTCTTAAACAAGTATAAACTAAGTGCCTCTCGAGTGACAGAGGGCCTCCGCTTGTAGCTTTGTAAGCTCGCGGAGATAACTCTTAAACGAGTATAAACTAAGTCCCTCTCGAGTGACAGAAGGCCTCCGCTTGTAGCTTTGTAAGCTCGCGGAGATAACTCTTAAACGAGTATAAACTAAGTCCCTCTGGAGTGACAGAGGGCCTCCGCTTGTAGCTTTGTAAGCTCGCGGAGATAACTCTTAAACGAGTATAAACTAAGTCCCTCTCGAGTGACAGAAGTCCTCCGCTTGTAGCTTTGTAAGCTCGCGGAGATAACTCTTAAACGAGTATAAACTAAGTCCCTCTCGAGTGACAGAGGGCCTCCGCTTGTAGCTTTGTAAGCTCGCGGAGATAATTCTTAAACGAGTATAAACTAAGTCCCTCTCGAGTGACAGAGGGCCTCCGCTTGTAGCTTTGTAAGCTCGCGGAGATAACTCTTAAACGAGTATAAACTAAGTCCCTCTCGAGTGACAGAGGGCCTCCGCTTGTAGCTTTGTAAGCTCGCGGAGATAACTCTTAAACGAGTATAAACTAAGTCCCTCTCGAGTGACAGAGGGCCTCCGCTGGTAGCGATGTAAGCTCGCGGAGATAACTCTTAAACGAGTATAAACTAAGTCCCTCTTGAGTGACAGAGGGCCTCCGCTTGTAGCTTTGTAAGCTCGCGGAGATAACTCTTAAACGAGTATAAACTAAGTCCCTCTCGAGTGATAGAGGGCCTCCGCTTGTAGCTTTGTAAGCTCGCGGAGATAACTCTTAAACGAGTATAAACTAAGTCCCTCTCGAGTGACAGAGGGCCTCCTCTTATAGCTTTGTAAGCTCGCGGAGATAACTCTTAAACGAGTATAAACTAAGTCCCTCTCGAGTGACAGAGGGCCTCCGCTGGTAGCGATGTAAGCTCGCGGAGATAACTCTTAAACGAGTATAAACTAAGTCCCTCTCGAGTGACAGAGGGCCTCCGCTTGTAGCTTTGTAAGCTCGCAGAGATAACTCTTAAACGAGTATAAACTAAGTCCCTCTCGAGTGACAGAGGGCCTCCGCTTGTAGCTTTGTAAGCTCGCGGAGATAACTCTTAAACGAGTATAAACTAAGTCCCTCTCGAGTGACAGAAGGCCTCCGCTTGTAGCTTTGTAAGCTCGCGGAGATAACTCTTAAACGAGTATAAACTAAGTCCCTCTCGAGTGACAGAGGGCCTCCTCTTGTAGCTTTGTAAGCTCGCGGAGATAACTCTTAAACGAGTATAAACTAAGTCCCTCTCGAGTGACAGAGGGCCTCCGCTGGTAGCGATGTAAGCTCGCGGAGATAACTCTTAAACGAGTATAAACTAAGTCCCTCTCGAGTGACAGAGGGCCTCCGCTTGTAGCTTTGTAAGCTCGCGGAGATAACTCTTAAACGAGTATAAACTAAGTCCCTCTCAAGTGACAGAGGGCCTCCGCTTGTAGCTTTGTAAGCTCGCGGAGATAACTCTTAAACGAGTATAAACTGAGTCCCTCTCGAGTGACAGAGGGCCTCCGCTTGTAGCTTTGTAAGCTCGCGGAGATAACTCTTCAACGAGTATAAACTAAGTCCCTCTCGAGTGACAGAGGGCCTCCGCTGGTAGCGATGTAAGCTCGCGGAGCTAACTCTTAAACGAGTATAAACTAAGTCCCTCTCGAGTGACAGAGGGCCTCCTCTTGTAGCTTTGTAAGCTCGCAGAGATAACTCTTAAACAAGTATAAACTAAGTCCCTCTCGAGTGACAGAGGGCCTCCGCTTGTAGCTTTGTAAGCTCGCGGAGATAACTCTTAAACGAGTATAAACTAAGTCCCTCTCGAGTGACAGAAGGCCTCCGCTTGTAGCTTTGTAAGCTCGCGGAGATAACTCTTAAACGAGTATAAACTAAGTCCCTCTCGAGTGACAGAGGGCCTCCGCTTGTAGCTTTGTAAGCTCGCGGAGATAACTCTTAAACGAGTATAAACTAAGTCCCTCTCGAGTGACAGAAGTCCTCCGCTTGTAGCTTTGTAAGCTCGCGGAGATAACTCTTAAACGAGTATAAACTAAGTCCCTCTCGAGTGACAGAGGGCCTCCGCTTGTAGCTTTGTAAGCTCGCGGAGATAATTCTTAAACGAGTATAAACTAAGTCCCTCTCGAGTGACAGAGGGCCTCCGCTTGTAGCTTTGTAAGCTCGCGGAGATAACTCTTAAACGAGTATAAACTAAGTCCCTCTCGAGTGACAGAGGGCCTCCGCTGGTAGCGATGTAAGCTCGCGGAGATAACTCTTAAACGAGTATAAACTAAGTCCCTCTTGAGTGACAGAGGGCCTCCGCTTGTAGCTTTGTAAGCTCGCGGAGATAACTCTTAAACGAGTATAAACTAAGTCCCTCTCGAGTGATAGAGGGCCTCCGCTTGTAGCTTTGTAAGCTCGCGGAGATAACTCTTAAACGAGTATAAACTAAGTCCCTCTCGAGTGACAGAGGGCCTCCTCTTATAGCTTTGTAAGCTCGCGGAGATAACTCTTAAACGAGTATAAACTAAGTCCCTCTCGAGTGACAGAGGGCCTCCGCTGGTAGCGATGTAAGCTCGCGGAGATAACTCTTAAACGAGTATAAACTAAGTCCCTCTCGAGTGACAGAGGGCCTCCGCTGGTAGCGATGTAAGCTCGCGGAGCTAACTCTTAAACGAGTATAAACTAAGTCCCTCTCGAGTGACAGAGGGCCTCCTCTTGTAGCTTTGTAAGCTCGCAGAGATAACTCTTAAACGAGTATAAACTAAGTCCCTCTCGAGTGACAGAGGGCCTCCGCTTGTAGCTTTGTAAGCTCGCGGAGATAACTCTTAAACGAGTATAAACTAAGTCCCTCTCGAGTGACAGAAGGCCTCCGCTTGTAGCTTTGTAAGCTCGCGGAGATAACTTTTAAACGAGTATAAACTAAGTCCCTCTCGAGTGACAGAGGGCCTCCGCTTGTAGCTTTGTAAGCTCGCGGAGATAACTCTTAAACGAGTATAAACTAAGTCCCTGTCGAGTGACAGAAGGCCTCCGCTTGTAGCTTTGTAAGCTCGCGGAGATAACTCTTAAACGAGTATAAACTAAGTCCCTCTCTAGTGACAGAGGGCGTCCGCTTGTAGCTTTGTAAGCTCGCGGAGATAATTCTTAAACGAGTATAAACTAAGTCCCTCTCGAGTGACAGAGGGCCTCCGCTTGTAGCTTTGTAAGCTCGCGGAGATAACTCTTAAACGAGTATAAACTAAGTCCCTCTCGAGTGACAGAGGGCCTCCGCTTGTAGCTTTGTAAGCTCGCGGAGATAACTCTTAAACGAGTATAAACTAAGTCCCTCTCGAGTGACAGAGGGCCTCCGCTGGTAGCGATGTAAGCTCGCGGAGATAACTCCTAAACGAGTATAAACTAAGTCCCTCTTGAGTGACAGAGGGCCTCCGCTTGTAGCTTTGTAAGCTCGCGGAGATAACTCTTAAACGAGTATAAACTAAGTCCCTCTCGAGTGACAGAGGGCCTCCGCTTGTAGCTTTGTAAGCTCGCGGAGATAACTCTTAAACGAGTATAAACTAAGTCCCTCTCGAGTGACAGAGGGCCTCCTCTTATAGCTTTGTAAGCTCGCGGAGATAACTCTTAAACGAGTATAAACTAAGTCCCTCTCGAGTGACAGAGGGCCTCCGTTGGTAGCGATGTAAGCTCGCGGAGATAACTCTTAAACGAGTATAAACTAAGTCCCTCTCGAGTGACAGAGGGCCTCCGCTTGTAGCTTTGTAAGCTCGCGGAGATAACTTTTAAACGAGTATAAACTAAGTCCCTCTTGAGTGACAAAGGGCCTCCGCTTGTAGCTTTGTAAGCTCGCGGAGATAACTCTTAAACGAGTATAAACTAAGTCCCTCTCGAGTGACAGAGGGCCTCCGCTTGTAGCTTTGTAAGCTCGCGGAGATAACTCTTAAACGAGTATAAACTAAGTCCCTCTCGAGTGACAGAGGGCCTCCTCTTATAGCTTTGTAAGCTCGCGGAGATAACTCTTAAACGAGTATAAACTAAGTCCCTCTCGAGTGACAGAGGGCCTCCGCTGGTAGCGATGTAAGCTCGCGGAGATAACTCTTAAACGAGTATAAACTAAGTCCCTCTCGAGTGACAGAGGGCCTCCGCTTGTAGCTTTGTAAGCTCGCGGAGATAACTCTTAAACGAGTATAAACTAAGTCCCTCTCGAGTGACAGAAGGCCTCTGCTTGTAGCTTTGTAAGCTCGCAGAGATAACTCTTAAACGAGTATAAACTAAGTCCCTCTCGAGTGATAGAGGGCCTCCGCTTGTAGCTTTGTAAGCTCGCGGAGATAACTCTTAAACGAGTATAAACTAAGTCCCTCTCGAGTGACAGAGGGCCTCCGCTGGTAGCGATGTAAGCTCGCGGAGATAACTCTTAAATGAGTATAAACTAAGTCCCTCTTGAGTGACAGAGGGCCTCCGCTTGTAGCTTTGTAAGCTCGCGGAGATAACTCTTAAACGAGTATAAACTAAGTCCCTCTCGAGTGATAGAGGGCCTCCGCTTGTAGCTTTGTAAGCTTGCGGAGATAACTCTTAAACGAGTATAAACTAAGTCCCTCTCGAGTGACAGAGGGCCTCCTCTTATAGCTTTGTAAGCTCGCGGAGATAACTCTTAAACGAGTATAAACTAAGTCCCTCTCGAGTGACAGAGGGCCTCCGCTGGTAGCGATGTAAGCTCGCGGAGATAACTCTTAAACGAGTATAAACTAAGTCCCTCTCGAGTGACAGAGGGCCTCCGCTGGTAGCGATGTAAGCTCGCGGAGCTAACTCTTAAACGAGTATAAACTAAGTCCCTCTCGAGTGACAGAGGGCCTCCTCTTGTAGCTTTGTAAGCTCGCAGAGATAACTCTTAAACGAGTATAAACTAAGTCCCTCTCGAGTGACAGAGGGCCTCCGCTTGTAGCTTTGTAAGCTCGCGGAGATAACTCTTAAACGAGTATAAACTAAGTCCCTCTCGAGTGACAGAAGGCCTCCGCTTGTAGCTTTGTAAGCTCGCGGAGATAACTTTTAAACGAGTATAAACTAAGTCCCTCTCGAGTGACAGAGGGCCTCCGCTTGTAGCTTTGTAAGCTCGCGGAGATAACTCTTAAACGAGTATAAACTAAGTCCCTGTCGAGTGACAGAAGGCCTCCGCTTGTAGCTTTGTAAGCTCGCGGAGATAACTCTTAAACGAGTATAAACTAAGTCCCTCTCTAGTGACAGAGGGCGTCCGCTTGTAGCTTTGTAAGCTCGCGGAGATAATTCTTAAACGAGTATAAACTAAGTCCCTCTCGAGTGACAGAGGGCCTCCGCTTGTAGCTTTGTAAGCTCGCGGAGATAACTCTTAAACGAGTATAAACTAAGTCCCTCTCGAGTGACAGAGGGCCTCCGCTTGTAGCTTTGTAAGCTCGCGGAGATAACTCTTAAACGAGTATAAACTAAGTCCCTCTCGAGTGACAGAGGGCCTCCGCTGGTAGCGATGTAAGCTCGCGGAGATAACTCCTAAACGAGTATAAACTAAGTCCCTCTTGAGTGACAGAGGGCCTCCGCTTGTAGCTTTGTAAGCTCGCGGAGATAACTCTTAAACGAGTATAAACTAAGTCCCTCTCGAGTGACAGAGGGCCTCCGCTTGTAGCTTTGTAAGCTCGCGGAGATAACTCTTAAACGAGTATAAACTAAGTCCCTCTCGAGTGACAGAGGGCCTCCTCTTATAGCTTTGTAAGCTCGCGGAGATAACTCTTAAACGAGTATAAACTAAGTCCCTCTCGAGTGACAGAGGGCCTCCGCTGGTAGCGATGTAAGCTCGCGGAGATAACTCTTAAACGAGTATAAACTAAGTCCCTCTCGAGTGACAGAGGGCCTCCGCTTGTAGCTTTGTAAGCTCGCGGAGATAACTCTTAAACGAGTATAAACTAAGTCCCTCTTGAGTGACAAAGGGCCTCCGCTTGTAGCTTTGTAAGCTCGCGGAGATAACTCTTAAACGAGTATAAACTAAGTCCCTCTCGAGTGACAGAGGGCCTCCGCTTGTAGCTTTGTAAGCTCGCGGAGATAACTCTTAAACGAGTATAAACTAAGTCCCTCTCGAGTGACAGAGGGCCTCCTCTTATAGCTTTGTAAGCTCGCGGAGATAACTCTTAAACGAGTATAAACTAAGTCCCTCTCGAGTGACAGAGGGCCTCCGCTGGTAGCGATGTAAGCTCGCGGAGATAACTCTTAAACGAGTATAAACTAAGTCCCTCTCGAGTGACAGAGGGCCTCCGCTTGTAGCTTTGTAAGCTCGCGGAGATAACTCTTAAACGAGTATAAACTAAGTCCCTCTCGAGTGACAGAAGGCCTCTGCTTGTAGCTTTGTAAGCTCGCAGAGATAACTCTTAAACGAGTATAAACTAAGTCCCTCTCGAGTGATAGAGGGCCTCCGCTTGTAGCTTTGTAAGCTCGCGGAGATAACTCTTAAACGAGTATAAACTAAGTCCCTCTCGAGTGACAGAGGGCCTCCTCTTATAGCTTTGTAAGCTCGCGGAGATATCAGAAGGCCTCCTCTTGTAGCTTTGTAAGCTCGCGGAGCTAACTCTTAAACGAGTATAAACTAAGTCCCTCTCGAGTGACAGAGGGCCTCCGCTTGTAGCTTTGTAAGCTCGCGGAGATAACTCTTAAACGAGTATAAACTAAGTCCCTCTCGAGTGACAGAGGGCTTCCGCTTGTAGCTTTGTAAGCTCGCGGAGATAACTCTTAAACGAGTATAAACTAAGTCCCTCTCGAGTGACAGAGGGCCTCCGTTGGTAGCGATGTAAGCTCACGGAGCTAACTCTTAAACGAGTATAAACTAAGTCCCTCTCGAGTGACAGAAGGCCTCCTCTTGTAGCTTTGTAAGCTCGCGGAGATAACTCTTAAACGAGTATAAACTAAGTCCCTCTCGAGTGACAGAAGGCCTCTGCTTGTAGCTTTGTAAGCTCGCAGAGATAACTCTTAAACGAGTATAAACTAAGTCCCTCTCGAGTGACAGAGGGCCTCCGCTTGTAGCTTTGTAAGCTCGCGGAGATAACTCTTAAACGAGTATAAACTAAGTCCCGCTCGAGTGACAGAAGGCCTCCGCTTGTAGCTTTGTAAGCTCGCGGAGATAACTCTTAAACGAGTATAAACTAAGTCCCTCTCGAGTGACAGAGGGCCTCCTCTTGTAGCTTTGTAAGCTCGCGGAGATAACTCTTAAACGAGTATAAACTAAGTCCCTCTCGAGTGACAGAGGGCCTCCGCTGGTAGCGATGTAAGCTCGCGGAGATAACTCTTAAACGAGTATAAACTAAGTCCCTCTCGAGTGACAGAGGGCCTCCGCTTGTAGCTTTGTAAGCTCGCGGAGATAACTCTTAAACGAGTATAAACTAAGTCCCTCTCAAGTGACAGAGGGCCTCCGCTTGTAGCTTTGTAAGCTCGCGGAGATAACTCTTAAACGAGTATAAACTAAGTCCCTCTCGAGTGACAGAGGGCCTCCGCTTGTAGCTTTGTAAGCTCGCGGAGATAACTCTTCAACGAGTATAAACTAAGTCCCTCTCGAGTGACAGAGGGCCTCCGCTGGTAGCGATGTAAGCTCGCGGAGCTAACTCTTAAACGAGTATAAACTAAGTCCCTCTCGAGTGACAGAGGGCCTCCTCTTGTAGCTTTGTAAGCTCGCAGAGATAACTCTTAAACAAATATAAACTAAGTCCCTCTCGAGTGACAGAGGGCCTCCGCTTGTAGCTTTGTAAGCTCGCGGAGATAACTCTTAAACGAGTATAAACTAAGTCCCTGTCGAGTGACAGAAGGCCTCCGCTTGTAGCTTTGTAAGCTCGCGGAGATAACTCTTAAACGAGTATAAACTAAGTCCCTCTCTAGTGACAGAGGGCGTCCGCTTGTAGCTTTGTAAGCTCGCGGAGATAATTCTTAAACGAGTATAAACAAAGTCCCTCTCGAGTGACAGAGGGCCTCCGCTTGTAGCTTTGTAAGCTCGCGGAGATAACTCTTAAACGAGTATAAACTAAGTCCCTCTCGAGTGACAGAGGGCCTCCGCTTGTAGCTTTGTAAGCTCGCGGAGATAACTCTTAAACGAGTATAAACTAAGTCCCTCTCGAGTGACAGAGGGCCTCCGCTGGTAGCGATGTAAGCTCGCGGAGATAACTCCTAAACGAGTATAAACTAAGTCCCTCTTGAGTGACAGAGGGCCTCCACTTGTAGCTTTGTAAGCTCGCGGAGATAACTCTTAAACGAGTATAAACTAAGTCCCTCTCGAGTGACAGAGGGCCTCCGCTTGTAGCTTTGTAAGCTCGCGGAGATAACTCTCAAACGAGTATAAACTAAGTCCCTCTCGAGTGACAGAGGGCCTCCTCTTATAGCTTTGTAAGCTCGCGGAGATAACTCTTAAACGAGTATAAACTAAGTCCCTCTCGAGTGACAGAGGGCCTCCGCTGGTAGCGATGTAAGCTCGCGGAGATAACTCTTAAACGAGTATAAACTAAGTCCCTCTCGAGTGACAGAGGGCCTCCGCTTGTAGCTTTGTAAGCTCGCGGAGATAACTCTTAAACGAGTATAAACTAAGTCCCTCTTGAGTGACAAAGGGCCTCCGCTTGTAGCTTTGTAAGCTCGCGGAGATAACTCTTAAACGAGTATAAACTAAGTCCCTCTCGAGTGACAGAGGGCCTCCGCTTGTAGCTTTGTAAGCTCGCGGAGATAACTCTTAAACGAGTATAAACTAAGTCCCTCTCGAGTGACAGAGGGCCTCCTCTTATAGCTTTGTAAGCTCGCGGAGATAACTCTTAAACGAGTATAAACTAAGTCCCTCTCGAGTGACAGAGGGCCTCCGCTGGTAGCGATGTAAGCTCGCGGAGATAACTCTTAAACGAGTATAAACTAAGTCCCTCTCGAGTGACAGAGGGCCTCCGCTTGTAGCTTTGTAAGCTCGCGGAGATAACTCTTAAACGAGTATAAACTAAGTCCCTCTCGAGTGACAGAAGGCCTCTGCTTGTAGCTTTGTAAGCTCGCAGAGATAACTCTTAAACGAGTATAAACTAAGTCCCTCTCGAGTGATAGAGGGCCTCCGCTTGTAGCTTTGTAAGCTCGCGGAGATAACTCTTAAACGAGTATAAACTAAGTCCCTCTCGAGTGACAGAGGGCCTCCTCTTATAGCTTTGTAAGCTCGCGGAGATATCAGAAGGCCTCCTCTTGTAGCTTTGTAAGCTCGCGGAGCTAACTCTTAAACGAGTATAAACTAAGTCCCTCTCGAGTGACAGAGGGCCTCCGCTTGTAGCTTTGTAAGCTCGCGGAGATAACTCTTAAACGAGTATAAACTAAGTCCCTCTCGAGTGACAGAGGGCCTCCGCTTGTAGCTTTGTAAGCTCGCGGAGATAACTCTTAAACGAGTATAAACTAAGTCCCTCTCGAGTGACAGAGGGCCTCCGTTGGTAGCGATGTAAGCTCACGGAGCTAACTCTTAAACGAGTATAAACTAAGTCCCTCTCGAGTGACAGAAGGGCTCCTCTTGTAGCTTTGTAAGCTCGCGGAGATAACTCTTAAACGAGTATAAACTAAGTCCCTCTCGAGTGACAGAAGGCCTCTGCTTGTAGCTTTGTAAGCTCGCAGAGATAACTCTTAAACGAGTATAAACTAAGTCCCTCTCGAGTGACAGAGGGCCTCCGCTTGTAGCTTTGTAAGCTCGCGGAGATAACTCTTAAACGAGTATAAACTAAGTCCCGCTCGAGTGACAGAAGGCCTCCGCTTGTAGCTTTGTAAGCTCGCGGAGATAACTCTTAAACGAGTATAAACTAAGTCCCTCTCGAGTGACAGAGGGCCTCCTCTTGTAGCTTTGTAAGCTCGCGGAGATAACTCTTAAACGAGTATAAACTAAGTCCCTCTCGAGTGACAGAGGGCCTCCGCTGGTAGCGATGTAAGCTCGCGGAGATAACTCTTAAACGAGTATAAACTAAGTCCCTCTCGAGTGACAGAGGGCCTCCGCTTGTAGCTTTGTAAGCTCGCGGAGATAACTCTTAAACGAGTATAAACTAAATCCCTCTCAAGTGACAGAGGGCCTCCGCTTGTAGCTTTGTAAGCTCGCGGAGATAACTCTTAAACGAGTATAAACTAAGTCCCTCTCGAGTGACAGAGGGCCTCCGCTTGTAGCTTTGTAAGCTCGCGGAGATAACTCTTCAACGAGTATAAACTAAGTCCCTCTCGAGTGACAGAGGGCCTCCGCTGGTAGCGATGTAAGCTCGCGGAGCTAACTCTTAAACGAGTATAAACTAAGTCCCTCTCGAGTGACAGAGGGCCTCCTCTTGTAGCTTTGTAAGCTCGCAGAGATAACTCTTAAACAAATATAAACTAAGTCCCTCTCGAGTGACAGAGGGCCTCCGCTTGTAGCTTTGTAAGCTCGCGGAGATAACTTTTAAACGAGTATAAACTAAGTCCCTCTCGAGTGACAGAAGGCCTCCGCTTGTAGCTTTGTAAGCTCGCGGAGATAACTCTTAAACGAGTATAAACTAAGTCCCTCTCGAGTGACAGAGGGCCTCCGTTTGTAGCTTTGTAAGCTCGCGGAGATAATTCTTAAACGAGTATAAACTAAGTCCCTCTCGAGTGACAGAGGGCCTCCGCTTGTAGCTTTGTAAGCTCGCGGAGATAACTCTTAAACGAGTATAAACTAAGTCCCTCTCGAGTGACAGAGGGCCTCCGCTTGTAGCTTTGTAAGCTCGCGGAGATAACTCTTAAACGAGTATAAACTAAGTCCCTCTCGAGTGATAGAGGGCCTCCGCTGGTAGCGATGTAAGCTCGCGGAGATAACTCTTAAACGAGTATAAACTAAGTCCCTCTTGAGTGACAGAGGGCCTCCGCTTGTAGCTTTGTAAGCTCGCGGAGATAACTCTTAAACGAGTATAAACTAAGTCCCTCTCGAGTGATAGAGGGCCTCCGCTTGTAGCTTTGTAAGCTCGCGGAGATAACTCTTAAACGAGTATAAACTAAGTCCCTCTCGAGTGACAGAGGGCCTCCTCTTATAGCCTTTTAAGCTCGCGGAGATAACTCTTAAACTAGTATAAACTAAGTCCCTCTCGAGTGACAGAGGGCCTCCGCTGGTAGCGATGTAAGCTCGCGGAGATAACTCTTAAACGAGTATAAACTAAGTCCCTCTCGAGTGACAGAGGGCCTCCGCTTGTAGCTTTGTAAGCTCGCGGAGATAACTCTTAAACGAGTATAAACTAAGTCCCTCTCCAGTGACAGAGGGCCTCCGCTTGTAGCTTTGTAAGCTCGCGGAGATAACTCTTAAACGAGTATAAACTAAGTCCCTCTCGAGTGACAGAGGGCCTCCGCTTGTAGCTTTGTAAGCTCGCGGAGATAACTCTTAAACGAGTATAAACTAAGTCCCTCTCGAGTGACAGAGGGCCTCCGCTTGTAGCTTTGTAAGCTCGCGGAGATAACTCTTAAACGAGTATAAACTAAGTCCCTCTCGAGTGACAGAAGGCCTCCGCTTGTAGCTTTGTAAGCTCGCGGAGATAACTCTTAAACGAGTATAAACTAAGTCCCTCTCGAGTGACAGAGGGCCTCCGCTTGTAGCTTTGTAAGCTCGCGGAGATAACTCTTAAACGAGTATAAACTAAGTCCCTCTCGAGTGACAGAGGGCCTCCGCTTGTAGCTTTGTAAGCTCGCGGAGATAACTCTTAAACGAGTATAAACTAAGTCCCTCTCGAGTGATAGAGGGCCTCCGCTTGTAGCTTTGTAAGCTCGCGGAGATAACTCTTAAACGAGTATAAACTAAGTCCCTCTCGAGTGACAGAGGGCCTCCTCTTATAGCTTTGTAAGCTCGCGGAGATAACTCTTAAACGAGTATAAACTAAGTCCCTCTCGAGTGACAGAGGGCCTCCGCTGGTAGCGATGTAAGCTCGCGGAGATAACTCTTAAACGAGTATAAACTAAGTCCCTCTCGAGTGACAGAGGGCCTCCGCTTGTAGCTTTGTAAGCTCGCGGAGATAACTCTTAAACAAGTATAAACTAAGTCCCTCTCCAGTGACAGAGGGCCTCCGCTTGTAGCTTTGTAAGCTCGCGGAGATAGCTCTTAAACGAGTATAAACTAAGTCCCTCTCGAGTGACAGAGGACCTCCGCTTGTAGCTTTGTAAGCTCGCGGAGATAACTCTTAAACGAGTATAAACTAAGTCCCTCTCGAGTGACAGAGGGCCTCCGCTGGTAGCGATGTAAGCTCGCGGAGCTAACTCTTAAACGAGTATAAACTAAGTCCCTCTCAAGTGACAGAGGGCCTCCTCTTGTAGCTTTGTAAGCTCGCGGAGATAACTCTTAAACGAGAATAAACTAAGTCCCTCTCGAGTGACAGAGGGCCTCCGCTTGTAGCTTTGTAAGCTCGCGGAGATAACTCTTAAACGAGTATAAACTAAGTCCCTCTCGAGTGACTGAAGGCCTCCGCTTGTAGCTTTGTAAGCTCGCGGAGAGAACTCTTAAACGAGTATAAACTAAGTCCCTCTCGAGTGACAGAGGGCCTTCGCTTGTAGCTTTGTAAGCTCGTGGAGATAACTCTTAAACGAGTATAAACTAAGTCCCTCTCGAGTGACAGAAGGCCTCCGCTTGTAGCTTTGTAAGCTCGCGGAGATAACTCTTAAACGAGTATAAACTAAGTCCCTCTCGAGCGATAGAGGGCCTCCGCTTGTAGCTTTGTAAGCTCGCGGAGATAACTCTTAAACGAGTATAAACTAAGTCCCTCTCGAGTGACAGAGGGCCTCCTCTTATAGCTTTGTAAGCTCGCGGAGATAACTCTTAAACGAGTATAAACTAAGTCCCTCTCGAGTGACAGAGGGCCTTCTCTTATAGCTTTGTAAGCTCGCGGAGATAACTCTTAAACGAGTATAAACTAAGTCCCTCTCGAGTGACAGAGGGCCTCCGCTGGTAGCGATGTAAGCTCGCGGAGATAACTCTTAAACGAGTATAAACTAAGTCCCTCTCGAGTGACAGAGGGCCTCCGCTTGTAGCTTTGTAAGCTCGCGGAGATAACTCTTAAACAAGTATAAACTAAGTCCCTCTCCAGTGACAGAGGGCCTCCGCTTGTAGCTTTGTAAGCTCGCGGAGATAACTCTTAAACGAGTATAAACTAAGTCCCTCTCGAGTGACAGAGGGCCTCCGCTTGTAGCTTTGTAAGCTCGCGGAGATAACTCTTAAACGAGTATAAACTAAGTCCCTCTCGAGTGACAGAGGGCCTCCGCTGGTAGCGATGTAAGCTCGCGGAGCTAACTCTTAAACGAGTATAAACTAAGTCCCTCTCAAGTGACAGAGGGCCTCCTCTTGTAGCTTTGTAAGCTCGCAGAGATAACTCTTAAACGAGTATAAACTAAGTCCCTCTCGAGTGACAGAGGGCCTCCGCTTGTAGCTTTGTAAGCTCGCGGAGATAACTCTTAAACGAGTATAAACTAAGTCCCTCTCGAGTGACTGAAGGCCTCCGCTTGTAGCTTTGTAAGCTCGCGGAGATAACTCTTAAACGAGTATAAACTAAGTCCCTCTCGAGTGACAGAGGGCCTTCGCTTGTAGCTTTGTAAGCTCGCGGAGATAACTCTTAAACGAGTATAAACTAAGTCCCTCTCGAGTGACAGAAGGCCTCCGCTTGTAGCTTTGTAAGCTCGCGGAGATAACTCTTAAACGAGTATAAACTAAGTCCCTCTCGAGTGATAGAGGGCCTCCGCTTGTAGCTTTGTAAGCTCGCGGAGATAACTCTTAAACGAGTATAAACTAAGTCCCTCTCGAGTGACAGAGGGCCTCCGCTGGTAGCTTTGTAAGCTCGCGGAGATAACTCTTAAACGAGTATAAACTAAGTCCCTCTCCAGTGACAGAGGGCCTCCGCTGGTAGCGATGTAAGCTCGCGGAGATAACTCTTAAACGAGTATAAACTATGTCCCTCTCGAGTGACAGAGGGCCTCCGCTTGTAGCTTTGTAAGCTCGCGGAGATAACTCTTAAACGAGTATAAACTAAGTCCCTCTCGAGTGACAGAGGGCCTCCGCTTGTAGCTTTGTAAGCTCGCGGAGATAACTCTTAAACGAGTATAAACTAAGTCCCTCTCGAGTGACAGAGGGCCTTCGCTTGTAGCTTTGTAAGCTCGCGGAGATAACTCTTAAACGAGTATAAACTAAGTCCCTCTCGAGTGACAGAGGGCCTCCGCTGGTAGCGATGTAAGCTCGCGGAGCTAACTCTTAAACGAGTATAAACTAAGTCCCTCTCAAGTGACAGAGGGCCTCCTCTTGTAGCTTTGTAAGCTCGCGGAGATAACTCTTAAACGAGTATAAACTAAGTCCCTCTCGAGTGACAGAGGGCCTCCGCTTGTAGCTTTGTAAGCTCGCGGAGATAACTCTTAAACGAGTATAAACTAAGTCCCTCTCGAGTGACTGAAGGCCTCCGCTTGTAGCTTTGTAAGCTCGCGGAGATAAATCTTAAACGAGTATAAACTAAGTCCCTCTCGAGTGACAGAGGGCCTTCGCTTGTAGCTTTGTAAGCTCGCGGAGATAACTCTTAAACGAGTATAAACTAAGTCCCTCTCGAGTGACAGAAGGCCTCCGCTTGTAGCTTTGTAAGCTCGCGGAGATAACTCTTAAACGAGTATAAACTAAGTCCCTCTCGAGTGACAGAAGGCCTCCGCTTGTAGCTTTGTAAGCTCGCGGAGATAACTCTTAAACGAGTATAAACTAAGTCCCTCTCGAGTGACAGAGGGCCTCCGCTTGTAGCTTTGTAAGCTCGCGGAGATAATTCTTAAACGAGTATAAACTAAGTCCCTCTCGATTGACAGAGGGCCTCCGCTTGTAGCTTTGTAAGCTCGCGGAGATAACTCTTAAATGAGTATAAACTAAGTCCCTCTCGAGTGACAGAGGGCCTCCGCTTGTAGCTTTGTAAGCTCGCGGAGATAACTCTTAAACGAGTATAAACTAAGTCCCTCTCGATTGACAGAGGGCCTCCGCTGGTACCGATGTAAGCTCGCGGAGATAACTCTTAAACGAGTATAAACTAAGTCCCTCTTGAGTGACAGAGGGCCTCCGCTTGTAGCTTTGTAAGCTCGCGGAGATAACTCTTAAACGAGTATAAACTAAGTCCCTCTCGAGTGACAGAGGGCCTCCGCTTGTAGCTTTGTAAGCTCGCGGAGATAACTCTTAAACGAGTATAAACTAAGTCCCTCTCGAGTGACAGAGGGCCTCCGCTGGTAGCGATGTAAGCTCGCGGAGATAACTCTTAAACGAGTATAAACTAAGTCCCTCTTGAGTGACAGAGGGCCTCCGCTTGTAGC
The DNA here is from genome assembly GCA_037127255.1 of Persicaria tinctoria. Lineage (NCBI taxonomy): Eukaryota > Viridiplantae > Streptophyta > Magnoliopsida > Caryophyllales > Polygonaceae > Persicaria > Persicaria tinctoria. The sequence goes on along the minus strand of JBANSL010000007.1, from coordinate 69,865,546 downwards.
TTTGTAAGCTCGCGGAGATAACTCTTAAACGAGTATAAACTAAGTCCCTCTCGAGTGACAGAGGGCCTCCGCTTGTAGCTTTGTAAGCTCGCGGAGATAACTCTTAAACGAGTATAAACTAAGTCCTTCTCGAGTGACAGGGGCCTCCTCTTATAGCTTTGTAAGCTCGCGGAGATAACTCTTAAACGAGTATAAACTAAGTCCCTCTCGAGTGACAGAGGGCCTCCGCTGGTAGCGATGTAAGCTCGCGGAGATAACTCTTAAACGAGTATAAACTAAGTCCCTCTCGAGTGACAGAGGGCCTCCGCTTGTAGCTTAGTAAGCTCGCGGAGATAACTCTTAAACGAGTATAAACTAAGTCCCTCTCGAGTGACAGAGGGCCTCCGCTGGTAGCGATGTAAGCTCGCGGAGATAACTCTTAAACGAGTATAAACTAAGTCCCTCTGGAGTGACAGAGGGCCTCCGCTTGTAGCTTTGTAAGCTCGCGGAGATAACTCTTAAACGAGTATAAACTAAGTCCCTCTCGAGTGACAGAAGGCCTCCGCTTGTAGCTTTGTAAGCTCGCGGAGATAACTCTTAAACGAGTATAAACTAAGTCCCTCTCGAGTGACAGAGGGCCTCCGCTTGTAGCTTTGTAAGCTCGCGGAGATAACTCTTAAACGAGTATAAACTAAGTCCCTCTCGAGTGACAGAAGGCCTCCGCTTGTAGCTTTGTAAGCTCGCGGAGATAACTCTTAAACGAGTATAAACTAAGTCCCTCTCGAGTGACAGAGGGCCTCCGCTGGTAGCGATGTAAGCTCGCGGAGCTAACTCTTAAACGAGTATAAACTAAGTCCCTCTCAAGTGACAGAGGGCCTCCTCTTGTAGCTTTGTAAGCTCGCGGAGATAACTCTTAAACGAGTATAAACTAAGTCCCTCTCGAGTGACAGAGGGCCTCCGCTTGTAGCTTTGTAAGCTCGCGGAGATAACTCTTAAACGAGTATAAACTAAGTCCCTCTCGAGTGACTGAAGGCCTCCGCTTGTAGCTTTGTAAGCTCGCGGAGATAAATCTTAAACGAGTATAAACTAAGTCCCTCTCAAGTGACAGAGGGCCTTCGCTTGTAGCTTTGTAAGCTCGCGGAGATAACTCTTAAACGAGTATAAACTAAGTCCCTCTCGAGTGACAGAAGGCCTCCGCTTGTAGCTTTGTAAGCTCGCGGAGATAACTCTTAAACGAGTATAAACTAAGTCCCTCTCGAGTGACAGAAGGCCTCCGCTTGTAGCTTTGTAAGCTCGCGGAGATAACTCTTAAACGAGTATAAACTAAGTCCCTCTCGAGTGACAGAGGGCCTCCGCTTGTAGCTTTGTAAGCTCGCGGAGATAATTCTTAAACGAGTATAAACTAAGTCCCTCTCGATTGACAGAGGGCCTCCGCTTGTAGCTTTGTAAGCTCGCGGAGATAACTCTTAAACGAGTATAAACTAAGTCCCTCTCGAGTGACAGAGGGCCTCCGCTTGTAGCTTTGTAAGCTCGCGGAGATAACTCTTAAACGAGTATAAACTAAGTCCCTCTCGATTGACAGAGGGCCTCCGCTGGTACCGATGTAAGCTCGCGGAGATAACTCTTAAACGAGTATAAACTAAGTCCCTCTTGAGTGACAGAGGGCCTCCGCTTGTAGCTTTGTAAGCTCGCGGAGATAACTCTTAAACGAGTATAAACTAAGTCCCTCTCGAGTGACAGAGGGCCTCCGCTTGTAGCTTTGTAAGCTCGCGGAGATAACTCTTAAACGAGTATAAACTAAGTCCCTCTCGAGTGACAGAGGGCCTCCGCTGGTAGCGATGTAAGCTCGCGGAGATAACTCTTAAACGAGTATAAACTAAGTCCCTCTTGAGTGACAGAGGGCCTCCGCTTGTAGCTTTGTAAGCTCGCGGAGATAACTCTTAAACGAGTATAAACTAAGTCCCTCTCGAGTGACAGAGGGCCTCCGCTTGTAGCTTTGTAAGCTCGCGGAGATAACTCTTAAACGAGTATAAACTAAGTCCTTCTCGAGTGACAGGGGCCTCCTCTTATAGCTTTGTAAGCTCGCGGAGATAACTCTTAAACGAGTATAAACTAAGTCCCTCTCGAGTGACAGAGGGCCTCCGCTGGTAGCGATGTAAGCTCGCGGAGATAACTCTTAAACGAGTATAAACTAAGTCCCTCTCGAGTGACAGAGGGCCTCCGCTTGTAGCTTTGTAAGCTCGCGGAGATAACTCTTAAACGAGTATAAACTAAGTCCCTCTCGAGTGACAGAGGGCCTCCGCTGGTAGCGATGTAAGCTCGCGGAGATAACTCTTAAACGAGTATAAACTAAGTCCCTCTGGAGTGACAGAGGGCCTCCGCTTGTAGCTTTGTAAGCTCGCGGAGATAACTCTTAAACGAGTATAAACTAAGTCCCTCTCGAGTGACAGAGGGCCTCCGCTTGTAGCTTTGTAAGCTCGCGGAGATAACTCTTAAACGAGTATAAACTAAGTCCCTCTCGAGTGACAGAGGGCCTCCGTTGCTAGCGATGTAAGCTCGCGGAGCTAACTCTTAAACGAGTATAAACTAAGTCCCTCTCGAGTGACAGAAGGCCTCCTCTTGTAGCTTTGTAAGCTCGCGGAGATAACTCTTAAACGAGTATAAACTAAGTCCCTCTCGAGTGACAGAAGGCCTCCGCTTGTAGCTTTGTAAGCTCGCGGAGATAACTCTTAAACGAGTATAAACTAAGTCCCTCTCGAGTGACAGAGGGCCTCCGCTTGTAGCTTTGTAAGCTCGCGGAGATAACTCTTAAACGAGTATAAACTAAGTCCCTCTCGAGTGACAGAAGGCCTCCGCTTGTAGCTTTGTAAGCTCGCGGAGATAACTCTTAAACGAGTATAAACTAAGTCCCTCTCGAGTGACAGAGGGCCTCCGCTTGTAGCTTTGTAAGCTCGCGGAGATAACTATTAAACGAGTATAAACTAAGTCCCTCTCGAGTGACAGAGGGCCTCCGCTTGTTGCTTTGTAAGCTCGCGGAGATAACTCTTAAACGAGTATAAACTAAGTCCCTCTCGAGTGACAGAGGGCCTCCGCTTGTAGCTTTGTAAGCTCGCGGAGATAACTCTTAAACGAGTATAAACTAAGTCCCTCTCGAGTGACAGAGGGCCTCCGCTTGTAGCTTTGTAAGCTCGCGGAGATAACTCTTAAACGAGTATAAACTAAGTCCCTCTCGAGTGACAGAGGGCCTCCGCTGGTAGCGATGTAAGCTCGCGGAGATAACTCTTAAACGAGTATAAACTAAGTCCCTCTTGAGTGACAGAGGGCCTCCGCTTGTAGCTTTGTAAGCTCGCGGAGATAACTCTTAAACGAGTATAAACTAAGTCCCTCTCGAGTGACAGAGGGCCTCCGCTTGTAGCTTTGTAAGCTCGCGGAGATAACTCTTAAACGAGTATAAACTAAGTCCTTCTCGAGTGACAGGGGCCTCCTCTTATAGCTTTGTAAGCTCGCGGAGATAACTCTTAAACGAGTATAAACTAAGTCCCTCTCGAGTGACAGAGGGCCTCCGCTGGTAGCGATGTAAGCTCGCGGAGATAACTCTTAAACGAGTATAAACTAAGTCCCTCTCGAGTGACAGAGGGCCTCCGCTTGTAGCTTTGTAAGCTCGCGGAGATAACTCTTAAACGAGTATAAACTATGTCCCTCTCAAGTGACAGAGGGCCTCCGCTTGTAGCTTTGTAAGCTCGCGGAGATAACTCTTAAACGAGTATAAACTAAGTCCCTCTCGAGTGACAGAGGGCCTCCGCTTGTAGCTTTGTAAGCTCGCGGAGATAACTCTTAAACGAGTATAAACTAAGTCCCTCTCGAGTGACAGAGGGCCTCCGCTTGTAGCTTTGTAAGCTCGCGGAGATAACTCTTAAACGAGTATAAACTAAGTCCCTCTCGAGTGACAGAGGGCCTCCGCTTGTAGCTTTGTAAGCTCGCGGAGATAACTCTTAAACGAGTATAAACTAAGTCCCTCTCGAGTGACAGAGGGCCTCCTCTTATAGCTTTGTAAGCTCGCGGAGATAACTCTTAAACGAGTATAAACTAAGTCCCTCTCGAGTGACAGAGGGCCTCCGCTGGTAGCGATGTAAGCTCGCGGAGATAACTCTTAAATGAGTATAAACTAAGTCCCTCTCGAGTGACAGAGGGCCTCCGCTTGTAGCTTTGTAAGCTCGCGGAGATAACTCTTAAACGAGTATAAACTAAGTCCCTCTCGAGTGACAGAGGGCCTCCGCTTGTAGCTTTGTAAGCTCGCGGAGATAACTCTTAAACGAGTATAAACTAAGTCCCTCTCGAGTGACAGAGGGCCTCCGCTTGTAGCTTTGTAAGATCGCGGAGATAACTCTTAAACGAGTATAAACTAAGTCCCTCTCGAGTGACAGAGGGCCTCCGCTTGTAGCTTTGTAAGCTCGCGGAGATAACTCTTAAACGAGTATAAACTAAGTCCCTCTCGAGTGACAGAGGGCCTCCGCTTGTAGCTTTGTAAGCTCGCGGAGATAACTCTTAAACGAGTATAAACTAAGTCCCTCTCGAGTGACAGAGGGCCTCCGCTGGTAGCGATGTAAGCTCGCAGAGATAACTCTTAAACGAGTATAAACTAAGTCCCTCTCGAGTGACAGAGGGCCTCCGCTGGTAGCGATGTAAGCTCGCGGAGATAACTCTTAAACGAGTATAAACTAAGTCCCTCTCGAGTGACAGAGGGCCTTCGCTTGTAGCTTTGTAAGCTCGCGGAGATAACTCTTAAACGAGTATAAACTAAGTCCCTCTCGAGTGACAGAGGGCCTCCGCTGGTAGCGATGTAAGCTCGCGGAGATAACTCTTAAACGAGTATAAACTAAGTCCCTCTTGAGTGACAGAGGGCCTCCGCTTGTAGCTTTGTAAGCTCGCGGAGATAACTCTTAAACGAGTATAAACTAAGTCCCTCTCGAGTGACAGAGGGCCTCCGCTTGTAGCTTTGTAAGCTCGCGGAGATAACTCTTAAACGAGTATAAACTAAGTCCTTCTCGAGTGACAGGGGCCTCCTCTTATAGCTTTGTAAGCTCGCGGAGATAACTCTTAAACGAGTATAAACTAAGTCCCTCTCGAGTGACAGAGGGCCTCCGCTGGTAGCGATGTAAGCTCGCGGAGATAACTCTTAAACGAGTATAAACTAAGTCCCTCTCGAGTGACAGAGGGCCTCCGCTTGTAGCTTTGTAAGCTCGCGGAGATAACTCTTAAACGAGTATAAACTAAGTCCCTCTCGAGTGACAGAGGGCCTCCGCTGGTAGCGATGTAAGCTCGCGGAGATAACTCTTAAACGAGTATAAACTAAGTCCCTCTGGAGTGACAGAGGGCCTCCGCTTGTAGCTTTGTAAGCTCGCGGAGATAACTCTTAAACGAGTATAAACTAAGTCCCTCTCGAGTGACAGAGGGCCTCCGCTTGTAGCTTTGTAAGCTCGCGGAGATAACTCTTAAACGAGTATAAACTAAGTCCCTCTCGAGTGACAGAGGGCCTCCGTTGCTAGCGATGTAAGCTCGCGGAGCTAACTCTTAAACGAGTATAAACTAAGTCCCTCTCGAGTGACAGAAGGCCTCCTCTTGTAGCTTTGTAAGCTCGCGGAGATAACTCTTAAACGAGTATAAACTAAGTCCCTCTCGAGTGACAGAAGGCCTCCGCTTGTAGCTTTGTAAGCTCGCGGAGATAACTCTTAAACGAGTATAAACTAAGTCCCTCTCGAGTGACAGAGGGCCTCCGCTTGTAGCTTTGTAAGCTCGCGGAGATAACTCTTAAACGAGTATAAACTAAGTCCCTCTCGAGTGACAGAAGGCCTCCGCTTGTAGCTTTGTAAGCTCGCGGAGATAACTCTTAAACGAGTATAAACTAAGTCCCTCTCGAGTGACAGAGGGCCTCCGCTTGTAGCTTTGTAAGCTCGCGGAGATAACTCTTAAACGAGTATAAACTAAGTCCCTCTCGAGTGACAGAGGGCCTCCGCTTGTTGCTTTGTAAGCTCGCGGAGATAACTCTTAAACGAGTATAAACTAAGTCCCTCTCGAGTGACAGAGGGCCTCCGCTTGTAGCTTTGTAAGCTCGCGGAGATAACTCTTAAACGAGTATAAACTAAGTCCCTCTCGAGTGACAGAGGGCCTCCGCTTGTAGCTTTGTAAGCTCGCGGAGATAACTCTTAAACGAGTATAAACTAAGTCCCTCTCGAGTGACAGAGGGCCTCCGCTGGTAGCGATGTAAGCTCGCGGAGATAACTCTTAAACGAGTATAAACTAAGTCCCTCTTGAGTGACAGAGGGCCTCCGCTTGTAGCTTTGTAAGCTCGCGGAGATAACTCTTAAACGAGTATAAACTAAGTCCCTCTCGAGTGACAGAGGGCCTCCGCTTGTAGCTTTGTAAGCTCGCGGAGATAACTCTTAAACGAGTATAAACTAAGTCCTTCTCGAGTGACAGGGGCCTCCTCTTATAGCTTTGTAAGCTCGCGGAGATAACTCTTAAACGAGTATAAACTAAGTCCCTCTCGAGTGACAGAGGGCCTCCGCTGGTAGCGATGTAAGCTCGCGGAGATAACTCTTAAACGAGTATAAACTAAGTCCCTCTCGAGTGACAGAGGGCCTCCGCTTGTAGCTTTGTAAGCTCGCGGAGATAACTCTTAAACGAGTATAAACTATGTCCCTCTCAAGTGACAGAGGGCCTCCGCTTGTAGCTTTGTAAGCTCGCGGAGATAACTCTTAAACGAGTATAAACTAAGTCCCTCTCGAGTGACAGAGGGCCTCCGCTTGTAGCTTTGTAAGCTCGCGGAGATAACTCTTAAACGAGTATAAACTAAGTCCCTCTCGAGTGACAGAGGGCCTCCGCTTGTAGCTTTGTAAGCTCGCGGAGATAACTCTTAAACGAGTATAAACTAAGTCCCTCTCGAGTGACAGAGGGCCTCCGCTTGTAGCTTTGTAAGCTCGCGGAGATAACTCTTAAACGAGTATAAACTAAGTCCCTCTCGAGTGACAGAGGGCCTCCTCTTATAGCTTTGTAAGCTCGCGGAGATAACTCTTAAACGAGTATAAACTAAGTCCCTCTCGAGTGACAGAGGGCCTCCGCTGGTAGCGATGTAAGCTCGCGGAGATAACTCTTAAATGAGTATAAACTAAGTCCCTCTCGAGTGACAGAGGGCCTCCGCTTGTAGCTTTGTAAGCTCGCGGAGATAACTCTTAAACGAGTATAAACTAAGTCCCTCTCGAGTGACAGAGGGCCTCCGCTTGTAGCTTTGTAAGCTCGCGGAGATAACTCTTAAACGAGTATAAACTAAGTCCCTCTCGAGTGACAGAGGGCCTCCGCTTGTAGCTTTGTAAGATCGCGGAGATAACTCTTAAACGAGTATAAACTAAGTCCCTCTCGAGTGACAGAGGGCCTCCGCTTGTAGCTTTGTAAGCTCGCGGAGATAACTCTTAAACGAGTATAAACTAAGTCCCTCTCGAGTGACAGAGGGCCTCCGCTTGTAGCTTTGTAAGCTCGCGGAGATAACTCTTAAACGAGTATAAACTAAGTCCCTCTCGAGTGACAGAGGGCCTCCGCTGGTAGCGATGTAAGCTCGCAGAGATAACTCTTAAACGAGTATAAACTAAGTCCCTCTCGAGTGACAGAGGGCATCCGCTTGTAGCTTTGTAAGCTCGCGGAGATAACTCTTAAACGAGTATAAACTAAGTCCCTCTCGAGTGACAGAGGGCCTCCGCTTGTAGCTTTGTAAGCTCGCGGAGATAACTCTTAAACGAGTATAAACTAAGTCCCTCTCGAGTGACAGAGGGCCTCCGCTGGTAGCGATGTAAGCTCGCAGAGATAACTCTTAAACGAGTATAAACTAAGTCCCTCTCGAGTGACAGAGGGCCTCCGCTGGTAGCGATGTAAGCTCGCGGAGATAACTCTTAAACGAGTATAAACTAAGTCCCTCTCGAGTGACAGAGGGCCTCCGCTTGTAGCTTTGTAAGCTCGCGGAGATAACTCTTAAACGAGTATAAACTAAGTCCCTCTCGAGTGACAGAGGGCCTCCGCTGGTAGCGATGTAAGCTCGCGGAGATAACTCTTAAACGAGTATAAACTAAGTCCCTCTTGAGTGACAGAGGGCCTCCGCTTGTAGCTTTGTAAGCTCGCGGAGATAACTCTTAAACGAGTATAAACTAAGTCCCTCTCGAGTGACAGAGGGCCTCCGCTTGTAGCTTTGTAAGCTCGCGGAGATAACTCTTAAACGAGTATAAACTAAGTCCTTCTCGAGTGACAGGGGCCTCCTCTTATAGCTTTGTAAGCTCGCGGAGATAACTCTTAAACGAGTATAAACTAAGTCCCTCTCGAGTGACAGAGGGCCTCCGCTGGTAGCGATGTAAGCTCGCGGAGATAACTCTTAAACGAGTATAAACTAAGTCCCTCTCGAGTGACAGAGGGCCTCCGCTTGTAGCTTTGTAAGCTCGCGGAGATAACTCTTAAACGAGTATAAACTAAGTCCCTCTCGAGTGACAGAGGGCCTCCGCTGGTAGCGATGTAAGCTCGCGGAGATAACTCTTAAACGAGTATAAACTAAGTCCCTCTGGAGTGACAGAGGGCCTCCGCTTGTAGCTTTGTAAGCTCGCGGAGATAACTCTTAAACGAGTATAAACTAAGTCCCTCTCGAGTGACAGAGGGCCTCCGCTTGTAGCTTTGTAAGCTCGCGGAGATAACTCTTAAACGAGTATAAACTAAGTCCCTCTCGAGTGACAGAGGGCCTCCGTTGCTAGCGATGTAAGCTCGCGGAGCTAACTCTTAAACGAGTATAAACTAAGTCCCTCTCGAGTGACAGAAGGCCTCCTCTTGTAGCTTTGTAAGCTCGCGGAGATAACTCTTAAACGAGTATAAACTAAGTCCCTCTCGAGTGACAGAAGGCCTCCGCTTGTAGCTTTGTAAGCTCGCGGAGATAACTCTTAAACGAGTATAAACTAAGTCCCTCTCGAGTGACAGAGGGCCTCCGCTTGTAGCTTTGTAAGCTCGCGGAGATAACTCTTAAACGAGTATAAACTAAGTCCCTCTCGAGTGACAGAAGGCCTCCGCTTGTAGCTTTGTAAGCTCGCGGAGATAACTCTTAAACGAGTATAAACTAAGTCCCTCTCGAGTGACAGAGGGCCTCCGCTTGTAGCTTTGTAAGCTCGCGGAGATAACTCTTAAACGAGTATAAACTAAGTCCCTCTCGAGTGACAGAGGGCCTCCGCTTGTTGCTTTGTAAGCTCGCGGAGATAACTCTTAAACGAGTATAAACTAAGTCCCTCTCGAGTGACAGAGGGCCTCCGCTTGTAGCTTTGTAAGCTCGCGGAGATAACTCTTAAACGAGTATAAACTAAGTCCCTCTCGAGTGACAGAGGGCCTCCGCTTGTAGCTTTGTAAGCTCGCGGAGATAACTCTTAAACGAGTATAAACTAAGTCCCTCTCGAGTGACAGAGGGCCTCCGCTGGTAGCGATGTAAGCTCGCGGAGATAACTCTTAAACGAGTATAAACTAAGTCCCTCTTGAGTGACAGAGGGCCTCCGCTTGTAGCTTTGTAAGCTCGCGGAGATAACTCTTAAACGAGTATAAACTAAGTCCCTCTCGAGTGACAGAGGGCCTCCGCTTGTAGCTTTGTAAGCTCGCGGAGATAACTCTTAAACGAGTATAAACTAAGTCCTTCTCGAGTGACAGGGGCCTCCTCTTATAGCTTTGTAAGCTCGCGGAGATAACTCTTAAACGAGTATAAACTAAGTCCCTCTCGAGTGACAGAGGGCCTCCGCTGGTAGCGATGTAAGCTCGCGGAGATAACTCTTAAACGAGTATAAACTAAGTCCCTCTCGAGTGACAGAGGGCCTCCGCTTGTAGCTTTGTAAGCTCGCGGAGATAACTCTTAAACGAGTATAAACTATGTCCCTCTCAAGTGACAGAGGGCCTCCGCTTGTAGCTTTGTAAGCTCGCGGAGATAACTCTTAAACGAGTATAAACTAAGTCCCTCTCGAGTGACAGAGGGCCTCCGCTTGTAGCTTTGTAAGCTCGCGGAGATAACTCTTAAACGAGTATAAACTAAGTCCCTCTCGAGTGACAGAGGGCCTCCGCTTGTAGCTTTGTAAGCTCGCGGAGATAACTCTTAAACGAGTATAAACTAAGTCCCTCTCGAGTGACAGAGGGCCTCCGCTTGTAGCTTTGTAAGCTCGCGGAGATAACTCTTAAACGAGTATAAACTAAGTCCCTCTCGAGTGACAGAGGGCCTCCTCTTATAGCTTTGTAAGCTCGCGGAGATAACTCTTAAACGAGTATAAACTAAGTCCCTCTCGAGTGACAGAGGGCCTCCGCTGGTAGCGATGTAAGCTCGCGGAGATAACTCTTAAATGAGTATAAACTAAGTCCCTCTCGAGTGACAGAGGGCCTCCGCTTGTAGCTTTGTAAGCTCGCGGAGATAACTCTTAAACGAGTATAAACTAAGTCCCTCTCGAGTGACAGAGGGCCTCCGCTTGTAGCTTTGTAAGCTCGCGGAGATAACTCTTAAACGAGTATAAACTAAGTCCCTCTCGAGTGACAGAGGGCCTCCGCTTGTAGCTTTGTAAGATCGCGGAGATAACTCTTAAACGAGTATAAACTAAGTCCCTCTCGAGTGACAGAGGGCCTCCGCTTGTAGCTTTGTAAGCTCGCGGAGATAACTCTTAAACGAGTATAAACTAAGTCCCTCTCGAGTGACAGAGGGCCTCCGCTTGTAGCTTTGTAAGCTCGCGGAGATAACTCTTAAACGAGTATAAACTAAGTCCCTCTCGAGTGACAGAGGGCCTCCGCTGGTAGCGATGTAAGCTCGCAGAGATAACTCTTAAACGAGTATAAACTAAGTCCCTCTCGAGTGACAGAGGGCATCCGCTTGTAGCTTTGTAAGCTCGCGGAGATAACTCTTAAACAAGTATAAACTAAGTCCCTCTCGAGTGACAGAAGGCCTCCGCTTGTAGCTTTGTAAGCTCGCGGAGATAACTCTTAAACGAGTATAAACTAAGTCCCTCTCGAGTGACAGAGGGCCTCCGCTTGTAGCTTTGTAAGCTCGCGGAGATAACTCTTAAACGAGTATAAACTAAGTCCCTCTCGAGTGACAGAAGGCCTCCGCTTGTAGCTTTGTAAGCTCGCGGAGATAACTCTTAAACGAGTATAAACTAAGTCCCTCTCGAGTGACAGAGGGCCTCCGCTTGTAGCTTTGTAAGCTCGCGGAGACAACTCTTAAACGAGTATAAACTAAGTCCCTCTCGAGTGACAGAGGGCCTCCGCTGGTAGCGATGTAAGCTCGCGGAGATAACTCTTAAACGAGTATAAACTAAGTCCCTCTCGAGTGACAGAGGGCCTCCGCTTGTAGCTTTGTAAGCTCGCGGAGATAACTCTTAAACGAGTATAAAGTAAGTCCCTCTCGAGTGACAGAGGGCCTCCGCTTCTAGCTTTGTAAGCTCGCGGAGATAACTCTTAAACGAGTATAAACTAAGTCCCTCTCGAGTGACAGAGGGCCTCCGCTTGTAGCTTTGTAAGCTCGCGGAGCTAACTCTTAAACGAGTATAAACTAAGTCCCTCTCGAGTGACAGAGGGCCTCCGCTTGTAGCTTTGTAAGATCGCGGAGATAACTCTTAAACGAGTATAAACTAAGTCCCTCTCGAGTGACAGAGGGCCTCCGCTTGTAGCTTTGTAAGCTCGCGGAGATAACTCTTAAACGAGTATAAACTAAGTCCCTCTCGAGTCACAGAGGGCCTCCGCTGGTAGCGATGTAAGCTCGCGGAGATAACTCTTAAACGAGTATAAACTATGTCCCTCTCGAGTGACAGAGGGCCTCCGCTTGTAGCTTTGTAAGCTCACGGAGATAACTCTTAAACGGGTATAAACTAAGTCCCTCTCGAGTGACAGAGGGCCTCCGCTTGTAGCTTTGTAAGCTCGCGGAGATAACTCTTAAACGAGTATAAACTAAGTCCCTCTCGAGTGACAGAGGGCCTCCGCTTGTAGCTTTGTAAGATCGCAGAGATAACTCTTAAACGAGTATAAACTAAGTCCCTCTCGAGTGACAGAGGGCCTCCGCTTGTAGCTTTGTAAGCTCGCGGAGATAACTCTTAAACGAGTATAAACTAAGTCCCTCTCGAGTGACAGAGGGCCTCCGCTTGTAGCTTTGTAAGCTCGCGGAGATAACTCTTAAACGAGTATAAACTAAGTCCCTCTCGAGTGACAGAGGGCCTCCGCTGGTAGCGATGTAAGCTCGCAGAGATAACTCTTAAACGAGTATAAACTAAGTCCCTCTCGAGTGACAGAGGGCATCCGCTTGTAGCTTTGAAAGCTCGCGGAGATAACCCTTAAACAAGTATAAACTAAGTCCCTCTCGAGTGACAGAAGGCCTCCGCTTGTAGCTTTGTAAGCTCGCGGAGATAACTCTTAAACGAGTATAAACTAAGTCCCTCTCGAGTGACAGAGGGCCTCCGCTTGTAGCTTTGTAAGCTCGCGGAGATAACTCTTAAACGAGTATAAACTAAGTCCCTCTCGAGTGACAGAAGGCCTCCGCTTGTAGCTTTGTAAGCTCGCGGAGATAACTCTTAAACGAGTATAAACTAAGTCCCTCTCGAGTGACAGAGGGCCTCCGCTTGTAGCTTTGTAAGCTCGCGGAGACAACTCTTAAACGAGTATAAACTAAGTCCCTCTCGAGTGACAGAGGGCCTCCGCTGGTAGCGATGTAAGCTCGCGGAGATAACTCTTAAACGAGTATAAACTAAGTCCCTCTCGAGTGACAGAGGGCCTCCGCTTGTAGCTTTGTAAGCTCGCGGAGATAACTCTTAAACGAGTATAAAGTAAGTCCCTCTCGAGTGACAGAGGGCCTCCGCTTCTAGCTTTGTAAGCTCGCGGAGATAACTCTTAAACGAGTATAAACTAAGTCCCTCTCGAGTGACAGAGGGCCTCCGCTTGTAGCTTTGTAAGCTCGCGGAGCTAACTCTTAAACGAGTATAAACTAAGTCCCTCTCGAGTGACAGAGGGCCTCCGCTTGTAGCTTTGTAAGATCGCGGAGATAACTCTTAAACGAGTATAAACTAAGTCCCTCTCGAGTGACAGAGGGCCTCCGCTTGTAGCTTTGTAAGCTCGCGGAGATAACTCTTAAACGAGTATAAACTAAGTCCCTCTCGAGTGACAGAGGGCCTCCGCTGGTAGCGATGTAAGCTCGCGGAGATAACTCTTAAACGAGTATAAACTATGTCCCTCTCGAGTGACAGAGGGCCTCCGCTTGTAGCTTTGTAAGCTCGCGGAGATAACTCTTAAACGGGTATAAACTAAGTCCCTCTCGAGTGACAGAGGGCCTCCGCTTGTAGCTTTGTAAGCTCGCGGAGATAACTCTTAAACGAGTATAAACTAAGTCCCTCTCGAGTGACAGAGGGCCTCCGCTTGTAGCTTTGTAAGATCGCGGAGATAACTCTTAAACGAGTATAAACTAAGTCCCTCTCGAGTGACAGAGGGCCTCCGCTTGTAGCTTTGTAAGCTCGCGGAGATAACTCTTAAACGAGTATAAACTAAGTCCCTCTCGAGTGACAGAGGGCCTCCGCTTGTAGCTTTGTAAGCTCGCGGAGATAACTCTTAAACGAGTATAAACTAAGTCCCTCTCGAGTGACAGAGGGCCTCCGCTGGTAGCGATGTAAGCTCGCAGAGATAACTCTTAAACGAGTATAAACTAAGTCCCTCTCGAGTGACAGAGGGCATCCGCTTGTAGCTTTGTAAGCTCGCGGAGATAACTCTTAAACAAGTATAAACTAAGTCCCTCTCGAGTGACAGAAGGCCTCCGCTTGTAGCTTTGTAAGCTCGCGGAGATAACTCTTAAACGAGTATAAACTAAGTCCCTCTCGAGTGACAGAGGGCCTCCGCTTGTAGCTTTGTAAGCTCGCGGAGATAACTCTTAAACGAGTATAAACTAAGTCCCTCTCGAGTGACAGAAGGCCTCCGCTTGTAGCTTTGTAAGCTCGCGGAGATAACTCTTAAACGAGTATAAACTAAGTCCCTCTCGAGTGACAGAGGGCCTCCGCTTGTAGCTTTGTAAGCTCGCGGAGACAACTCTTAAACGAGTATAAACTAAGTCCCTCTCGAGTGACAGAGGGCCTCCGCTGGTAGCGATGTAAGCTCGCGGAGATAACTCTTAAACGAGTATAAACTAAGTCCCTCTCGAGTGACAGAGGGCCTCCGCTTGTAGCTTTGTAAGCTCGCGGAGATAACTCTTAAAAGAGTATAAACTAAGTCCCTCTCAAGTGACAGAGGGCCTCCGCTTGTAGCTTTGTAAGCTCGCGGAGATAACTCTTAAACGAGTATAAACTAAGTCCCTCTCGAGTGACAGAGGGCCTCCTCTTGTAGCTTTGTAAGCTCGCGGAGATAACTCTTAAACGAGTATAAACTAAATCCCTCTCAAGTGACAGAGGGCCTCCGCTTGTAGCTTTGTAAGCTCGCGGAGATAACTCTTAAACGAGTATAAACTAAGTCCCTCTCGAGTGACAGAGGGCCTCCGCTTGTAGCTTTGTAAGCTCGCGGAGATAACTCTTCAACGAGTATAAACTAAGTCCCTCTCGAGTGACAGAGGGCCTCCGCTGGTAGCGATGTAAGCTCGCGGAGCTAACTCTTAAACGAGTATAAACTAAGTCCCTCTCGAGTGACAGAAGGCCTCCGCTTGTAGCTTTGTAAGCTCGCGGAGATAACTCTTAAACGAGTATAAACTAAGTCCCTCTCGAGTGACAGAGGGCCTCCGCTTGTAGCTTTGTAAGCTCGCGGAGATAACTCTTAAACGAGTATAAACTAAGTCCCTCTCGAGTGACAGAAGGCCTCCGCTTGTAGCTTTGTAAGCTCGCGGAGATAACTCTTAAACGAGTATAAACTAAGTCCCTCTCGAGTGACAGAGGGCCTCCGCTTGTAGCTTTGTAAGCTCGCGGAGACAACTCTTAAACGAGTATAAACTAAGTCCCTCTCGAGTGACAGAGGGCCTCCGCTGGTAGCGATGTAAGCTCGCGGAGATAACTCTTAAACGAGTATAAACTAAGTCCCTCTCGAGTGACAGAGGGCCTCCGCTTGTAGCTTTGTAAGCTCGCGGAGATAACTCTTAAACGAGTATAAAGTAAGTCCCTCTCGAGTGACAGAGGGCCTCCGCTTCTAGCTTTGTAAGCTCGCGGAGATAACTCTTAAACGAGTATAAACTAAGTCCCTCTCGAGTGACAGAGGGCCTCCGCTTGTAGCTTTGTAAGCTCGCGGAGCTAACTCTTAAACGAGTATAAACTAAGTCCCTCTCGAGTGACAGAGGGCCTCCGCTTGTAGCTTTGTAAGATCGCGGAGATAACTCTTAAACGAGTATAAACTAAGTCCCTCTCGAGTGACAGAGGGCCTCCGCTTGTAGCTTTGTAAGCTCGCGGAGATAACTCTTAAACGAGTATAAACTAAGTCCCTCTCGAGTGACAGAGGGCCTCCGCTGGTAGCGATGTAAGCTCGCGGAGATAACTCTTAAACGAGTATAAACTAAGTCCCTCTCGAGTGACAGAGGGCCTCCGCTTGTAGCTTTGTAAGCTCGCGGAGATAACTCTTAAACGAGTATAAACTAAGTCCCTCTCCAGTGACAGAGGGCCTCCGCTTGTAGCTTTGTAAGCTCGCGGAGATAACTCTTAAACGAGTATAAACTAAGTCCCTCTCGAGTGACAGAGGGCCTCCGCTTGTAGCTTTGTAAGATCGCGGAGATAACTCTTAAACGAGTATAAACTAAGTCCCTCTCGAGTGACAGAGGGCCTCCGCTTGTAGCTTTGTAAGCTCGCGGAGATAACTCTTAAACGAGTATAAACTAAGTCCCTCTCGAGTGACAGAGGGCCTCCGCTGGTAGCGATGTAAGCTCGCGGAGATAACTCTTAAACGAGTATAAACTAAGTCCCTCTCGAGTGACAGAGGGCCTCCGCTTGTAGCTTTGTAAGCTCGCGGAGATAACTCTTAAACGAGTATAAAGTAAGTCCCTCTCGAGTGACAGAGGGCCTCCGCTTCTAGCTTTGTAAGCTCGCGGAGATAACTCTTAAACGAGTATAAACTAAGTCCCTCTCGAGTGACAGAGGGCCTCCGCTTGTAGCTTTGTAAGCTCGCGGAGCTAACTCTTAAACGAGTATAAACTAAGTCCCTCTCGAGTGACAGAGGGCCTCCGCTTGTAGCTTTGTAAGATCGCGGAGATAACTCTTAAACGAGTATAAACTAAGTCCCTCTCGAATGACAGAGGGCCTCCGCTTGTAGCTTTGTAAGCTCGCGGAGATAACTCTTAAACGAGTATAAACTAAGTCCCTCTCGAGTGACAGAGGGCCTCCGCTGGTAGCGATGTAAGCTCGCGGAGATAACTCTTAAACGAGTATAAACTATGTCCCTCTCGAGTGACAGAGGGCCTCCGCTTGTAGCTTTGTAAGCTCGCGGAGATAACTCTTAAACGAGTATAAACTAAGTCCCTCTCCAGTGACAGAGGGCCTCCGCTTGTAGCTTTGTAAGCTCGCGGAGATAACTCTTAAACGAGTATAAACTAAGTCCCTCTCGAGTGACAGAGGGCCTCCGCTTGTAGCTTTGTAAGATCGCGGAGATAACTCTTAAACGAGTATAAACTAAGTCCCTCTCGAGTGACAGAGGGGCCTCCGTTTGTAGCTTTGTAAGCTCGCGGAGATAACTCTTAAACGAGTATAAACTAAGTCCCTCTCGAGTGACAGAGGGCCTCCGCTTGTAGCTTTGTAAGCTCGCGGAGATAACTCTTAGACGAGTATAAACTAAGTCCCTCTCGAGTGACAGAGGGCCTCCGCTGGTAGCGATGTAAGCTCGCAGAGATAACTCTTAAACGAGTATAAACTAAGTCCCTCTCGAGTGACAGAGGGCATCCGCTTGTAGCTTTGTAAGCTCGCGGAGATAACTCTTAAACAAGTATAAACTAAGTCCCTCTCGAGTGACAGAAGGCCTCCGCTTGTAGCTTTGTAAGCTCGCGGAGATAACTCTTAAACGAGTATAAACTAAGTCCCTCTCGAGTGACAGAGGGCCTCCGCTTGTAGCTTTGTAAGCTCGCGGAGATAACTCTTAAACGAGTATAAACTAAGTCCCTCTCGAGTGACAGAAGGCCTCCGCTTGTAGCTTTGTAAGCTCGCGGAGATAACTCTTAAACGAGTATAAACTAAGTCCCTCTCGAGTGACAGAGGGCCTCCGCTTGTAGCTTTGTAAGCTCGCGGAGACAACTCTTAAACGAGTATAAACTAAGTCCCTCTCGAGTGACAGAGGGCCTCCGCTGGTAGCGATGTAAGCTCGCGGAGATAACTCTTAAACGAGTATAAACTAAGTCCCTCTCGAGTGACAGAGGGCCTCCGCTTGTAGCTTTGTAAGCTCGCGGAGATAACTCTTAAACGAGTATAAACTAAGTCCCTCTCAAGTGACAGAGGGCCTCCGCTTGTAGCTTTGTAAGCTCGCGGAGATAACTCTTAAACGAGTATAAACTAAGTCCCTCTCGAGTGACAGAGGGCCTCCTCTTGTAGCTTTGTAAGCTCGCGGAGATAACTCTTAAACGAGTATAAACTAAATCCCTCTCAAGTGACAGAGGGCCTCCGCTTGTAGCTTTGTAAGCTCGCGGAGATAACTCTTAAACGAGTATAAACTAAGTCCCTCTCGAGTGACAGAGGGCCTCCGCTTGTAGCTTTGTAAGCTCGCGGAGATAACTCTTCAACGAGTATAAACTAAGTCCCTCTCGAGTGACAGAGGGCCTCCGCTGGTAGCGATGTAAGCTCGCGGAGCTAACTCTTAAACGAGTATAAACTAAGTCCCTCTCGAGTGACAGAGGGCCTCCTCTTGTAGCTTTGTAAGCTCGCAGAGATAACTCTTAAACAAATATAAACTAAGTCCCTCTCGAGTGACAGAGGGCCTCCGCTTGTAGCTTTGTAAGCTCGCGGAGATAACTTTTAAACGAGTATAAACTAAGTCCCTCTCGAGTGACAGAAGGCCTCCGCTTGTAGCTTTGTAAGCTCGCGGAGATAACTCTTAAACGAGTATAAACTAAGTCCCTCTCGAGTGACAGAGGGCCTCCGCTGGTAGCGATGTAAGCTCGCGGAGATAACTCTTAAACGAGTATAAACTAAGTCCCTCTCGAGTGACAGAGGGCCTCCGCTTGTAGCTTTGTAAGCTCGCGGAGATAACTCTTAAACGAGTATAAAGTAAGTCCCTCTCGAGTGACAGAGGGCCTCCGCTTCTAGCTTTGTAAGCTCGCGGAGATAACTCTTAAACGAGTATAAACTAAGTCCCTCTCGAGTGACAGAGGGCCTCCGCTTGTAGCTTTGTAAGCTCGCGGAGATAACTCTTAAACGAGTATAAACTAAGTCCCTCTCGAGTGACAGAGGGCCTCCGCTTGTAGCTTTGTAAGCTCGCGGAGATAACTCTTAAACGAGTATAAAGTAAGTCCCTCTCGAGTGACAGAGGGCCTCCGCTTCTAGCTTTGTAAGCTCGCGGAGATAACTCTTAAACGAGTATAAACTAAGTCCCTCTCGAGTGACAGAGGGCCTCCGCTTGTAGCTTTGTAAGCTCGCGGAGCTAACTCTTAAACGAGTATAAACTAAGTCCCTCTCGAGTGACAGAGGGCCTCCGCTTGTAGCTTTGTAAGATCGCGGAGATAACTCTTAAACGAGTATAAACTAAGTCCCTCTCGAGTGACAGAGGGCCTCCGCTTGTAGCTTTGTAAGCTCGCGGAGATAACTCTTAAACGAGTATAAACTAAATCCCTCTCGAGTGACAGAGGGCCTCCGCTGGTAGCGATGTAAGCTCGCGGAGATAACTCTTAAACGAGTATAAACTAAGTCCCTCTCGAGTGACAGAGGGCCTCCGCTTGTAGCTTTGTAAGCTCGCGGAGATAACTCTTAAACGAGTATAAACTAAGTCCCTCTCCAGTGACAGAGGGCCTCCGCTTGTAGCTTTGTAAGCTCGCGGAGATAACTCTTAAACGAGTATAAACTAAGTCCCTCTCGAGTGACAGAGGGCCTCCGCTTGTAGCTTTGTAAGATCGCGGAGATAACTCTTAAACGAGTATAAACTAAGTCCCTCTCGAGTGACAGAGGGCCTCCGCTTGTAGCTTTGTAAGCTCGCGGAGATAACTCTTAAACGAGTATAAACTAAGTCCCTCTCGAGTGACAGAGGGCCTCCGCTGGTAGCGATGTAAGCTCGCGGAGATAACTCTTAAACGAGTATAAACTAAGTCCCTCTCGAGTGACAGAGGGCCTCCGCTTGTAGCTTTGTAAGCTCGCGGAGATAACTCTTAAACGAGTATAAAGTAAGTCCCTCTCGAGTGACAGAGGGCCTCCGCTTCTAGCTTTGTAAGCTCGCGGAGATAACTCTTAAACGAGTATAAACTAAGTCCCTCTCGAGTGACAGAGGGCCTCCGCTTGTAGCTTTGTAAGCTCGCGGAGCTAACTCTTAAACGAGTATAAACTAAGTCCCTCTCGAGTGACAGAGGGCCTCCGCTTGTAGCTTTGTAAGATCGCGGAGATAACTCTTAAACGAGTATAAACTAAGTCCCTCTCGAATGACAGAGGGCCTCCGCTTGTAGCTTTGTAAGCTCGCGGAGATAACTCTTAAACGAGTATAAACTAAGTCCCTCTCGAGTGACAGAGGGCCTCCGCTGGTAGCGATGTAAGCTCGCGGAGATAACTCTTAAACGAGTATAAACTATGTCCCTCTCGAGTGACAGAGGGCCTCCGCTTGTAGCTTTGTAAGCTCGCGGAGATAACTCTTAAACGAGTATAAACTAAGTCCCTCTCCAGTGACAGAGGGCCTCCGCTTGTAGCTTTGTAAGCTCGCGGAGATAACTCTTAAACGAGTATAAACTAAGTCCCTCTCGAGTGACAGAGGGCCTCCGCTTGTAGCTTTGTAAGATCGCGGAGATAACTCTTAAACGAGTATAAACTAAGTCCCTCTCGAGTGACAGAGGGCCTCCGTTTGTAGCTTTGTAAGCTCGCGGAGATAACTCTTAAACGAGTATAAACTAAGTCCCTCTCGAGTGACAGAGGGCCTCCGCTTGTAGCTTTGTAAGCTCGCGGAGATAACTCTTAGACGAGTATAAACTAAGTCCCTCTCGAGTGACAGAGGGCCTCCGCTGGTAGCGATGTAAGCTCGCAGAGATAACTCTTAAACGAGTATAAACTAAGTCCCTCTCGAGTGATAGAGGGCATCCGCTTGTAGCTTTGTAAGCTCGCGGAGATAACTCTTAAACAAGTATAAACTAAGTCCCTCTCGAGTGACAGAAGGCCTCCGCTTGTAGCTTTGTAAGCTCGCGGAGATAACTCTTAAACGAGTATAAACTAAGTCCCTCTCGAGTGACAGAGGGCCTCCGCTTGTAGCTTTGTAAGCTCGCGGAGATAACTCTTAAACGAGTATAAACTAAGTCCCTCTCGAGTGACAGAAGGCCTCCGCTTGTAGCTTTGTAAGCTCGCGGAGATAACTCTTAAACGAGTATAAACTAAGTCCCTCTCGAGTGACAGAGGGCCTCCGCTTGTAGCTTTGTAAGCTCGCGGAGACAACTCTTAAACGAGTATAAACTAAGTCCCTCTCGAGTGACAGAGGGCCTCCGCTGGTAGCGATGTAAGCTCGCGGAGATAACTCTTAAACGAGTATAAACTAAGTCCCTCTCGAGTGACAGAGGGCCTCCGCTTGTAGCTTTGTAAGCTCGCGGAGATAACTCTTAAACGAGTATAAACTAAGTCCCTCTCAAGTGACAGAGGGCCTCCGCTTGTAGCTTTGTAAGCTCGCGGAGATAACTCTTAAACGAGTATAAACTAAGTCCCTCTCGAGTGACAGAGGGCCTCCTCTTGTAGCTTTGTAAGCTCGCGGAGATAACTCTTAAACGAGTATAAACTAAATCCCTCTCAAGTGACAGAGGGCCTCCGCTTGTAGCTTTGTAAGCTCGCGGAGATAACTCTTAAACGAGTATAAACTAAGTCCCTCTCGAGTGACAGAGGGCCTCCGCTTGTAGCTTTGTAAGCTCGCGGAGATAACTCTTCAACGAGTATAAACTAAGTCCCTCTCGAGTGACAGAGGGCCTCCGCTGGTAGCGATGTAAGCTCGCGGAGCTAACTCTTAAACGAGTATAAACTAAGTCCCTCTCGAGTGACAGAGGGCCTCCTCTTGTAGCTTTGTAAGCTCGCAGAGATAACTCTTAAACAAATATAAACTAAGTCCCTCTCGAGTGACAGAGGGCCTCCGCTTGTAGCTTTGTAAGCTCGCGGAGATAACTTTTAAACGAGTATAAACTAAGTCCCTCTCGAGTGACAGAAGGCCTCCGCTTGTAGCTTTGTAAGCTCGCGGAGATAACTCTTAAACGAGTATAAACTAAGTCCCTCTCGAGTGACAGAGGGCCTCCGTTTGTAGCTTTGTAAGCTCGCGGAGATAATTCTTAAACGAGTATAAACTAAATCCCTCTCGAGTGACAGAGGGCCTCCGCTTGTAGCTTTGTAAGCTCGCGGAGATAACTCTTAAACGAGTATAAACTAAGTCCCTCTCGAGTGACAGAGGGCCTCCGCTTGTAGCTTTGTAAGCTCGCGGAGATAACTCTTAAACGAGTATAAACTAAGTCCCTCTCGAGTGACAGAGGGCCTCCGCTGGTAGCGATGTAAGCTCGCGGAGATAACTCTTAAACGAGTATAAACTAAGTCCCTCTTGAGTGACAGAGGGCCTCCGCTTGTAGCTTTGTAAGCTCGCGGAGATAACTCTTAAACGAGTATAAACTAAGTCCCTCTCGAGTGATAGAGGGCCTCCGCTTGTAGCTTTGTAAGCTCGCGGAGATAACTCTTAAACGAGTATAAACTAAGTCCCTCTCGAGTGACAGAGGGCCTCCTCTTATAGCTTTGTAAGCTCGCGGAGATAACTCTTAAACGAGTATAAACTAAGTCCCTCTCGAGTGACAGAGGGCCTCCGCTGGTAGCGATGTAAGCTCGCGGAGATAACTCTTAAACGAGTATAAACTAAGTCCCTCTCGAGTGACAGAGGGCCTCCGCTTGTAGCTTTGTAAGCTCGCGGAGATAACTCTTAAACGAGTATAAACTAAGTCCCTCTCCAGTGACAGAGGGCCTCCGCTTGTAGCTTTGTAAGCTCGCGGAGATAACTCTTAAACGAGTATAAACTAAGTCCCTCTCGAGTGACAGAGGGCCTCCGCTTGTAGCTTTGTAAGCTCGCGGAGATAACTCTTAAACGAGTATAAACTAAGTCCCTCTCGAGTGACAGAGGGCCTCCGCTTGTAGCTTTGTAAGCTCGCGGAGATAACTCTTAAACGAGTATAAACTAAGTCCCTCTCGAGTGACAGAAGGCCTCCGCTTGTAGCTTTGTAAGCTCGCGGAGATAACTCTTAAACGAGTATAAACTAAGTCCCTCTCGAGTGACAGAGGGCCTCCGCTTGTAGCTTTGTAAGCTCGCGGAGATAACTCTTAAACGAGTATAAACTAAGTCCCTCTCGAGTGATAGAGGGCCTCCGCTTGTAGCTTTGTAAGCTCGCGGAGATAACTCTTAAACGAGTATAAACTAAGTCCCTCTCGAGTGACAGAGGGCCTCCTCTTATAGCTTTGTAAGCTCGCGGAGATAACTCTTAAACGAGTATAAACTAAGTCCCTCTCGAGTGACAGAGGGCCTCCGCTGGTAGAGATGTAAGCTCGCGGAGATAACTCTTAAACGAGTATAAACTAAGTCCCTCTCGAGTGACAGAGGGCCTCCGCTTGTAGCTTTGTAAGCTCGCGGAGATAACTCTTAAACAAGTATAAACTAAGTCCCTCTCCAGTGACAGAGGGCCTCCGCTTGTAGCTTTGTAAGCTCGCGGAGATAACTCTTAAACGAGTATAAACTAAGTCCCTCTCGAGTGACAGAGGGCCTCCGCTTGTAGCTTTGTAAGCTCGCGGAGATAACTCTTAAACGAGTATAAACTAAGTCCCTCTCGAGTGACAGAGGGCCTCCGCTGGTAGCGATGTAAGCTCGCGGAGCTAACTCTTAAACGAGTATAAACTAAGTCCCTCTCAAGTGACAGAGGGCCTCCTCTTGTAGCTTTGTAAGCTCGCGGAGATAACTCTTAAACGAGAATAAACTAAGTCCCTCTCGAGTGACAGAGGGCCTCCGCTTGTAGCTTTGTAAGCTCGCGGAGATAACTCTTAAACGAGTATAAACTAAGTCCCTCTCGAGTGACTGAAGGCCTCCGCTTGTAGCTTTGTAAGCTCGCGGAGAGAACTCTTAAACGAGTATAAACTAAGTCCCTCTCGAGTGACAGAGGGCCTTCGCTTGTAGCTTTGTAAGCTCGTGGAGATAACTCTTAAACGAGTATAAACTAAGTCCCTCTCGAGTGACAGAAGGCCTCCGCTTGTAGCTTTGTAAGCTCGCGGAGATAACTCTTAAACGAGTATAAACTAAGTCCCTCTCGAGCGATAGAGGGCCTCCGCTTGTAGCTTTGTAAGCTCGCGGAGATAACTCTTAAACGAGTATAAACTAAGTCCCTCTCGAGTGACAGAGGGCCTCCGCTTGTAGCTTTGTAAGCTCGCGGAGACAACTCTTAAACGAGTATAAACTAAGTCCCTCTCGAGTGACAGAGGGCCTCCGCTGGTAGCGATGTAAGCTCGCGGAGATAACTCTTAAACGAGTATAAACTAAGTCCCTCTCGAGTGACAGAGGGCCTCCGCTTGTAGCTTTGTAAGCTCGCGGAGATAACTCTTAAACGAGTATAAAGTAAGTCCCTCTCGAGTGACAGAGGGCCTCCGCTTCTAGCTTTGTAAGCTCGCGGAGATAACTCTTAAACGAGTATAAACTAAGTCCCTCTTGAGTGACAGAGGGCCTCCGCTTGTAGCTTTGTAAGCTCGCGGAGATAACTCTTAAACGAGTATAAACTAAGTCCCTCTCGAGTGACAGAGGGCCTCCGCTTTTAGCTTTGTAAGCTCGCGGAGATAACTCTTAAACGAGTATAAACTAAGTCCCTCTCGAGTGACAGAGGGCCTCCGCTTGTAGCTTTGTAAGCTCGCGGAGATAACTCTTAAACGAGTATAAACTAAGTCCCTCTCGAGTGACAGAAGGCCTCCGCTTGTAGCTTTGTAAGCTCGCGGAGATAACTCTTAAACGAGTATAAACTAAGTCCCTCTCGAGTGACAGAGGGCCTCCGCTTGTAGCTTTGTAAGCTCGCGGAGATATATCTTAAACGAGTATAAACTAAGTCCCTCTCGAGTGACAGAGGGCCTCCGCTGGTAGCGATGTAAGCTCGCGGAGCTAACTCTTAAACGAGTATAAACTAAGTCCCTCTCGAGTGACAGAGGGCCTCCGCTTGTAGCTTTGTAAGCTCGCGGAGATAACTCTTAAACGAGTATAAACTAAGTCCCTCTCGAGTGACAGAGGGCCTCCGCTTGTAGCTTTGTAAGCTCGCGGAGATAACTCATAAACGAGTATAAACTAAGTCCCTCTCGAGTGACAGAGGGCCTCCGCTGGTAGCGATGTAAGCTCGCGGAGCTAACTCTTAAACGAGTATAAACTAAGTCCCTCTCGAGTGACAGAGGGCCTCCTCTTGTAGCGTTGTAAGCTCGCGGAGATAACTCTTAAACGAGTATAAACTAAGTCCCTCTCGAGTGACAGAGGGCCTCCGCTTGTAGCTTTGTAAGCTCGCGGAGATAACTCTTAAACGAGTATAAACTAAGTCCCTCTCGAGTGACAGAGGGCCTCCTCTTGTTGCGTTGTAAGCTCGCGGAGATAACTCTTAAACGAGTATAAACTAAGTCCCTCTCGAGTGACAGAGGGCCTCCGCTTGTAGCTTTGTAACCTCGCGGAGATAACTCTTAAACGAGTATAAGCTAAGTCCCTCTCGAGTGACAGAGGGCCTCCGCTGGTAGCGATGTAAGCTCGCGGAGATAACTCTTAAACGAGTATAAACTAAGTCCCTCTCGAGTGACAGAGGGCCTCCGCTTGTAGCTTTGAAAGCTCGCGGAGATAACTCTTAAACGAGTATAAACTAAGTCCCTCTCGAGTGACAGAAGGCCTCCGCTTGTAGCTTTGTAAGCTCGCGGAGATAACTCTTAAACGAGTATAAACTAAGTCCCTCTCGAGTGACAGAGGGCCTCCGCTTGTAGCTTTGTAAGCTCGCGGAGATAATTCTTAAACGAGTATAAACTAAGTCCCTCTCGAGTGACAGAGGGCCTCCGCTTGTAGCTTTGTAAGCTCGCGGAGATAACTCTTAAACGAGTATAAACTAAGTCCCTCTCGAGTGACAGAGGGCCTCCGCTTGTAGCTTTGTAAGCTCGCGGAGATAACTCTTAAACGAGTATAAACTAAGTCCCTCTCGAGTGACAGAGGGCCTCCGCTGGTAGCGATGTAAGCTCGCGGAGATAACTCTTAAACGAGTATAAACTAAGTCCCTCTTGAGTGACAGAGGGCCTCCGCTTGTAGCTTTGTAAGCTCGCGGAGATAACTCTTAAACGAGTATAAACTAAGTCCCTCTCGAGTGACAGAGGGCCTCCGCTTGTAGCTTTGTAAGCTCGCGGAGATAACTCTTAAACGAGTATAAACTAAGTCCCTCTCGAGTGACAGAGGGCCTCCGCTTGTAGCTTTGTAAGCTCGCGGAGATAACTCTTAAACGAGTATAAACTAAGTCCCTCTCGAGTGACAGAAGGCCTCCGCTTGTAGCTTTGTAAGCTCGCGGAGATAACTCTTAAACGAGTATAAACTAAGCCCCTCTCGAGTGACAGAGGGCCTCCGCTTGTAGCTTTGTAAGCTCGCGGAGATAACTCTTAAACGAGTATAAACTAAGTCCCTCTCGGGTGACAGAAGGCCTCCGCTTGTAGCTTTGTAAGCTCGCGGAGATAACTCTTAAACGAGTATAAACTAAGTCCCTCTCGAGTGACAGAGGGCCTCCGCTTGTTGCTTTGTAAGCTCGCGGAGATAACTCTTAAACGAGTATAAACTAAGTCCCTCTCGAGTGACCGAGGGCCTCCGCTTGTAGCTTTGTAAGCTCGCGGAGATAACTCTTAAACGAGTATAAACTAAGTCCCTCTCGAGTGACAGAGGGCCTCCGCTGGTAGCGATGTAAGCTCGCGGAGATAACTCTTAAACGAGTATAAACTAAGTCCCTCTCGAGTGACAGAGGGCCTCCGCTTGTAGCTTTGTAAGCTCGAGGAGATAACTCTTAAACGAGTATAAACTAAGTCCCTCTCGAGTGACAGAGGGCCTCCGCTTGTAGCTTTGTATTCTCGCGGAGATAACTCTTAAACGAGTATAAACTAAGTCCCTCTCGAGTGACAGAGGGCCTCCTCTTGTAGCTTTGTAAGCTCGCGGAGATAACTCTTAAACGAGTATAAAGTAAGTCCCTCTCGAGTGACAGAGGGCCTCCGCTGGTAGCGATGTAAGCTCGCGGAGATAACTCTTAAACGAGTATAAACTAAACCCCTCTCGAGTGACAGAGGGCCTCCGCTTGTAGCTTTGTAAACTCGCGGAGATAACTCTTAAACGAGTATAAACTAAGTCCCTCTCAAGTGACAGAGGGACTCCGCTTGTAGCTTTGTAAGCTCGCGGAGATAACTCTTAAACGAGTATAAACTAAGTCCCTCTCGAGTGACAGAGGGCCTCCGCTTGTAGCTTTGTAAGCTCGCGGAGATATATCTTAAACGAGTATAAACTAAGTCCCTCTCGAGTGACAGAGGGCCTCCGCTGGTAGCGATGTAAGCTCGCGGAGCTAACTCTTAAACGAGTATAAACTAAGTCCCTCTCGAGTGACAGAGGGCCTCCGCTTGTAGCTTTGTAAACTCGCGGAGATAACTCTTAAACGAGTATAAACTAAGTCCCTCTCAAGTGACAGAGGGACTCCGCTTGTAGCTTTGTAAGCTCGCGGAGATAACTCTTAAACGAGTATAAACTAAGTCCCTCTCGAGTGACAGAGGGCCTCCGCTTGTAGCTTTGTAAGCTCGCGGAGATATATCTTAAACGAGTATAAACTAAGTCCCTCTCGAGTGACAGAGGGCCTCCGCTTGTAGCTTTGTAAGCTCGCGGAGATAACTCTTAAACGAGTATAAACTATGTCCCTCTCAAGTGACAGAGGGCCTCCGCTTTTAGCTTTGTAAGCTCGCGGAGATAACTCTTAAACGAGTATAAACTAAGTCCCTCTCGAGTGACAGAGGGCCTCCGCTTGTAGCTTTGTAAGCTCGCGGAGATAACTCTTAAACGAGTATAAACTAAGTCCCTCTCGAGTGACAGAGGGCCTCCGCTGGTAGCGATGTAAGCTCGCGGAGATAACTCTTAAACGAGTATAAACTAAGTCCCTCTCGAGTGACAGAGGGCCTCCGCTGGTAGCGATGTAAGCTCGCGGAGCTAACTCTTAAACGAGTATAAACTAAGTCCCTCTCGAGTGACAGAGGGCCTCCTCTTGTAGCGTTGTAAGCTCGCGGAGATAACAATTAAACGAGTATAAACTAAGTCCCTCTCGAATGACAGAGGGCCTCCGCTTGTAGCTTTGTAAGCTCGCGGAGATAACTCTTAAACAAGTATAAACTAAGTCCCTCTCGAGTGACAGAGGGCCTCCGCTTGTAGCTTTGTAAGCTCGCGGAGATAACTCTTAAACGAGTATAAACTAAGTCCCTCTCGAGTGACAGAGGGCCTCCGCTTGTAGCTTTGTAAGCTCGCGGAGATAACTCTTAAACGAGTATAAACTAAGTCCCTCTCGAGTGACAGAGGGCCTCCGCTTGTAGCTTTCTAAGCTCGCGGATATAACTCTTAAACGAGTATAAACTAAGTCCCTCTCGAGTGACAGAGGGCCTCCGCTGGTAGCGATGTAAGCTCGCGGAGCTAACTCTTAAACGAGTATAAACTAAGTCCCTCTCGAGTGACAGAGGGCCTCCTCTTGTAGCTTTGTAAGCTCGCTGAGATAACTCTTAAACGAGTATAAACTAAGTCCCTCTCGAGGGACAGAGGGCCTCCGCTTGTAGCTTTGTAAGCTCGCGGAGATAACTCTTAAACGAGTATAAACTAAGTCCCTCTCGAGTGACAGAAGGCCTCCGCTTGTAGCTTTGTAAGCTCGCGGAGATAACTCTTAAACGAGTATAAACTAAGTCCCTCTCGAGTGACAGAGGGCCTCCTCTTGTAGCTTTGTAAGCTCGCGGAGATAACTCTTAAACGAGTATAAACTAAGTCCCTCTCGAGTGACAGAGGGCCTCCGCTGGTAGCGATGTAAGCTCGTGGAGATAACTCTTAAACGAGTATAAACTAAGTCCCTCTCGAGTGACAGAGGGCCTCCGCTTGTAGCTTTGTAAGCTCGCGGAGATAACTCTTAAACGAGTATAAACTAAGTCCCTCTCGAGTGACAGAGGGCCTCCGCTTGTAGCTTTGTAAGCTCGCGGAGATAACTCTTAAACGAGTATAAACTAAGTCCATCTCGAGTGACAGAGGGCCTCCGCTGGTAGCGATGTAAGCTCGCGGAGCTAACTCTTAAACGAGTATAAACTAAGTCCCTCTCGAGTGACAGAGGGCCTCCTCTTGTAGCGTTGTAAGCTCGCGGAGATAACTCTTAAACGAGTATAAACTAAGTCCCTCTCGAGTGACAGAGGGCCTCCGCTTGTAGCTTTGTAAGCTCGCGGAGATAACTCTTAAACGAGTATAAACTAAGTCCCTCTCGAGTGACAGAGGGCCTCCGCTTGTAGCTTTGTAAGCTCGCGGAGATAACTCTTAAACGAGTATAAACTAAGTCCCTCTCGAGTGACAGAAGGCCTCCGCTTGTAGCTTTGTGAGCTCGCGGAGATAACTCTTAAACGAGTATAAACTAAGTCCCTCTCGAGTGACAGAAGGCCTCCGCTTGTAGCTTTGTAAGCTCGCGGAGATAACTCTTAATCGAGTATAAACTAAGTCCCTCTCGAGTGATAGAGGGCCTCCGCTTGTAGCTTTGTAAGCTCGCGGAGATAACTCTTAAACGAGTATAAACTAAGTCCCTCTCGAGTGACAGAGGGCCTCCGCTGGTAGCGATGTAAGCTCGCGGAGATAACTCTTAAACGAGTATAAACTAAGTCCCTCTCGAGTGACAGAGGGCCTCCGCTTGTAGCTTTGTAAGATCGAGGAGATAACTCTTAAACGAGTATAAACTAAGTCCCTCTCGAGTGACAGAGGGCCTCCGCTTGTAGCTTTGTAAGCTCGCGGAAATAACTCTTAAACGAGTATAAACTAAGTCCCTCTCGAGTGACAGAGGGCCTCCTCTTGTAGCTTTGTAAGCTCGCGGAGATAACTCTTAAACGAGTATAAACTAAGTCCCTCTCGAGTGACAGAGGGCCTCCGCTGGTAGCGATGTAAGCTCGCGGAGATAACTCTTAAACGAGTATAAACTAAGTCCCTCTCGAGTGACAGAGGGCCTCCGCTTGTAGCTTTGTAAGCTCGCGGAGATAACTCTTAAACGAGTATAAAGTAAGTCCCTCTCGAGTGACAGAGGGCCTCCGCTTCTAGCTTTGTAAGCTCGCGGAGATAACTCTTAAACGAGTATAAACTAAGTCCCTCTCGAGTGACAGAGGGCCTCCGCTTGTAGCTTTGTAAGCTCGCGGAGCTAACTCTTAAACGAGTATAAACTAAGTCCCTCTCGAGTGACAGAGGGCCTCCTCTTGTAGCGTTGTAAGCTCGCGGAGATAACAATTAAACGAGTATAAACTAAGTCCCTCTCGAATGACAGAGGGCCTCCGCTTGTAGCTTTGTAAGCTCGCGGAGATAACTCTTAAACAAGTATAAACTAAGTCCCTCTCGAGTGACAGAGGGCCTCCGCTTGTAGCTTTGTAAGCTCGCGGAGATAACTCTTAAACGAGTATAAACTAAGTCCCTCTCGAGTGACAGAGGGCCTCCGCTTGTAGCTTTGTAAGCTCGCGGATATAACTCTTAAACGAGTATAAACTAAGTCCCTCTCGAGTGACAGAGGGCCTCCGCTGGTAGCGATGTAAGCTCGCGGAGATAACTCTTAAACGAGTATAAACTAAGTCCCTCTCGAGTGAAAGAGGGCCTCCGCTTGTAGCTTTGTAAGCTCGCGGAGATAACTCTTAAACGAGTATAAACTAAGTCCCTCTCGAGTGACAGAGGGCCTCCTCTTGTAGCTTTGTAAGCTCGCGGAGATAACTCTTAAACGAGTATAAACTAAGTCCATCTCGAGTGACAGAGGGCCTCCGCTGGTAGCGATGTAAGCTCGCGGAGCTAACTCTTAAACGAGTATAAACTAAGTCCCTCTCGAGTGACAGAGGGCCTCCTCTTGTAGCGTTGTAAGCTCGCGGAGATAACTCTTAAACGAGTATAAACTAAGTCCCTCTCGAGTGACAGAGGGCCTCCGCTTGTAGCTTTGTAAGCTCGCGGAGATAACTCTTAAACGAGTATAAACTAAGTCCCTCTCGAGTGACAGAGGGCCTCCGCTTGTAGCTTTGTAAGCTCGCGGAGATAACTCTTAAACGAGTATAAACTAAGTCCCTCTCGAGTGACAGAAGGCCTCCGCTTGTAGCTTTGTGAGCTCGCGGAGATAACTCTTAAACGAGTATAAACTAAGTCCCTCTCGAGTGACAGAAGGCCTCCGCTTGTAGCTTTGTAAGCTCGCGGAGATAACTCTTAATCGAGTATAAACTAAGTCCCTCTCGAGTGAGAGAGGGCCTCCGCTTGTAGCTTTGTAAGCTCGCGGAGATAACTCTTAAACGAGTATAAACTAAGTCCCTCTCGAGTGACAGAGGGCCTCCGCTGGTAGCGATGTAAGCTCGCGGAGATAACTCTTAAACGAGTATAAACTAAGTCCCTCTCGAGTGACAGAGGGCCTCCGCTTGTAGCTTTGTAAGATCGAGGAGATAACTCTTAAACGAGTATAAACTAAGTCCCTCTCGAGTGACAGAGGGCCTCCGCTTGTAGCTTTGTAAGCTCGCGGAAATAACTCTTAAACGAGTATAAACTAAGTCCCTCTCGAGTGACAGAGGGCCTCCTCTTGTAGCTTTGTAAGCTCGCGGAGATAACTCTTAAACGAGTATAAACTAAGTCCCTCTCGAGTGACAGAGGGCCTCCGCTGGTAGCGATGTAAGCTCGCGGAGATAACTCTTAAACGAGTATAAACTAAGTCCCTCTCGAGTGACAGAGGGCCTCCGCTTGTAGCTTTGTAAGCTCGCGGAGATAACTCTTAAACGAGTATAAAGTAAGTCCCTCTCGAGTGACAGAGGGCCTCCGCTTCTAGCTTTGTAAGCTCGCGGAGATAACTCTTAAACGAGTATAAACTAAGTCCCTCTCGAGTGACAGAGGGCCTCCGCTTGTAGCTTTGTAAGCTCGCGGAGCTAACTCTTAAACGAGTATAAACTAAGTCCCTCTCGAGTGACAGAGGGCCTCCTCTTGTAGCGTTGTAAACTCGCGGAGATAACAATTAAACGAGTATAAACTAAGTCCCTCTCGAATGACAGAGGGCCTCCGCTTGTAGCTTTGTAAGCTCGCGGAGATAACTCTTAAACAAGTATAAACTAAGTCCCTCTCGAGTGACAGAGGGCCTCCGCTTGTAGCTTTGTAAGCTCGCGGAGATAACTCTTAAACGAGTATAAACTAAGTCCCTCTCGATTGACAGAGGGCCTCCGCTTGTAGCTTTGTAAGCTCGCGGAGATAACTCTTAAACGAGTATAAACTAAGTCCCTCTCGAGTGACAGAGGGCCTCCGCTTGTAGCTTTGTAAGCTCGCGGAGATAACTCTTAAACGAGTATAAACTAAGTCCCTCTCTAGTGACAGAGGGCCTCCGCTGGTAGCGATGTAAGCTCGCGGAGATAACTCTTAAACGAGTATAAACTAAGTCCCTCTCGAGTGAAAGAGGGCCTCCGCTTGTAGCTTTGTAAGCTCACGGAGATAACTCTTAAACGAGTAGAAACTAAGTCCCTCTCGAGTGACAGAGGGCCTCCTCTTGTAGCTTTGTAAGCTCGCGGAGATAACTCTTAAACGAGTATAAACTAAGTCCCTCTCGAGTGACAGAGGGCCTCCGCTTGTAGCTTTGTAAGCTCGCGGAGATAACTCTTAAACGAGTATAAACTAAGTCCCTCTCGAGTGACAGAAGGCCTCCGCTTGTAGCTTTGTAAGCTCGCGGAGATAACTCTTAAACGAGTATAAACTAAGTCCCTCTCGAGTGACAGAGGGCCTCCGCTTGTAGCTTTGTAAGCTCGCGGAGATAACTCTTAAACGAGTATAAACTAAGTCCCTCTCGAGTGACAGAAGGCCTCCGCATGTAGCTTTGTAAGCTCGCGGAGATAACTCTTAAACAAGTATAAACTAAGTCCCTCTCGAGTGACAGAGGGCCTCCGCTTGTAGCTTTGTAAGCTCGCGGAGATAATTCTTAAACGAGCATAAACTAAGTCCCTCTCGAGTGACAGAGGGCCTCCGCTTGTAGCTTTGTAAGCTCGCGGAGATAACTCTTAAAAGAGTATAAACTAAGTCCCTCTCGAGTGACAGAGGGCCTCCGCTTGTAGCTTTGTAAGCTCGCGGAGATAACTCTTAAACGAGTATAAATTAAGTCCCTCTCGAGTGACAGAGGGCTTCCGCTTGTAGCTTTGTAAGCTCGCGGAGATAACTCTTAAACGAGTATAAACTAAGTCCCTCTCGAGTGACAGAGGGCCTCCGCTTGTAGCTTTGTAAGCTCGCGGAGATAACTCTTAAACGAGTATAAACTAAGTCCCTCTCGAGTGACAGAGGGCCTCCGCTTGTAGCTTTGTAAGCTCGCGGAGATAACTCTTAAACGAGTATAAACTAAGTCCCTCTCGAGTGACAGAGGGCCTCCGCTGGTAGCGATGTAAGCTCGCGGAGTTAACTCTTAAACGAGTATAAACTAAGTCCCTCTCGAGTGACAGAGGGCCTCCTCTTGTAGCTTTGTAAGCTCGCGGAGATAACTCTTAAACGAGTATAAACTAAGTCCCTCTCAAGTGACAGAGGGCCTCCGCTTGTAGCTTTGTAAGCTCGCGGAGATAACTCTTAAACGAGTATAAACTAAGTCCCTCTCGAGTGACAGAGGGCCTCCGCTTGTAGCCTTGTAAGCTCGCGGAGATAACTCTTAAACGAGTATAAACTAAGTCCCTCTCGAGTGACAGAAGGCCTCCGCTTGTAGCTTTGTGAGCTCGCGGAGATAACTCTTAAACGAGTATAAACTAAGTCCCTCTCGAGTGACAGAGGGCCTCCGCTTGTAGCTTTGTAAGCTCGCGGAGATAACTCTTAAACGAGTATAAACTAAGTCCCTCTCGAGTGACAGAAGGCCTCCGCTTGTAGCTTTGTGAGCTCGCGGAGATAACTCTTAAACGAGTATAAACTAAGTCCCTCTCGAGTGACAGAAGGCCTCCGCTTGTAGCTTTGTAAGCTCGCGGAGATAACTCTTAATCGAGTATAAACTAAGTCCCTCTCGAGTGACAGAGGGCCTCCGCTTGTAGCTTTGTAAGCTCGCGGAGATAACTCTTAAACGAGTATAAACTAAGTCCCTCTCGAGTGACAGAGGGCCTCCGCTTGTAGCTTTGTAAGCTCGCGGAGATAACTCTTAAACGAGTATAAACTAAGTCCCTCTCGAGTGACAGAGGGCCTCCGCTGGTAGCGATGTAAGCTCGCGGAGATAACTCTTAAACGAGTATAAACTAAGTCCCTCTCGAGTGACAGAGGGCCTCCGCTTGTAGCTTTGTAAGATCGAGGAGATAACTCTTAAACGAGTATAAACTAAGTCCCTCTCGAGTGACAGAGGGCCTCCGCTTGTAGCTTTGTAAGCTCGCGGAAATAACTCTTAAACGAGTATAAACTAAGTCCCTCTCGAGTGACAGAGGGCCTCCTCTTGTAGCTTTGTAAGCTCGCGGAGATAACTCTTAAACGAGTATAAACTAAGTCCCTCTCGAGTGACAGAGGGCCTCCGCTGGTAGCGATGTAAGCTCGCGGAGATAACTCTTAAACGAGTATAAACTAAGTCCCTCTCGAGTGACAGAGGGCCTCCGCTTGTAGCTTTGTAAGCTCGCGGAGATAACTCTTAAACGAGTATAAAGTAAGTCCCTCTCGAGTGACAGAGGGCCTCCGCTTGTAGCTTTGTAAGCTCGCGGAGATAACTCTTAAACGAGTATAAACTAAGTCCCTCTCGAGTGACAGAGGGCCTCCGCTGGTAGCGATGTAAGCTCGCGGAGCTAACTCTTAAACGAGTATAAACTAAGTCCCTCTCGAGTGACAGAGGGCCTCCTCTTGTAGCTTTGTAAGCTCGCGGAGATAACTCTTAAACGAGTATAAACTAAGTCCCTCTCGAGTGACAGAGGGCCTCCGCTTGTAGCTTTGTAAGCTCGCGGAGATAACTCTTAAACGAGTATAAACTAAGTCCCTCTCGAGTGACAGAAGGCCTCCGCTTGTAGCTTTGTAAGCTCGCGGAGATAACTCTTAAACGAGTATAAACTAAGTCCCTCTCGAGTGACAGAGGGCCTCCGCTTGTAGCTTTGTAAGCTCGCGGAGATAACTCTTAAACGAGTATAAACTAAGTCCCTCTCGAGTGACAGAAGGCCTCCGCATGTAGCTTTGTAAGCTCGCGGAGATAACTCTTAAACAAGTATAAACTAAGTCCCTCTCGAGTGACAGAGGGCCTCCGCTTGTAGCTTTGTAAGCTCGCGGAGATAATTCTTAAACGAGTATAAACTAAGTCCCTCTCGAGTGACAGAGGGCCTCCGCTTGTAGCTTCGTAAGCTCGCGGAGATAACTCTTAAAAGAGTATAAACTAAGTCCCTCTCGAGTGACAGAGGGCCTCCGCTTGTAGCTTTGTAAGCTCGCGGAGATAACTCTTAAACGAGTATAAATTAAGTCCCTCTCGAGTGACAGAGGGCCTCCGCTTGTAGCTTTGTAAGCTCGCGGAGATAACTCTTAAACGAGTATAAACTAAGTCCCTCTCGAGTGACAGAGGGCCTCCGCTTGTAGCTTTGTAAGCTCGCGGAGATAACTCTTAAACGAGTATAAACTAAGTCCCTCTCGAGTGACAGAGGGCCTCCGCTTGTAGCTTTGTAAGCTCGCGGAGATAACTCTTAAACGAGTATAAACTAAGTCCCTCTCGAGTGACAGAGGGCCTCCGCTGGTAGCGATGTAAGCTCGCGGAGTTAACTCTTAAACGAGTATAAACTAAGTCCCTCTCGAGTGACAGAGGGCCTCCTCTTGTAGCTTTGTAAGCTCGCGGAGATAACTCTTAAACGAGTATAAACTAAGTCCCTCTCAAGTGACAGAGGGCCTCCGCTTGTAGCTTTGTAAGCTCGCGGAGATAACTCTTAAACGAGTATAAACTAAGTCCCTCTCGAGTGACAGAGGGCCTCCGCTTGTAGCCTTGTAAGCTCGCGGAGATAACTCTTAAACGAGTATAAACTAAGTCCCTCTCGAGTAACAGAAGGCCTCCGCTTGTAGCTTTGTAAGCTCGCGGAGATAACTCTTAAACGAGTATAAACTAAGTCCCTCTCGAGTGACAGAGGGCCTCCGCTTGTAGCTTTGTAAGCTCGCGGAGATAACTCTTAAACGAGTATAAATTAAGTCCCTCTCGAGTGACAGAGGGCCTCCGCTTGTAGCTTTGTAAGCTCGCGGAGATAACTCTTAAACGAGTATAAACTAAGTCCCTCTCGAGTGACAGAGGGCCTCCGCTTGTAGCTTTGTAAGCTCGCGGAGATAACTCTTAAACGAGTATAAACTAAGTCCCTCTCGAGTGACAGAAGGCCTCCGCTTGTAGCTTTGTGAGCTCGCGGAGATAACTCTTAAACGAGTATAAACTAAGTCCCTCTCGAGTGACAGAAGGCCTCCGCTTGTAGCTTTGTAAGCTCGCGGAGATAACTCTTAATCGAGTATAAACTAAGTCCCTCTCGAGTGACAGAGGGCCTCCGCTTGTAGCTTTGTAAGCTCGCGGAGATAACTCTTAAACGAGTATAAACTAAGTCCCTCTCGAGTGACAGAGGGCCTCCGCTGGTAGCGATGTAAGCTCGCGGAGATAACTCTTAAACGAGTATAAACTAAGTCCCTCTCGAGTGACAGAGGGCCTCCGCTTGTAGCTTTGTAAGCTCGCGGAGATAACTCTTAAACGAGTATAAACTAAGTCCCTCTCGAGTGACAGAAGGCCTCCGCTTGTAGCTTTGTAAGCTCGCGGAGATAACTCTTAAACGAGTATAAACTAAGTCCCTCTCGAGTGACAGAGGGCCTCCGCTTGTAGCTTTGTAAGCTCGCGGAGATAACTCTTAAACGAGTATAAACTAAGTCCCTCTCGAGTGACAGAGGGCCTCCGCTTGTAGCTTTGTAAGCTCGCGGAGATAACTCTTAAACGAGTATAAACTAAGTCCCTCTCGAGTGACAGAGGGCCTCCTCTTGTAGCTTTGTAAGCTCGCGGAGATAACTCTTAAACGAGTATAAACTAAGTCCCTCTCGAGTGACAGAGGGCCTCCGCTTGTAGCTTTGTAAGCTCGCGGAGATAACTCTTAAACGAGTATAAACTAAGTCCCTCTCGAGTGACAGAAGGCCTCCGCTTGTAGCTTTGTAAGCTCGCGGAGATAACTCTTAAACGAGTATAAACTAAGTCCCTCTCGAGTGACAGAGGGCCTCCGCTTGTAGCTTTGTAAGCTCGCGGAGATAACTCTTAAACGAGTATAAACTAAGTCCCTCTCGAGTGACAGAAGGCCTCCGCATGTAGCTTTGTAAGCTCGCGGAGATAACTCTTAAACAAGTATAAACTAAGTCCCTCTCGAGTGACAGAGGGCCTCCGCTTGTAGCTTTGTAAGCTCGCGGAGATAATTCTTAAACGAGCATAAACTAAGTCCCTCTCGAGTGACAGAGGGCCTCCGCTTGTAGCTTTGTAAGCTCGCGGAGATAACTCTTAAAAGAGTATAAACTAAGTCCCTCTCGAGTGACAGAGGGCCTCCGCTTGTAGCTTTGTAAGCTCGCGGAGATAACTCTTAAACGAGTATAAATTAAGTCCCTCTCGAGTGACAGAGGGCTTCCGCTTGTAGCTTTGTAAGCTCGCGGAGATAACTCTTAAACGAGTATAAACTAAGTCCCTCTCGAGTGACAGAGGGCCTCCGCTTGTAGCTTTGTAAGCTCGCGGAGATAACTCTTAAACGAGTATAAACTAAGTCCCTCTCGAGTGACAGAGGGCCTCCGCTTGTAGCTTTGTAAGCTCGCGGAGATCACTCTTAAACGAGTATAAACTATGTCCCTCTCGAGTGACAGAGGGCCTCCGCTGGTAGCGATGTAAGCTCGCGGAGTTAACTCTTAAACGAGTATAAACTAAGTCCCTCTCGAGTGACAGAGGGCCTCCTCTTGTAGCTTTGTAAGCTCGCGGAGATAACTCTTAAACGAGTATAAACTAAGTCCCTCTCAAGTGACAGAGGGCCTCCGCTTGTAGCTTTGTAAGCTCGCGGAGATAACTCTTAAACGAGTATAAACTAAGTCCCTCTCGAGTGACAGAGGGCCTCCGCTTGTAGCCTTGTAAGCTCGCGGAGATAACTCTTAAACGAGTATAAACTAAGTCCCTCTCGAGTAACAGAAGGCCTCCGCTTGTAGCTTTGTAAGCTCGCGGAGATAACTCTTAAACGAGTATAAACTAAGTCCCTCTCGAGTGACAGAGGGCCTCCGCTTGTAGCTTTGTAAGCTCGCGGAGATAACTCTTAAACGAGTATAAATTAAGTCCCTCTCGAGTGACAGAGGGCCTCCGCTTGTAGCTTTGTAAGCTCGCGGAGATAACTCTTAAACGAGTATAAACTAAATCCCTCTCGAGTGACAGAGGGCCTCCGCTTGTAGCTTTGTAAGCTCGCGGAGATAACTCTTAAACGAGTATAAACTAAGTCCCTCTCGAGTGACAGAAGGCCTCCGCTTGTAGCTTTGTGAGCTCGCGGAGATAACTCTTAAACGAGTATAAACTAAGTCCCTCTCGAGTGACAGAAGGCCTCCGCTTGTAGCTTTGTAAGCTCGCGGAGATAACTCTTAATCGAGTATAAACTAAGTCCCTCTCGAGTGACAGAGGGCCTCCGCTTGTAGCTTTGTAAGCTCGCGGAGATAACTCTTAAACGAGTATAAACTAAGTCCCTCTCGAGTGACAGAGGGCCTCCGCTTGTAGCTTTGTAAGCTCGCGGAGATAACTCTTAAACGAGTATAAACTTAGTCCCTCTCGAGTGACAGAGGGCCTCCGCTGGTAGCGATGTAAGCTCGCGGAGATAACTCTTAAACGAGTATAAACTAAGTCCCTCTCGAGTGACAGAGGGCCTCCGCTTGTAGCTTTGTAAGATCGAGGAGATAACTCTTAAACGAGTATAAACTAAGTCCCTCTCGAGTGACAGAGGGCCTCCGCTTGTAGCTTTGTAAGCTCGCGGAAATAACTCTTAAACGAGTATAAACTAAGTCCCTCTCGAGTGACAGAGGGCCTCCTCTTGTAGCTTTGTAAGCTCGCGGAGATAACTCTTAAACGAGTATAAACTAAGTCCCTCTCGAGTGACAGAGGGCCTCCGCTGGTAGCGATGTAAGCTCGCGGAGATAACTCTTAAACGAGTATAAACTAAGTCCCTCTCGAGTGACAGAGGGCCTCCGCTTGTAGCTTTGTAAGCTCGCGGAGATAACTCTTAAACGAGTATAAAGTAAGTCCCTCTCGAGTGACAGAGGGCCTCCGCTTGTAGCTTTGTAAGCTCGCGGAGATAACTCTTAAACGAGTATAAACTAAGTCCCTCTCGAGTGACAGAGGGCCTCCGCTGGTAGCGATGTAAGCTCGCGGAGCTAACTCTTAAACGAGTATAAACTAAGTCCCTCTCGAGTGACAGAGGGCCTCCTCTTGTAGCTTTGTAAGCTCGCGGAGATAACTCTTAAACGAGTATAAACTAAGTCCCTCTCGAGTGACAGAGGGCCTCCGCTTGTAGCTTTGTAAGCTCGCGGAGATAACTCTTAAACGAGTATAAACTAAGTCCCTCTCGAGTGACAGAAGGCCTCCGCTTGTAGCTTTGTAAGCTCGCGGAGATAACTCTTAAACGAGTATAAACTAAGTCCCTCTCGAGTGACAGAGGGCCTCCGCTTGTAGCTTTGTAAGCTCGCGGAGATAACTCTTAAACGAGTATAAACTAAGTCCCTCTCGAGTGACAGAAGGCCTCCGCATGTAGCTTTGTAAGCTCGCGGAGATAACTCTTAAACAAGTATAAACTAAGTCCATCTCGAGTGACAGAGGGCCTCCGCTTGTAGCTTTGTAAGCTCGCGGAGATAATTCTTAAACGAGTATAAACTAAGTCCCTCTCGAGTGACAGAGGGCCTCCGCTTGTAGCTTCGTAAGCTCGCGGAGATAACTCTTAAAAGAGTATAAACTAAGTCCCTCTCGAGTGACAGAGGGCCTCCGCTTGTAGCTTTGTAAGCTCGCGGAGATAACTCTTAAACGAGTATAAATTAAGTCCCTCTCGAGTGACAGAGGGCCTCCGCTTGTAGCTTTGTAAGCTCGCGGAGATAACTCTTAAACGAGTATAAACTAAGTCCCTCTCGAGTGACAGAGGGCCTCCGCTTGTAGCTTTGTAAGCTCGCGGAGATAACTCTTAAACGAGTATAAACTAAGTCCCTCTCGAGTGACAGAGGGCCTCCGCTTGTAGCTTTGTAAGCTCGCGGAGATAACTCTTAAACGAGTATAAACTAAGTCCCTCTCGAGTGACAGAGGGCCTCCGCTGGTAGCGATGTAAGCTCGCGGAGTTAACTCTTAAACGAGTATAAACTAAGTCCCTCTCGAGTGACAGAGGGCCTCCTCTTGTAGCTTTGTAAGCTCGCGGAGATAACTCTTAAACGAGTATAAACTAAGTCCCTCTCAAGTGACAGAGGGCCTCCGCTTGTAGCTTTGTAAGCTCGCGGAGATAACTCTTAAACGAGTATAAACTAAGTCCCTCTCGAGTGACAGAGGGCCTCCGCTTGTAGCCTTGTAAGCTCGCGGAGATAACTCTTAAACGAGTATAAACTAAGTCCCTCTCGAGTAACAGAAGGCCTCCGCTTGTAGCTTTGTAAGCTCGCGGAGATAACTCTTAAACGAGTATAAACTAAGTCCCTCTCGAGTGACAGAGGGCCTCCGCTTGTAGCTTTGTAAGCTCGCGGAGATAACTCTTAAACGAGTATAAATTAAGTCCCTCTCGAGTGACAGAGGGCCTCCGCTTGTAGCTTTGTAAGCTCGCGGAGATAACTCTTAAACGAGTATAAACTAAGTCCCTCTCGAGTGACAGAGGGCCTCCGCTTGTAGCTTTGTAAGCTCGCGGAGATAACTCTTAAACGAGTATAAACTAAGTCCCTCTCGAGTGACAGAAGGCCTCCGCTTGTAGCTTTGTGAGCTCGCGGAGATAACTCTTAAACGAGTATAAACTAAGTCCCTCTCGAGTGACAGAAGGCCTCCGCTTGTAGCTTTGTAAGCTCGCGGAGATAACTCTTAATCGAGTATAAACTAAGTCCCTCTCGAGTGACAGAGGGCCTCCGCTTGTAGCTTTGTAAGCTCGCGGAGATAACTCTTAAACGAGTATAAACTAAGTCCCTCTCGAGTGACAGAGGGCCTCCGCTGGTAGCGATGTAAGCTCGCGGAGATAACTCTTAAACGAGTATAAACTAAGTCCCTCTCGAGTGACAGAGGGCCTCCGCTTGTAGCTTTGTAAGCTCGCGGAGATAACTCTTAAACGAGTATAAACTAAGTCCCTCTCGAGTGACAGAAGGCCTCCGCTTGTAGCTTTGTAAGCTCGCGGAGATAACTCTTAAACGAGTATAAACTAAGTCCCTCTCGAGTGACAGAGGGCCTCCGCTTGTAGCTTTGTAAGCTCGCGGAGATAACTCTTAAACGAGTATAAACTAAGTCCCTCTCGAGTGACAGAGGGCCTCCGCTTGTAGCTTTGTAAGCTCGCGGAGATAACTCTTAAACGAGTATAAACTAAGTCCCTCTCAAGTGACAGAGGGCCTCCGCTTGTAGCTTTGTAAGCTCGCGGAGATAACTCTTAAACGAGTATAAACTAAGTCCCTCTCGAGTGACAGAGGGCCTCCGCTTGTAGCCTTGTAAGCTCGCGGAGATAACTCTTAAACGAGTATAAACTAAGTCCCTCTCGAGTAACAGAAGGCCTCCGCTTGTAGCTTTGTAAGCTCGCGGAGATAACTCTTAAACGAGTATAAACTAAGTCCCTCTCGAGTGACAGAGGGCCTCCGCTTGTAGCTTTGTAAGCTCGCGGAGATAACTCTTAAACGAGTATAAATTAAGTCCCTCTCGA
This sequence comes from Persicaria tinctoria, assembly GCA_037127255.1. Classification (NCBI taxonomy): domain Eukaryota; kingdom Viridiplantae; phylum Streptophyta; class Magnoliopsida; order Caryophyllales; family Polygonaceae; genus Persicaria; species Persicaria tinctoria. The sequence goes on along the minus strand of JBANSL010000007.1, from coordinate 69,824,339 downwards.
GTGACAGAGGGCCTCCGCTTGTAGCTTTGTAAGCTCGCGGAGATAACTCTTAAACGAGTATAAACTAAGTCCCTCTCGAGTGACAGAGGGCCTCCGCTTGTAGCTTTGTAAGCTCGCGGAGATAACTCTTAAACGAGTATAAACTAAGTCCCTCTCGAGTGACAGAAGGCCTCCGCTTGTAGCTTTGTGAGCTCGCGGAGATAACTCTTAAACGAGTATAAACTAAGTCCCTCTCGAGTGACAGAAGGCCTCCGCTTGTAGCTTTGTAAGCTCGCGGAGATAACTCTTAATCGAGTATAAACTAAGTCCCTCTCGAGTGACAGAGGGCCTCCGCTTGTAGCTTTGTAAGCTCGCGGAGATAACTCTTAAACGAGTATAAACTAAGTCCCTCTCGAGTGACAGAGGGCCTCCGCTGGTAGCGATGTAAGCTCGCGGAGATAACTCTTAAACGAGTATAAACTAAGTCCCTCTAGAGTGACAGAGGGCCTCCGCTTGTAGCTTTGTAAGCTCGCGGAGATAACTCTTAAACGAGTATAAACTAAGTCCCTCTCGAGTGACAGAAGGCCTCCGCTTGTAGCTTTGTAAGCTCGCGGAGATAACTCTTAAACGAGTATAAACTAAGTCCCTCTCGAGTGACAGAGGGCCTCCGCTTGTAGCTTTGTAAGCTCGCGGAGATAACTCTTAAACGAGTATAAACTAAGTCCCTCTCGAGTGACAGAGGGCCTCCGCTTGTAGCTTTGTAAGCTCGCGGAGATAACTCTTAAACGAGTATAAACTAAGTCCCTCTCGAGTGACAGAGGGCCTCCGCTTGTAGCTTTGTAAGCTCGCGGAGATAACTCTTAAACGAGTATAAACTAAGTCCCTCTCGAGTGACAGAGGGCCTCCGCTGGTAGCGATGTAAGCTCGCGGAGTTAACTCTTAAACGAGTATTAACTAAGTCCCTCTCGAGTGACAGAGGGCCTCCTCTTGTAGCTTTGTAAGCTCGCGGAGATAACTCTTAAACGAGTATAAACTAAGTCCCTCTCAAGTGACAGAGGGCCTCCGCTTGTAGCTTTGTAAGCTCGCGTAGATAACTCTTAAACGAGTATAAACTAAGTCCCTCTCGAGTGACAGAGGGCCTCCACTTGTAGCTTTGTAAGCTCGCGGAGATAACTCTTAAACGAGTATAAACTAAGTCCCTCTCGAGTGACAGAGGGCCTCCTCTTGTAGCTTTGTAAGCTCGCGGAGATAACTCTTAAACGAGTATAAACTAAGTCCCTCTCGAGTGACAGAGGGCCTCCGCTGGTAGCGATGTAAGCTCGCGGAGTTAACTCTTAAACGAGTATAAACTAAGTCCCTCTCGAGTGACAGAGGGCCTCCTCTTGTAGCTTTGTAAGCTCGCGGAGATAACTCTTAAACGAGTATAAACTAAGTCCCTCTCAAGTGACGGAGGGCCTCCGCTTGTAGCTTTGTAAGCTCGCGTAGATAACTCTTAAACGAGTATAAACTAAGTCCCTCTCGAGTGACAGAGGGCCTCCACTTGTAGCTTTGTAAGCTCGCGGAGATAACTCTTAAACGAGTATAAACTAAGTCCCTCTCGAGTGACAGAAGGCCTCCGCTTGTAGCTTTGTAAGCTCGCGGAGATAACTCTTAAACGAGTATAAACTAAGTCCCTCTCGAGTGACAGAGGGCCTCCGCTTGTAGCTTTGTAAGCTCGCGGAGATAACTCTTAAACGAGTATAAACTAAGTCCCTCTCGAGTAACAGAAGGCCTCCGCTTGTAGCTTTGTAAGCTCGCGGAGATAACTCTTAAACGAGTATAAACTAAGTCCCTCTCGAGTGACAGAGGGCCTCCGCTTGTAGCTTTGTAAGCTCGCGGAGATAACTCTTAAACGAGTATAAACTAAGTCCCTCTCGAGTGACAGAGGGCCTCCGCTTGTAGCTTTGTAAGCTCGCGGAGATAACTCTTAAACGAGTATAAACTAAGTCCCTCTCGAGTGACAGAGGGCCTCCGCTGGTAGCGATGTAAGCTCGCGGAGATAACTCTTAAACGAGTATAAACTAAGTCCCTCTCGAGTGACAGAGGGCCTCCGCTTGTAGCTTTGTAAGCTCGCGGAGATAACTCTTAAACGAGTATAAACTAAGTCCCTCTCGAGTGACAGAGGGCCTCCGCTTGTAGCTTTGTAAGCTCACGGAGATAACTCTTAAACGAGTATAAACTAAGTCCCTCTCGAGTGACAGGGGGCCTCCTCTTGTAGCTTTGTAAGCTCGCGGAGATAACTCTTAAACGAGTATAAACTAAGTCCCTCTCGAGTGACAGAGGGCCTCCGCTGGTAGCGATGTAAGCTCGCGGAGATAACTCTTAAACGAGTATAAACTAAGTCCCTCTCGAGTGACAGAGGGCCTCCGCTTGTAGCTTTGTAAGCTCGCGGAGATAACTCTTAAACGAGTATAAACTAAGTCCCTCTCAAGTGACAGAGGGCCTCCGCTTGTAGCTTTGTAAGCTCTCGGAGATAACTCTTAAACGAGTATAAACTAAGTCCCTCTCGAGTGACACAGGGCCTCCGCTTGTAGCTTTGTAAGCTCGCGGAGATAACTCTTAAACGAGTATAAACTAAGTCCCTCTCGAGTGACAGAGGGCCTCCGCTGGTAGCGATGTAAGCTCGCGGAGCTAACTCTTAAACGAGTATAAACTAAGTCCCTCTCGAGTGACAGAGGGCCTCCTCTTGTAGCTTTGTAAGCTCGCGGAGATAACTCTTAAACGAGTATAAACTAAGTCCCTCTCGAGTGACAGAGGGCCTCCGCTTGTAGCTTTGTAAGCTCGCGGAGATAACTCTTAAACGAGTATAAACTAAGTCCCTCTCGAGTGACAAAGGGCCTCCGCTGGTAGCGATGTAAGCTCGCGGAGATAACTCTTAAACGAGTATAAACTAAGTCCCTCTCGAGTGACAGAGGGCCTCCGCTTGTAGCTTTGTAAGCTCGCGGAGATAACTCTTAAACGAGTATAAACTAAGTCCCTCTCGAGTGACAGAGGGCCTCCGCTTGTAGCTTTGTAAGCTCGCGGAGATAACTCTTAAACGAGTATAAACTAAGTCCCTCTCGAGTGACAGAGGGCCTCCTCTTGTAGCTTTGTAAGCTCGCGGAGATAACTCTTAAACGAGTATAAACTAAGTCCCTCTCGAGTGACAGAGGGCCTCCGCTGGTAGCGATGTAAGCTCGCGGAGATAACTCTTAAACGAGTATAAACTAAGTCCCTCTCGAGTGACAGAGGGCCTCCGCTTGTAGCTTTGTAAGCTCGCGGAGATAACTCTTAAACGAGTATAAACTAAGTCCCTCTCAAGTGACAGAGGGCCTCCGCTTGTAGCTTTGTAAGCTCGCGGAGATAACTCTTAAACGAGTATAAACTAAGTCCCTCTCGAGTGACAGAGGGCCTCCGCTTGTAGCTTTGTAAGCTCGCGGAGATAACTCTTAAACGAGTATAAACTAAGTCCCTCTCGAGTGACAGAGGGCCTCCGCTGGTAGCGATGTAAGCTCGCGGAGCTAACTCTTAAACGAGTATAAACTAAGTCCCTCTCGAGTGACAGAGGGCCTCCTCTTGTAGCTTTGTAAGCTCGCGGAGATAACTCTTAAACGAGTATAAACTAAGTCCCTCTCGAGTGACAGAGGGCCTCCGCTTGTAGCTTTGTAAGCTCGCGGAGATAACTCTTAAACGAGTATAAACTAAGTCCCTCTCGAGTGACAGAGGGCCTCCGCTGGTGGCGATGTAAGCTCGCGGAGATAACTCTTAAACGAGTATAAACTAAGTCCCTCTCGAGTGACAGAGGGCCTCCGCTTGTAGCTTTGTAAGCTCGCGGAGATAACTCTTAAACGAGTATAAACTAAGTCCCTCTCGAGTGACAGAGGGCCTCCGCTTGTAGCTTTGTAAGCTCGCGGAGATAACTCTTAAACGAGTATAAACTAAGTCCCTCTCGAGTGACAAAGGGCCTCCTCTTGTAGCTTTGTAAGCTCGCGGAGATAACTCTTAAACGAGAATAAACTAAGTCCCTCTCGAGTGACAGAGGGCCTCCGCTGGTAGCGATGTAAGCTCGCGGAGATAACTCTTAAACGAGTATAAACTAAGTCCCTCTCGAGTGACAGAGGGCCTCCGCTGGTGGCGATGTAAGCTCGCGGAGATAACTCTTAAACGAGTATAAACTAAGTCCCTCTCGAGTGACAGAGGGCCTCCGCTTGTAGCTTTGTAAGCTCGCGGAGATAACTCTTAAACGAGTATAAACTAAGTCCCTCTCGAGTGACAGAGGGCCTCCGCTTGTAGCTTTGTAAGCTCGCGGAGATAACTCTTAAACGAGTATAAACTAAGTCCCTCTCAAGTGACAGAGGGCCTCCGCTTGTAGCTTTGTAAGCTCGCGGAGATAACTCTTAAACGAGTATAAACTAAGTCCCTCTCGAGTGAAAGAGGGCCTCCGCTTGTAGCGTTGTAAGCTCGCGGAGATAACTCTTAAACGAGTATAAACTAAGTCCCTCTCGAGTGACAGAGGGCCTCCGCTGGTAGCGATGTAAGCTCGCGGAGCTAACTCTTAAACGAGTATAAACTAAGTCCCTCTCGAGTGACAGAGGGCCTCCTCTTGTAGCTTTGTAAGCTCGCGGAGATAACTCTTAAACGAGTATAAACTAAGTCCCTCTCGAGTGACAGAGGGCCTCCGCTTGTAGCTTTGTAAGCTCGCGGAGATAACTCTTAAACGAGTATAAACTAAGTCCCTCTCGAGTGACAGAAGGCCTCCGCTTGTAGCTTTGTAAGCTCGCGGAGATAACTCTTAAACGAGTATAAACTAAGTCCCTCTCGAGTGACAGAGGGCCTCCGCTTGTAGCTTTGTAAGCTCGCGGAGCTAACTCTTAAACAAGTATAAACTAAGTCCCTCTCGAGTGACAGAAGGCCTCCGCTTGTAGCTTTGTAAGCTCGCGGAGATAACTCTTAAACGAGTATAAACTAAGTCCCTCTCGAGTAACAGAGGGCCTCCGCTTGTAGCTTTGTAAGCTCGCGGAGATAATTCTTAAACGAGTATAAACTAAGTCCCTCTCGAGTGACAGAGGGCCTCCGCTTGTAGCTTTGTAAGCTCGCGGAGATAACTCTTAAACGAGTATAAACTAAGTCCCTCTCGAGTGACAGAGGGCCTCCGCTTGTAGCTTTGTAAGCTCGCGGAGATAACTCTTAAACGAGTATAAACTAAGTCCCTCTCGAGTGACAGAGGGCCTCCGCTTGTAGCTTTGTAAGCTCGCGGAGATAACTCTTAAACGAGTATAAACTAAGTCCCTCTCGAGTGACAGAGGGCCTCCGCTTGTAGCTTTGTAAGCTCGCGGAGATAACACTTAAACGAGTATAAACTAAGTCCCTCTCGAGTGACAGAGGGCCTCCGCTTGTAGCTTTGTAAGCTCGCGGAGATAACTCTTAAACGAGTATAAACTAAGTCCCTCTCGAGGGACAGAGGGCCTCCGCTGGTAGCGATGTAAGCTCGCAGAGTTAACTCTTAAACGAGTATAAACTAAGTCCCTCTCGAGTGACAGAGGGCCTCCTCTTGTAGCTTTGTAAGCTCGCGGAGATAACTCTTAAACGAGTATAAACTAAGTCCCTCTCAAGTGACAGAGGGCCTCCGCTTGTAGCTTTGTAAGCTCGCGGAGATAACTCTTAAACGAGTATAAACTAAGTCCCTCTCGAGTGACAGAGGGCCTCCGCTTGTAGCTTTGTAAGCTCGCGAAGATAACTCTTAAACGAGTATAAACTAAGTCCCTCTCGAGTGAAAGAGGGCCTCCGCTTGTAGCTTTGTAAGCTCGCGGAGATAACTCTTAAACGAGTATAAACTAAGTCCCTCTCGAGTGACAGAGGGCCTCCGCTGGTAGCGATGTAAGCTCGCGGAGCTAACTCTTAAACGAGTATAAACTAAGTCCCTCTCGAGTGACAGAGGGCCTCCGCTTGTAGCTTTGTAAGCTCGCGGAGATAACTCTTAAACGAGTATAAACTAAGTCCCTCTCGAGTGACAGAGGGCCTCCGCTTGTAGCTTTGTAAGCTCGCGGAGATAACTCTTAAACGAGTATAAACTAAGTCCCTCTCAAGTGACAGAGGGCCTCCGCTTGTAGCTTTGTAAGCTCGCGGAGATAACTCTTAAACGAGTATAAACTAAGTCCCTCTCGAGTGACAGAGGGCCTCCGCTTGTAGCTTTGTAAGCTCGCGGAGATAACTCTTAAACGAGTATAAACTAAGTCCCTCTCAAGTGACAGAGGGCCTCCGCTTGTAGCTTTGTAAGCTCGCGGAGATAACTCTTAAACGAGTATAAACTAAGTCCCTCTCGAGTGAAAGAGGGCCTCCGCTTGTAGCGTTGTAAGCTCGCGGAGATAACTCTTAAACGAGTATAAACTAAGTCCCTCTCGAGTGACAGAGGGCCTCCGCTGGTAGCGATGTAAGCTCGCGGAGCTAACTCTTAAACGAGTATAAACTAAGTCCCTCTCGAGTGACAGAGGGCCTCCTCTTGTAGCTTTGTAAGCTCGCGGAGATAACTCTTAAACGAGTATAAACTAAGTCCCTCTCGAGTGACAGAGGGCCTCCGCTTGTAGCTTTGTAAGCTCGCGGAGATAACTCTTAAACGAGTATAAACTAAGTCCCTCTCGAGTGACAGAAGGCCTCCGCTTGTAGCTTTGTAAGCTCGCGGAGATAACTCTTAAACGAGTATAAACTAAGTCCCTCTCGAGTGACAGAGGGCCTCCGCTTGTAGCTTTGTAAGCTCGCGGAGCTAACTCTTAAACAAGTATAAACTAAGTCCCTCTCGAGTGACAGAAGGCCTCCGCTTGTAGCTTTGTAAGCTCGCGGAGATAACTCTTAAACGAGTATAAACTAAGTCCCTCTCGAGTGACAGAGGGCCTCCGCTTGTAGCTTTGTAAGCTCGCGGAGATAATTCTTAAACGAGTATAAACTAAGTCCCTCTCGAGTGACAGAGGGCCTCCGCTTGTAGCTTTGTAAGCTCGCGGAGATAACTCTTAAACGAGTATAAACTAAGTCCCTCTCGAGTGACAGAGGGCCTCCGCTTGTAGCTTTGTAAGCTCGCGGAGATAACTCTTAAACGAGTATAAACTAAGTCCCTCTCGAGTGACAGAGGGCCTCCGCTGGTAGCGATGTAAGCTCGCGGAGATAACTCTTAAACGAGTATAAACTAAGTCCCTCTCGAGTGACAGAGGGCCTCCGCTTGTAGCTTTGTAAGCTCGCGGAGATAACTCTTAAACGAGTATAAACTAAGTCCCTCTCAAGTGACAGAGGGCCTCCGCTTGTAGCTTTGTAAGCTCGCGGAGATAACTCTTAAACGAGTATAAACTAAGTCCCTCTCGAGTGAAAGAGGGCCTCCGCTTGTAGCGTTGTAAGCTCGCGGAGATAACTCTTAAACGAGTATAAACTAAGTCCCTCTCGAGTGACAGAGGGCCTCCGCTGGTAGCGATGTAAGCTCGCGGAGCTAACTCTTAAACGAGTATAAACTAAGTCCCTCTCGAGTGACAGAGGGCCTCCTCTTGTAGCTTTGTAAGCTCGCGGAGATAACTCTTAAACGAGTATAAACTAAGTCCCTCTCGAGTGACAGAGGGCCTCCGCTTGTAGCTTTGTAAGCTCGCGGAGATAACTCTTAAACGAGTATAAACTAAGTCCCTCTCGAGTGACAGAAGGCCTCCGCTTGTAGCTTTGTAAGCTCGCGGAGATAACTCTTAAACGAGTATAAACTAAGTCCCTCTCGAGTGACAGAGGGCCTCCGCTTGTAGCTTTGTAAGCTCGCGGAGCTAACTCTTAAACAAGTATAAACTAAGTCCCTCTCGAGTGACAGAAGGCCTCCGCTTGTAGCTTTGTAAGCTCGCGGAGATAACTCTTGAACGAGTATAAACTAAGTCCCTCTCGAGTGACAGAGGGCCTCCGCTTGTAGCTTTGTAAGCTCGCGGAGATAATTCTTAAACGAGTATAAACTAAGTCCCTCTCGAGTGACAGAGGGCCTCCGCTTGTAGCTTTGTAAGCTCGCGGAGATAACTCTTAAACGAGTATAAACTAAGTCCCTCTCGAGTGACAGAGGGCCTCCGCTTGTAGCTTTGTAAGCTCGCGGAGATAACTCTTAAACGAGTATAAACTAAGTCCCTCTCGAGGGACAGAGGGCCTCCGCTGGTAGCGATGTAAGCTCGCAGAGTTAACTCTTAAACGAGTATAAACTAAGTCCCTCTCGAGTGACAGAGGGCCTCCTCTTGTAGCTTTGTAAGCTCGCGGAGATAACTCTTAAACGAGTATAAACTAAGTCCCTCTCAAGTGACAGAGGGCCTCCGCTTGTAGCTTTGTAAGCTCGCGGAGATAACTCTTAAACGAGTATAAACTAAGTCCCTCTCGAGTGACAGAGGGCCTCCGCTTGTAGCTTTGTAAGCTCGCGAAGATAACTCTTAAACGAGTATAAACTAAGTCCCTCTCGAGTGAAAGAGGGCCTCCGCTTGTAGCTTTGTAAGCTCGCGGAGATAACTCTTAAACGAGTATAAACTAAGTCCCTCTCGAGTGACAGAGGGCCTCCGCTGGTAGCGATGTAAGCTCGCGGAGCTAACTCTTAAACGAGTATAAACTAAGTCCCTCTCGAGTGACAGAGGGCCTCCGCTTGTAGCTTTGTAAGCTCGCGGAGATAACTCTTAAACGAGTATAAACTAAGTCCCTCTCGAGTGACAGAGGGCCTCCGCTTGTAGCTTTGTAAGCTCGCGGAGATAACTCTTAAACGAGTATAAACTAAGTCCCTCTCAAGTGACAGAGGGCCTCCGCTTGTAGCTTTGTAAGCTCGCGGAGATAACTCTTAAACGAGTATAAACTAAGTCCCTCTCGAGTGACAGAGGGCCTCCGCTTGTAGCTTTGTAAGCTCGCGGAGATAACTCTTAAACGAGTATAAACTAAGTCCCTCTCGAGTGACAGAGGGCCTCCGCTGGTAGCGATGTAAGCTCGCGGAGATAACTCTTAAACGAGTATAAACTAAGTCCCTCTCGAGTGACAGAGGGCCTCCGCTTGTAGCTTTATAAGCTCGCGGAGATAACTCTTAAACGAGTATAAACTAAGTCCCTCTCAAGTGACAGAGGGCCTCCGCTTGTAGCTTTGTAAGCTCGCGGAGATAACTCTTAAACGAGTATAAACTAAGTCCCTCTCGAGTGAAAGAGGGCCTCCGCTTGTAGCGTTGTAAGCTCGCGGAGATAACTCTTAAACGAGTATAAACTAAGTCCCTCTCGAGTGACAGAGGGCCTCCGCTGGTAGCGATGTAAGCTCGCGGAGCTAACTCTTAAACGAGTATAAACTAAGTCCCTCTCGAGTGACAGAGGGCCTCCTCTTGTAGCTTTGTAAGCTCGCGGAGATAACTCTTAAACGAGTATAAACTAAGTCCCTCTCGAGTGACAGAGGGCCTCCGCTTGTAGCTTTGTAAGCTCGCGGAGATAACTCTTAAACGAGTATAAACTAAGTCCCTCTCGAGTGACAGAAGGCCTCCGCTTGTAGCTTTGTAAGCTCGCGGAGATAACTCTTAAACGAGTATAAACTAAGTCCCTCTCGAGTGACAGAGGGCCTCCGCTTGTAGCTTTGTAAGCTCGCGGAGCTAACTCTTAAACAAGTATAAACTAAGTCCCTCTCGAGTGACAGAAGGCCTCCGCTTGTAGCTTTGTAAGCTCGCGGAGATATCTCTTAAACGAGTATAAACTAAGTCCCTCTCGAGTGACAGAGGGCCTCCGCTTGTAGCTTTGTAAGCTCGCGGAGATAATTCTTAAACGAGTATAAACTAAGTCCCTCTCGAGTGACAGAGGGCCTCCGCTTGTAGCTTTGTAAGCTCGCGGAGATAACTCTTAAACGAGTATAAACTAAGTCCCTCTCGAGTGACAGAGGGCCTCCGCTTGTAGCTTTGTAAGCTCGCGGAGATAACTCTTAAACGAGTATAAACTAAGTCCCTCTCGAGGGACAGAGGGCCTCCGCTGGTAGCGATGTAAGCTCGCAGAGTTAACTCTTAAACGAGTATAAACTAAGTCCCTCTCGAGTGACAGAGGGCCTCCTCTTGTAGCTTTGTAAGCTCGCGGAGATAACTCTTAAACGAGTATAAACTAAGTCCCTCTCAAGTGACAGAGGGCCTCCGCTTGTAGCTTTGTAAGCTCGCGGAGATAACTCTTAAACGAGTATAAACTAAGTCCCTCTCGAGTGACAGAGGGCCTCCGCTTGTAGCTTTGTAAGCTCGCGGAGATAACTCTTAAACGAGTATAAACTAAGTCCCTCTCGAGTGAAAGAGGGCCTCCGCTTGTAGCGTTGTAAGCTCGCGGAGATAACTCTTAAACGAGTATAAACTAAGTCCCTCTCGAGTGACAGAGGGCCTCCGCTGGTAGCGATGTAAGCTCGCGGAGCTAACTCTTAAACGAGTATAAACTAAGTCCCTCTCGAGTGACAGAGGGCCTCCTCTTGTAGCTTTGTAAGCTCGCGGAGATAACTCTTAAACGAGTATAAACTAAGTCCCTCTCGAGTGACAGAGGGCCTCCGCTTGTAGCTTTGTAAGCTCGCGGAGATAACTCTTAAACGAGTATAAACTAAGTCCCTCTCGAGTGACAGAAGGCCTCCGCTTGTAGCTTTGTAAGCTCGCGGAGATAACTCTTAAACGAGTATAAACTAAGTCCCTCTCGAGTGACAGAGGGCCTCCGCTTGTAGCTTTGTAAGCTCGCGGAGCTAACTCTTAAACAAGTATAAACTAAGTCCCTCTCGAGTGACAGAAGGCCTCCGCTTGTAGCTTTGTAAGCTCGCGGAGATATCTCTTAAACGAGTATAAACTAAGTCCCTCTCGAGTGACAGAGGGCCTCCGCTTGTAGCTTTGTAAGCTCGCGGAGATAATTCTTAAACGAGTATAAACTAAGTCCCTCTCGAGTGACAGAGGGCCTCCGCTTGTAGCTTTGTAAGCTCGCGGAGATAACTCTTAAACGAGTATAAACTAAGTCCCTCTCGAGTGACAGAGGGCCTCCGCTTGTAGCTTTGTAAGCTCGCGGAGATAACTCTTAAACGAGTATAAACTAAGTCCCTCTCGAGGGACAGAGGGCCTCCGCTGGTAGCGATGTAAGCTCGCAGAGTTAACTCTTAAACGAGTATAAACTAAGTCCCTCTCGAGTGACAGAGGGCCTCCTCTTGTAGCTTTGTAAGCTCGCGGAGATAACTCTTAAACGAGTATAAACTAAGTCCCTCTCAAGTGACAGAGGGCCTCCGCTTGTAGCTTTGTAAGCTCGCGGAGATAACTCTTAAACGAGTATAAACTAAGTCCCTCTCGAGTGACAGAGGGCCTCCGCTTGTAGCTTTGTAAGCTCGCGAAGATAACTCTTAAACGAGTATAAACTAAGTCCCTCTCGAGTGAAAGAGGGCCTCCGCTTGTAGCTTTGTAAGCTCGCGGAGATAACTCTTAAACGAGTATAAACTAAGTCCCTCTTGAGTGACAGAGGGCCTCCGCTGGTAGCGATGTAAGCTCGCGGAGCTAACTCTTAAACGAGTATAAACTAAGTCCCTCTCGAGTGACAGAGGGCCTCCGCTTGTAGCTTTGTAAGCTCGCGGAGATAACTCTTAAACGAGTATAAACTAAGTCCCTCTCGAGTGACAGAGGGCCTCCGCTTGTAGCTTTGTAAGCTCGCGGAGATAACTCTTAAACGAGTATAAACTAAGTCCCTCTCAAGTGACAGAGGGCCTCCGCTTGTAGCTTTGTAAGCTCGCGGAGATAACTCTTAAACGAGTATAAACTAAGTCCCTCTCGAGTGACAGAGGGCCTCCGCTTGTAGCTTTGTAAGCTCGCGGAGATAACTCTTAAACGAGTATAAACTAAGTCCCTCTCGAGTGACAGAGGGCCTCCGCTGGTAGCGATGTAAGCTCGCGGAGATAACTCTTAAACGAGTATAAACTAAGTCCCTCTCGAGTGACAGAGGGCCTCCGCTTGTAGCTTTGTAAGCTCGCGGAGATAACTCTTAAACGAGTATAAACTAAGTCCCTCTCAAGTGACAGAGGGCCTCCGCTTGTAGCTTTGTAAGCTCGCGGAGATAACTCTTAAACGAGTATAAACTAAGTCCCTCTCGAGTGAAAGAGGGCCTCCGCTTGTAGCGTTGTAAGCTCGCGGAGATAACTCTTAAACGAGTATAAACTAAGTCCCTCTCGAGTGACAGAGGGCCTCCGCTGGTAGCGATGTAAGCTCGCGGAGCTAACTCTTAAACGAGTATAAACTAAGTCCCTCTCGAGTGACAGAGGGCCTCCTCTTGTAGCTTTGTAAGCTCGCGGAGATAACTCTTAAACGAGTATAAACTAAGTCCCTCTCGAGTGATAGAGGGCCTCCGCTTGTAGCTTTGTAAGCTCGCGGAGATAACTCTTAAACGAGTATAAACTAAGTCCCTCTCGAGTGACAGAAGGCCTCCGCTTGTAGCTTTGTAAGCTCGCGGAGATAACTCTTAAACGAGTATAAACTAAGTCCCTCTCGAGTGACAGAGGGCCTCCGCTTGTAGCTTTGTAAGCTCGCGGAGCTAACTCTTAAACAAGTATAAACTAAGTCCCTCTCGAGTGACAGAAGGCCTCCGCTTGTAGCTTTGTAAGCTCGCGGAGATAACTCTTAAACGAGTATAAACTAAGTCCCTCTCGAGTGACAGAGGGCCTCCGCTTGTAGCTTTGTAAGCTCGCGGAGATAATTCTTAAACGAGTATAAACTAAGTCCCTCTCGAGTGACAGAGGGCCTCCGCTTGTAGCTTTGTAAGCTCGCGGAGATAACTCTTAAACGAGTATAAACTAAGTCCCTCTCGAGTGACAGAGGGCCTCCGCTTGTAGCTTTGTAAGCTCGCGGAGATAACTCTTAAACGAGTATAAACTAAGTCCCTCTCGAGGGACAGAGGGCCTCCGCTGGTAGCGATGTAAGCTCGCAGAGTTAACTCTTAAACGAGTATAAACTAAGTCCCTCTCGAGTGACAGAGGGCCTCCTCTTGTAGCTTTGTAAGCTCGCGGAGATAACTCTTAAACGAGTATAAACTAAGTCCCTCTCAAGTGACAGAGGGCCTCCGCTTGTAGCTTTGTAAGCTCGCGGAGATAACTCTTAAACGAGTATAAACTAAGTCCCTCTCGAGGGACAGAGGGCCTCCGCTGGTAGCGATGTAAGCTCGCAGAGTTAACTCTTAAACGAGTATAAACTAAGTCCCTCTCGAGTGAAAGAGGGCCTCCGCTTGTAGCTTTGTAAGCTCGCGGAGATAACTCTTAAACGAGTATAAACTAAGTCCCTCTCGAGTGACAGAGGGCCTCCGCTGGTAGCGATGTAAGCTCGCGGAGCTAACTCTTAAACGAGTATAAACTAAGTCCCTCTCGAGTGACAGAGGGCCTCCGCTTGTAGCTTTGTAAGCTCGCGGAGATAACTCTTAAACGAGTATAAACTAAGTCCCTCTCGAGTGACAGAGGGCCTCCGCTTGTAGCTTTGTAAGCTCGCGGAGATAACTCTTAAACGAGTATAAACTAAGTCCCTCTCAAGTGACAGAGGGCCTCCGCTTGTAGCTTTGTAAGCTCGCGGAGATAACTCTTAAACGAGTATAAACTAAGTCCCTCTCGAGTGACAGAGGGCCTCCGCTTGTAGCTTTGTAAGCTCGCGGAGATAACTCTTAAACGAGTATAAACTAAGTCCCTCTCGAGTGACAGAGGGCCTCCGCTGGTAGCGATGTAAGCTCGCGGAGATAACTCTTAAACGAGTATAAACTAAGTCCCTCTCGAGTGACAGAGGGCCTCCGCTTGTAGCTTTGTAAGCTCGCGGAGATAACTCTTAAACGAGTATAAACTAAGTCCCTCTCAAGTGACAGAGGGCCTCCGCTTGTAGCTTTGTAAGCTCGCGGAGATAACTCTTAAACGAGTATAAACTAAGTCCCTCTCGAGTGAAAGAGGGCCTCCGCTTGTAGCGTTGTAAGCTCGCGGAGATAACTCTTAAACGAGTATAAACTAAGTCCCTCTCGAGTGACAGAGGGCCTCCGCTGGTAGCGATGTAAGCTCGCGGAGCTAACTCTTAAACGAGTATAAACTAAGTCCCTCTCGAGTGACAGAGGGCCTCCTCTTGTAGCTTTGTAAGCTCGCGGAGATAACTCTTAAACGAGTATAAACTAAGTCCCTCTCGAGTGACAGAGGGCCTCCGCTTGTAGCTTTGTAAGCTCGCGGAGATAACTCTTAAACGAGTATAAACTAAGTCCCTCTCGAGTGACAGAAGGCCTCCGCTTGTAGCTTTGTAAGCTCGCGGAGATAACTCTTAAACGAGTATAAACTAAGTCCCTCTCGAGTGACAGAGGGCCTCCGCTTGTAGCTTTGTAAGCTCGCGGAGCTAACTCTTAAACAAGTATAAACTAAGTCCCTCTCGAGTGACAGAAGGCCTCCGCTTGTAGCTTTGTAAGCTCGCGGAGATAACTCTTAAACGAGTATAAACTAAGTCCCTCTCGAGTGACAGAGGGCCTCCGCTTGTAGCTTTGTAAGCTCGCGGAGATAATTCTTAAACGAGTATAAACTAAGTCCCTCTCGAGTGACAGAGGGCCTCCGCTTGTAGCTTTGTAAGTTCGCGGAGATAACTCTTAAACGAGTATAAACTAAGTCCCTCTCGAGTGACAGAGGGCCTCCGCTTGTAGCTTTGTAAGCTCGCGGAGATAACTCTTAAACGAGTATAAACTAAGTCCCTCTCGAGGGACAGAGGGCCTCCGCTGGTAGCGATGTAAGCTCGCAGAGTTAACTCTTAAACGAGTATAAACTAAGTCCCTCTCGAGTGACAGAGGGCCTCCTCTTGTAGCTTTGTAAGCTCGCGGAGATAACTCTTAAACGAGTATAAACTAAGTCCCTCTCAAGTGACAGAGGGCCTCCGCTTGTAGCTTTGTAAGCTCGCGGAGATAACTCTTAAACGAGTATAAACTAAGTCCCTCTCGAGTGACAGAGGGCCTCCGCTTGTAGCTTTGTAAGCTCGCGAAGATAACTCTTAAACGAGTATAAACTAAGTCCCTCTCGAGTGAAAGAGGGCCTCCGCTTGTAGCTTTGTAAGCTCGCGGAGATAACTCTTAAACGAGTATAAACTAAGTCCCTCTCGAGTGACAGAGGGCCTCCGCTGGTAGCGATGTAAGCTCGCGGAGCTAACTCTTAAACGAGTATAAACTAAGTCCCTCTCGAGTGACAGAGGGCCTCCGCTTGTAGCTTTGTAAGCTCGCGGAGATAACTCTTAAACGAGTATAAACTAAGTCCCTCTCGAGTGACAGAGGGCCTCCGCTTGTAGCTTTGTAAGCTCGCGGAGATAACTCTTAAACGAGTATAAACTAAGTCCCTCTCAAGTGACAGAGGGCCTCCGCTTGTAGCTTTGTAAGCTCGCGGAGATAACTCTTAAACGAGTATAAACTAAGTCCCTCTCGAGTGACAGAGGGCCTCCGCTTGTAGCTTTGTAAGCTCGCGGAGATAACTCTTAAACGAGTATAAACTAAGTCCCTCTCGAGTGACAGAGGGCCTCCGCTGGTAGCGATGTAAGCTCGCGGAGATAACTCTTAAACGAGTATAAACTAAGTCCCTCTCGAGTGACAGAGGGCCTCCGCTTGTAGCTTTGTAAGCTCGCGGAGATAACTCTTAAACGAGTATAAACTAAGTCCCTCTCAAGTGACAGAGGGCCTCCGCTTGTAGCTTTGTAAGCTCGCGGAGATAACTCTTAAACGAGTATAAACTAAGTCCCTCTCGAGTGAAAGAGGGCCTCCGCTTGTAGCGTTGTAAGCTCGCGGAGATAACTCTTAAACGAGTATAAACTAAGTCCCTCTCGAGTGACAGAGGGCCTCCGCTGGTAGCGATGTAAGCTCGCGGAGATAACTCTTAAACGAGTATAAACTAAGTCCCTCTCGAGTGACAGAGGGCCTCCGCTTGTAGCTTTGTAAGCTCGCGGAGATAACTCTTAAACGAGTATAAACTAAGTCCCTCTCGAGTGACAGAGGGCCTCCGCTTGTAGCTTTGTAAGCTCGCGGAGCTAACTCTTAAACAAGTATAAACTAAGTCCCTCTCGAGTGACAGAAGGCCTCCGCTTGTAGCTTTGTAAGCTCGCGGAGATAACTCTTAAACGAGTATAAACTAAGTCCCTCTCGAGTGACAGAGGGCCTCCGCTTGTAGCTTTGTAAGCTCGCGGAGATAATTCTTAAACGAGTATAAACTAAGTCCCTCTCGAGTGACAGAGGGCCTCCGCTTGTAGCTTTGTAAGCTCGCGGAGATAACTCTTAAACGAGTATAAACTAAGTCCCTCTCGAGTGACAGAGGGCCTCCGCTTGTAGCTTTGTAAGCTCGCGGAGATAACTCTTAAACGAGTATAAACTAAGTCCCTCTCGAGGGACAGAGGGCCTCCGCTGGTAGCGATGTAAGCTCGCAGAGTTAACTCTTAAACGAGTATAAACTAAGTCCCTCTCGAGTGACAGAGGGCCTCCTCTTGTAGCTTTGTAAGCTCGCGGAGATAACTCTTAAACGAGTATAAACTAAGTCCCTCTCAAGTGACAGAGGGCCTCCGCTTGTAGCTTTGTAAGCTCGCGGAGATAACTCTTAAACGAGTATAAACTAAGTCCCTCTCGAGTGACAGAGGGCCTCCGCTTGTAGCTTTGTAAGCTCGCGAAGATAACTCTTAAACGAGTAAACTAAGTCCCTCTCGAGTGAAAGAGGGCCTCCGCTTGTAGCTTTGTAAGCTCGCGGAGATAACTCTTAAACGAGTATAAACTAAGTCCCTCTCGAGTGACAGAGGGCCTCCGCTGGTAGCGATGTAAGCTCGCGGAGCTAACTCTTAAACGAGTATAAACTAAGTCCCTCTCGAGTGACAGAGGGCCTCCGCTTGTAGCTTTGTAAGCTCGCGGAGATAACTCTTAAACGAGTATAAACTAAGTCCCTCTCGAGTGACAGAGGGCCTCCGCTTGTAGCTTTGTAAGCTCGCGGAGATAACTCTTAAACGAGTATAAACTAAGTCCCTCTCAAGTGACAGAGGGCCTCCGCTTGTAGCTTTGTAAGCTCGCGGAGATAACTCTTAAACGAGTATAAACTAAGTCCCTCTCGAGTGACAGAGGGCCTCCGCTTGTAGCTTTGTAAGCTCGCGGAGATAACTCTTAAACGAGTATAAACTAAGTCCCTCTCGAGTGACAGAGGGCCTCCGCTGGTAGCGATGTAAGCTCGCGGAGATAACTCTTAAACGAGTATAAACTAAGTCCCTCTCGAGTGACAGAGGGCCTCCGCTTGTAGCTTTGTAAGCTCGCGGAGATAACTCTTAAACGAGTATAAACTAAGTCCCTCTCAAGTGACAGAGGGCCTCCGCTTGTAGCTTTGTAAGCTCGCGGAGATAACTCTTAAACGAGTATAAACTAAGTCCCTCTCGAGTGAAAGAGGGCCTCCGCTTGTAGCGTTGTAAGCTCGCGGAGATAACTCTTAAACGAGTATAAACTAAGTCCCTCTCGAGTGACAGAGGGCCTCCGCTGGTAGCGATGTAAGCTCGCGGAGCTAACTCTTAAACGAGTATAAACTAAGTCCCTCTCGAGTAACAGAGGGCCTCCTCTTGTAGCTTTGTAAGCTCGCGGAGATAACTCTTAAACGAGTATAAACTAAGTCCCTCTCGAGTGACAGAGGGCCTCCGCTTGTAGCTTTGTAAGCTCGCGGAGATAACTCTTAAACGAGTATAAACTAAGTCCCTCTCGAGTGACAGAAGGCCTCCGCTTGTAGCTTTGTAAGCTCGCGGAGATAACTCTTAAACGAGTATAAACTAAGTCCCTCTCGAGTGACAGAGGGCCTCCGCTTGTAGCTTTGTAAGCTCGCGGAGCTAACTCTTAAACAAGTATAAACTAAGTCCCTCTCGAGTGACAGAAGGCCTCCGCTTGTAGCTTTGTAAGCTCGCGGAGATAACTCTTAAACGAGTATAAACTAAGTCCCTCTCGAGTGACAGAGGGCCTCCGCTTGTAGCTTTGTAAGCTCGCGGAGATAATTCTTAAACGAGTATAAACTAAGTCCCTCTCGAGTGACAGAGGGCCTCCACTTGTAGCTTTGTAAGCTCGCGGAGATAACTCTTAAACGAGTATAAACTAAGTCCCTCTCGAGTGACAGAGGGCCTCCGCTTGTAGCTTTGTAAGCTCGCGGAGATAACTCTTAAACGAGTATAAACTAAGTCCCTCTCGAGGGACAGAGGGCCTCCGCTGGTAGCGATGTAAGCTCGCAGAGTTAACTCTTAAACGAGTATAAACTAAGTCCCTCTCGAGTGACAGAGGGCCTCCTCTTGTAGCTTTGTAAGCTCGCGGAGATAACTCTTAAACGAGTATAAACTAAGTCCCTCTCAAGTGACAG
Source organism: Persicaria tinctoria (assembly GCA_037127255.1). Taxonomy (NCBI): domain Eukaryota; kingdom Viridiplantae; phylum Streptophyta; class Magnoliopsida; order Caryophyllales; family Polygonaceae; genus Persicaria; species Persicaria tinctoria. The sequence goes on along the minus strand of JBANSL010000007.1, from coordinate 69,806,006 downwards.
AGGGCCTCCGCTTGTAGCTTTGTAAGCTCGCGGAGATAACTCTTAAACGAGTATAAACTAAGTCCCTCTCGAGTGACAGAGGGCCTCCGCTTGTAGCTTTGTAAGCTCGCGAAGATAACTCTTAAACGAGTATAAACTAAGTCCCTCTCGAGTGAAAGAGGGCCTCCGCTTGTAGCTTTGTAAGCTCGCGGAGATAACTCTTAAACGAGTATAAACTAAGTCCCTCTCGAGTGACAGAGGGCCTCCGCTGGTAGCGATGTAAGCTCGCGGAGCTAACTCTTAAACGAGTATAAACTAAGTCCCTCTCGAGTGACAGAGGGCCTCCGCTTGTAGCTTTGTAAGCTCGCGGAGATAACTCTTAAACGAGTATAAACTAAGTCCCTCTCGAGTGACAGAGGGTCTCCGCTTGTAGCTTTGTAAGCTCGCGGAGATAACTCTTAAACGAGTATAAACTAAGTCCCTCTCAAGTGACAGAGGGCCTCCGCTTGTAGCTTTGTAAGCTCGCGGAGATAACTCTTAAACGAGTATAAACTAAGTCCCACTCGAGTGACAGAGGGCCTCCGCTTGTAGCTTTGTAAGCTCGCGGAGATAACTCTTAAACGAGTATAAACTAAGTCCCTCTCGAGTGACAGAGGGCCTCCGCTGGTAGCGATGTAAGCTCGCGGAGATAACTCTTAAACGAGTATAAACTAAGTCCCTCTCGAGTGACAGAGGGCCTCCGCTTGTAGCTTTGTAAGCTCGCGGAGATAACTCTTAAACGAGTATAAACTAAGTCCCTCTCAAGTGACAGAGGGCCTCCGCATGTAGCTTTGTAAGCTCGCGGAGATAACTCTTAAACGAGTATAAACTAAGTCCCTCTCGAGTGAAAGAGGGCCTCCGCTTGTAGCGTTGTAAGCTCGCGGAGATAACTCTTAAACGAGTATAAACTAAGTCCCTCTCGAGTGACAGAGGGCCTCCGCTAGTAGCGATGTAAGCTCGCGGAGCTAACTCTTAAACGAGTATAAACTAAGTCCCTCTCGAGTGACAGAGGGCCTCCTCTTGTAGCTTTGTAAGCTCGCGGAGATAACTCTTAAACGAGTATAAACTAAGTCCCTCTCGAGTGACAGAGGGCCTCCGCTTGTAGCTTTGTAAGCTCGCGGAGATAACTCTTAAACGAGTATAAACTAAGTCCCTCTCGAGTGACAGAAGGCCTCCGCTTGTAGCTTTGTAAGCTCGCGGAGATAACTCTTAAACGAGTATAAACTAAGTCCCTCTCGAGTGACAGAGGGCCTCCGCTTGTAGCTTTGTAAGCTCGCGGAGCTAACTCTTAAACAAGTATAAACTAAGTCCCTCTCGAGTGACAGAAGGCCTCCGCTTGTAGCTTTGTAAGCTCGCGGAGATAACTCTTAAACGAGTATAAACTAAGTCCCTCTCGAGTGACAGAGGGCCTCCGCTTGTAGCTTTGTAAGCTCGCGGAGATAATTCTTAAACGAGTATAAACTAAGTCCCTCTCGAGTGACAGAGGGCCTCCGCTTGTAGCTTTGTAAGCTCGCGGAGATAACTCTTAAACGAGTATAAACTAAGTCCCTCTCGAGTGACAGAGGGCCTCCGCTTGTAGCTTTGTAAGCTCGCGGAGATAACTCTTAAACGAGTATAAACTAAGTCCCTCTCGAGGGACAGAGGGCCTCCGCTGGTAGCGATGTAAGCTCGCAGAGTTAACTCTTAAACGAGTATAAACTAAGTCCCTCTCGAGTGACAGAGGGCCTCCTCTTGTAGCTTTGTAAGCTCGCGGAGATAACTCTTAAACGAGTATAAACTAAGTCCCTCTCAAGTGACAGAGGGCCTCCGCTTGTAGCTTTGTAAGCTCGCGGAGATAACTCTTAAACGAGTATAAACTAAGTCCCTCTCGAGTGACAGAGGGCCTCCGCTTGTAGCTTTGTAAGCTCGCGGAGATAACTCTTAAACGAGTATAAACTAAGTCCCTCTCGAGTGAAAGAGGGCCTCCGCTTGTAGCTTTGAAAGCTCGCGGAGATAACTCTTAAACGAGTATAAACTAAGTCCCTCTCGAGTGACAGAGGGCCTCCGCTGGTAGCGATGTAAGCTCGCGGAGCTAACTCTTAAACGAGTATAAACTAAGTCCCTCTCGAGTGACAGAGGGCCTCCGCTGGTAGCTTTGTAAGCTCGCGGAGATAACTCTTAAACGAGTATAAACTAAGTCCCTCTCGAGTGATAGAGGGCCTCCGCTTGTAGCTTTGTAAGCTCGCGGAGATAACTCTTAAACGAGTATAAACTAAGTCCCTCTCGAGTGACAGAAGGCCTCCGCTTGTAGCTTTGTAAACTCGCGGAGATAACTCTTAAACGAGTATAAACTAAGTCCCTCTCGAGTGACAAAGGGCCTCCGCTTGTAGCTTTGTAAGCTCGCGGAGATAACTCTTAAACGAGTATAAACTAAGTCCCTCTCGAGTGACAGAGGGCCTCCGCTGGTAGCGATGTAAGCTCGCGGAGCTAACTCTTAAACGAGTATAAACTAAGTCCCTCTCGAGTGACAGAGGGCCTCCGCTGGTAGCTTTGTAAGCTCGCGGAGATAACTCTTAAACGAGTATAAACTAAGTCCCTCTCGAGTGACAGAGGGCCTCCGCTTGTAGCTTTGTAAGCTCGCGGAGATAACTCTTAAACGAGTATAAACTAAGTCCCTCTCGAGTGACAGAAGGCCTCCGCTTGTAGCTTTGTAAACTCGCGGAGATAACTCTTAAACGAGTATAAACTAAGTCCCTCTCGAGTGACAGAGGGCCTCCGCTGGTAGCTTTGTAAGCTCGCGGAGATAACTCTTAAACGAGTATAAACTAAGTCCCTCTCGAGTGACAGAGGGCCTCCGCTTGTAGCTTTGTAAGCTTGCGGAGATAACTCTTAAACGAGTATAAACTAAGTCCCTCTCGAGTGACAGAGGGCCTCCGCTTGTAGCTTTGTAAGCTCGCGGAGATAACTCTTAAACGAGTATAAACTAAGTCCCTCTCGAGGGACAGAGGGCCTCCGCTGGTAGCGATGTAAGCTCGCAGAGTTAACTCTTAAACGAGTATAAACTAAGTCCCTCTCGAGTGACAGAGGGCCTCCTCTTGTAGCTTTGTAAGCTCGCGGAGATAACTCTTAAACGAGTATAAACTAAGTCCCTCTCAAGTGACAGAGGGCCTCCGCTTGTAGCTTTGTAAGCTCGCGGAGATAACTCTTAAACGAATATAAACTAAGTCCCTCTCGAGTGACAGAGGGCCTCCGCTTGTAGCTTTGTAAGCTCGCGGAGATAACTCTTAAACGAGTATAAACTAAGTCCCTCTCGAGTGAAAGAGGGCCTCCGCTTGTAGCTTTGTAAGCTCGCGGAGATAACTCTTAAACGAGTATAAACTAAGTCCCTCTCGAGTGACAGAGGGCCTCCGCTGGTAGCGATGTAAGCTCGCGGAGCTAACTCTTAAACGAGTATAAACTAAGTCCCTCTCGAGTGACAGAGGGCCTCCGCTGGTAGCTTTGTAACCTCGCGGAGATAACTCTTAAACGAGTATAAACTAAGTCCCTCTCGAGTGACAGAGGGCCTCCGCTTGTAGCTTTGTAAGCTCGCGGAGATAACTCTTAAACGAGTATAAACTAAGTCCCTCTCGAGTGACAGAAGGCCTCCGCTTGTAGCTTTGTAAACTCGCGGAGATAACTCTTAAACGAGTATAAACTAAGTCCCTCTCGAGTGACAAAGGGCCTCCGCTTGTAGCTTTGTAAGCTCGCGGAGATAACTCTTAAACGAGTATAAACTAAGTCCCTCTCGAGTGACAGAGGGCCTCCGCTTGTAGCTTTGTAAGCTCGCGGAGATAACTCTTAAACGAGTATAAACTAAGTCCCTCTCGAGTGACAGAGGGCCTCCGCTTGTAGCTTTGTAAGCTCGCGGAGATAACTCTTAAACGAGTATAAACTAAGTCCCTCTCGAGGGACAGAGGGCCTCCGCTGGTAGCGATGTAAGCTCGCAGAGTTAACTCTTAAACGAGTATAAACTAAGTCCCTCTCGAGTGACAGAGGGCCTCCTCTTGTAGCTTTGTAAGCTCGCGGAGATAACTCTTAAACGAGTATAAACTAAGTCCCTCTCAAGTGACAGAGGGCCTCCGCTTGTAGCTTTGTAAGCTCGCGGAGATAACTCTTAAACGAATATAAACTAAGTCCCTCTCGAGTGACAGAGGGCCTCCGCTTGTAGCTTTGTAAGCTCGCGGAGATAACTCTTAAACGAGTATAAACTAAGTCCCTCTCGAGTGAAAGAGGGCCTCCGCTTGTAGCTTTGTAAGCTCGCGGAGATAACTCTTAAACGAGTATAAACTAAGTCCCTCTCGAGTGACAGAGGGCCTCCGCTTGTAGCTTTGTAAGCTCGCGGAGATAACTCTTAAACGAGTATAAACTAAGTCCCTCTCGAGTGACAGAGGGCCTCCGCTGGTAGCGATGTAAGCTCGCGGAGCTAACTCTTAAACGAGTATAAACTAAGTCCCTCTCGAGTGACAGAGGGCCTCCGCTGGTAGCTTTGTAAGCTCGCGGAGATAACTCTTAAACGAGTATAAACTAAGTCCCTCTCGAGTGACAGAGGGCCTCCGCTTGTAGCTTTGTAAGCTCGCGGAGATAACTCTTAAACGAGTATAAACTAAGTCCCTCTCGAGTGGCAGAAGGCCTCCGCTTGTAGCTTTGTAAACTCGCGGAGATAACTCTTAAACGAGTATAAACTAAGTCCCTCTCGAGTGACAGAGGGCCTCCGCTGGTAGCTTTGTAAGCTCGCGGAGATAACTCTTAAACGAGTATAAACTAAGTCCCTCTCGAGTGACAGAGGGCCTCCGCTTGTAGCTTTGTAAGCTGGCGGAGATAACTCTTAAACGAGTATAAACTAAGTCCCTCTCGAGTGACAGAGGGCCTCCGCTTGTAGCTTTGTAAGCTCGCGGAGATAACTCTTAAACGAGTATAAACTAAGTCCCTCTCGAGGGACAGAGGGCCTCCGCTGGTAGCGATGTAAGCTCGCAGAGTTAACTCTTAAACGAGTATAAACTAAGTCCCTCTCGAGTGACAGAGGGCCTCCTCTTGTAGCTTTGTAAGCTCGCGGAGATAACTCTTAAACGAGTATAAACTAAGTCCCTCTCGAGTGACAGAGGGCCTCCGCTTGTAGCTTTGTAAGCTCGCGGAGATAACTCTTAAACGAGTATAAACTAAGTCCCTCTCGAGTGACAGAGGGCCTCCGCTTGTAGCTTTGTAAGCTCGCGGAGATAACTCTTAAACGAGTATAAACTAAGTCCCTCTCGAGGGACAGAGGGCCTCCGCTGGTAGCGATGTAAGCTCGCAGAGTTAACTCTTAAACGAGTATAAACTAAGTCCCTCTCGAGTGACAGAGGGCCTCCTCTTGTAGCTTTGTAAGCTCGCGGAGATAACTCTTAAACGAGTATAAACTAAGTCCCTCTCAAGTGACAGAGGGCCTCCGCTTGTAGCTTTGTAAGCTCGCGGAGATAACTCTTAAACGAGTATAAACTAAGTCCCTCTCGAGTGACAGAGGGCCTCCGCTTGTAGCTTTGTAAGCTCGCGGAGATAACTCTTAAACGAGTATAAACTAAGTCCCTCTCGAGTGAAAGAGGGCCTCCGCTTGTAGCTTTGTAAGCTCGCGGAGATATCTCTTAAACGAGTATAAACTAAGTCCCTCTCGAGTGACAGACGGCCTCCGCTGGTAGCGATGTAAGCTCGCGGAGCTAACTCTTAAACGAGTATAAACTAAGTCCCTCTCGAGTGACAGAGGGCCTCCGCTGGTAGCTTTGTAAGCTCGCGGAGATAACTCTTAAACGAGTATAAACTAAGTCCCTCTCGAGTGACAGAGGGCCTCCGCTTGTAGCTTTGTAAGCTTGCGGAGATAACTCTTAAACGATTATAAACTAAGTCCCTCTCGAGTGACAGAAGGCCTCCGCTTGTAGCTTTGTAAGCTCGCGGAGATAACTCTTAAACGAGTATAAACTAAGTCCCTCTCGAGTGACAGAGGGCCTCCGCTTGTAGCTTTGTAAGCTCGCGGAGATAACTCTTAAACGAGTATAAACTAAGTCCCTCTCGAGTGACAGAAGGCCTCCGCTTGTAGCTTTGTAAACTCGCGGAGATAACTCTTAAACGAGTATAAACTAAGTCCCTCTCGAGTGACAGAGGGCCTCCGCTGGTAGCTTTGTAAGCTCGCGGAGATAACTCTTAAACGAGTATAAACTAAGTCCCTCTCGAGTGACAGAGGGCCTCCGCTTGTAGCTTTGTAAGCTGGCGGAGATAACTCTTAAACGAGTATAAACTAAGTCCCTCTCGAGTGACAGAGGGCCTCCGCTTGTAGCTTTGTAAGCTCGCGGAGATAACTCTTAAACGAGTATAAACTAAGTCCCTCTCGAGGGACAGAGGGCCTCCGCTGGTAGCGATGTAAGCTCGCAGAGTTAACTCTTAAACGAGTATAAACTAAGTCCCTCTCGAGTGACAGAGGGCCTCCTCTTGTAGCTTTGTAAGCTCGCGGAGATAACTCTTAAACGAGTATAAACTAAGTCCCTCTCGAGTGACAGAGGGCCTCCGCTTGTAGCTTTGTAAGCTCGCGGAGATAACTCTTAAACGAGTATAAACTAAGTCCCTCTCGAGTGACAGAGGGCCTCCGCTTGTAGCTTTGTAAGCTCGCGGAGATAACTCTTAAACGAGTATAAACTAAGTCCCTCTCGAGGGACAGAGGGCCTCCGCTGGTAGCGATGTAAGCTCGCAGAGTTAACTCTTAAACGAGTATAAACTAAGTCCCTCTCGAGTGACAGAGGGCCTCCTCTTGTAGCTTTGTAAGCTCGCGGAGATAACTCTTAAACGAGTATAAACTAAGTCCCTCTCAAGTGACAGAGGGCCTCCGCTTGTAGCTTTGTAAGCTCGCGGAGATAACTCTTAAACGAGTATAAACTAAGTCCCTCTCGAGTGACAGAGGGCCTCCGCTGGTAGCTTTGTAAGCTCGCGGAGATAACTCTTAAACGAGTATAAACTAAGTCCCTCTCGAGTGACAGAGGGCCTCCGCTTGTAGCTTTGTAAGCTGGCGGAGATAACTCTTAAACGAGTATAAACTAAGTCCCTCTCGAGTGACAGAGGGCCTCCGCTTGTAGCTTTGTAAGCTCGCGGAGATAACTCTTAAACGAGTATAAACTAAGTCCCTCTCGAGGGACAGAGGGCCTCCGCTGGTAGCGATGTAAGCTCGCAGAGTTAACTCTTAAACGAGTATAAACTAAGTCCCTCTCGAGTGACAGAGGGCCTCCTCTTGTAGCTTTGTAAGCTCGCGGAGATAACTCTTAAACGAGTATAAACTAAGTCCCTCTCGAGTGACAGAGGGCCTCCGCTTGTAGCTTTGTAAGCTCGCGGAGATAACTCTTAAACGAGTATAAACTAAGTCCCTCTCGAGTGACAGAGGGCCTCCGCTTGTAGCTTTGTAAGCTCGCGGAGATAACTCTTAAACGAGTATAAACTAAGTCCCTCTCGAGGGACAGAGGGCCTCCGCTGGTAGCGATGTAAGCTCGCAGAGTTAACTCTTAAACGAGTATAAACTAAGTCCCTCTCGAGTGACAGAGGGCCTCCTCTTGTAGCTTTGTAAGCTCGCGGAGATAACTCTTAAACGAGTATAAACTAAGTCCCTCTCGAGTGACAGAAGGCCTCCGCTTGTAGCTTTGTAAGCTCGCGGAGATAACTCTTAAACGAGTATAAACTAAGTCCCTCTCGAGTGACAGAAGGCCTCCGCTTGTAGCTTTGTAAGCTCGCGGAGATAACTCTTAAACGAGTATAAACTAAGTCCCTCTCGAGTGACAGAGGGCCTCCGCTTGTAGCTTTGTAAGCTCGCGGAGATAACTCTTAAACGAGTATAAACTAAGTCCCTCTCGAGTGACAGAAGGCCTCCGCTTGTAGCTTTGTAAACTCGCGGAGATAACTCTTAAACGAGTATAAACTAAGTCCCTCTCGAGTGACAGAGGGCCTCCGCTGGTAGCTTTGTAAGCTCGCGGAGATAACTCTTAAACGAGTATAAACTAAGTCCCTCTCGAGTGACAGAGGGCCTCCGCTTGTAGCTTTGTAAGCTGGCGGAGATAACTCTTAAACGAGTATAAACTAAGTCCCTCTCGAGTGACAGAGGGCCTCCGCTTGTAGCTTTGTAAGCTCGCGGAGATAACTCTTAAACGAGTATAAACTAAGTCCCTCTCGAGGGACAGAGGGCCTCCGCTGGTAGCGATGTAAGCTCGCAGAGTTAACTCTTAAACGAGTATAAACTAAGTCCCTCTCGAGTGACAGAGGGCCTCCTCTTGTAGCTTTGTAAGCTCGCGGAGATAACTCTTAAACGAGTATAAACTAAGTCCCTCTCGAGTGACAGAGGGCCTCCGCTTGTAGCTTTGTAAGCTCGCGGAGATAACTCTTAAACGAGTATAAACTAAGTCCCTCTCGAGTGACAGAGGGCCTCCGCTTGTAGCTTTGTAAGCTCGCGGAGATAACTCTTAAACGAGTATAAACTAAGTCCCTCTCGAGGGACAGAGGGCCTCCGCTGGTAGCGATGTAAGCTCGCAGAGTTAACTCTTAAACGAGTATAAACTAAGTCCCTCTCGAGTGACAGAGGGCCTCCTCTTGTAGCTTTGTAAGCTCGCGGAGATAACTCTTAAACGAGTATAAACTAAGTCCCTCTCAAGTGACAGAGGGCCTCCGCTTGTAGCTTTGTAAGCTCGCGGAGATAACTCTTAAACGAGTATAAACTAAGTCCCTCTCGAGTGACAGAGGGCCTCCGCTGGTAGCTTTGTAAGCTCGCGGAGATAACTCTTAAACGAGTATAAACTAAGTCCCTCTCGAGTGACAGAGGGCCTCCGCTTGTAGCTTTGTAAGCTGGCGGAGATAACTCTTAAACGAGTATAAACTAAGTCCCTCTCGAGTGACAGAGGGCCTCCGCTTGTAGCTTTGTAAGCTCGCGGAGATAACTCTTAAACGAGTATAAACTAAGTCCCTCTCGAGGGACAGAGGGCCTCCGCTGGTAGCGATGTAAGCTCGCAGAGTTAACTCTTAAACGAGTATAAACTAAGTCCCTCTCGAGTGACAGAGGGCCTCCTCTTGTAGCTTTGTAAGCTCGCGGAGATAACTCTTAAACGAGTATAAACTAAGTCCCTCTCGAGTGACAGAGGGCCTCCGCTTGTAGCTTTGTAAGCTCGCGGAGATAACTCTTAAACGAGTATAAACTAAGTCCCTCTCGAGTGACAGAGGGCCTCCGCTTGTAGCTTTGTAAGCTCGCGGAGATAACTCTTAAACGAGTATAAACTAAGTCCCTCTCGAGGGACAGAGGGCCTCCGCTGGTAGCGATGTAAGCTCGCAGAGTTAACTCTTAAACGAGTATAAACTAAGTCCCTCTCGAGTGACAGAGGGCCTCCTCTTGTAGCTTTGTAAGCTCGCGGAGATAACTCTTAAACGAGTATAAACTAAGTCCCTCTCAAGTGACAGAGGGCCTCCGCTTGTAGCTTTGTAAGCTCGCGGAGATAACTCTTAAACGAGTATAAACTAAGTCCCTCTCGAGTGACAGAGGGCCTCCGCTTGTAGCTTTGTAAGCTCGCGGAGATAACTCTTAAACGAGTATAAACTAAGTCCCTCTCGAGTGAAAGAGGGCCTCCGCTTGTAGCTTTGTAAGCTCGCGGAGATATCTCTTAAACGAGTATAAACTAAGTCCCTCTCGAGTGACAGAGGGCCTCCGCTGGTAGCGATGTAAGCTCGCGGAGCTAACTCTTAAACGAGTATAAACTAAGTCCCTCTCGAGTGACAGAGGGCCTCCGCTGGTAGCTTTGTAAGCTCGCGGAGATAACTCTTAAACGAGTATAAACTAAGTCCCTCTCGAGTGACAGAGGGCCTCCGCTTGTAGCTTTGTAAGCTTGCGGAGATAACTCTTAAACGATTATAAACTAAGTCCCTCTCGAGTGACAGAAGGCCTCCGCTTGTAGCTTTGTAAGCTCGCGGAGATAACTCTTAAACGAGTATAAACTAAGTCCCTCTCGAGTGACAGAGGGCCTCCGCTTGTAGCTTTGTAAGCTCGCGGAGATAACTCTTAAACGAGTATAAACTAAGTCCCTCTCGAGTGACAGAAGGCCTCCGCTTGTAGCTTTGTAAACTCGCGGAGATAACTCTTAAACGAGTATAAACTAAGTCCCTCTCGAGTGACAGAGGGCCTCCGCTGGTAGCTTTGTAAGCTCGCGGAGATAACTCTTAAACGAGTATAAACTAAGTCCCTCTCGAGTGACAGAGGGCCTCCGCTTGTAGCTTTGTAAGCTGGCGGAGATAACTCTTAAACGAGTATAAACTAAGTCCCTCTCGAGTGACAGAGGGCCTCCGCTTGTAGCTTTGTAAGCTCGCGGAGATAACTCTTAAACGAGTATAAACTAAGTCCCTCTCGAGGGACAGAGGGCCTCCGCTGGTAGCGATGTAAGCTCGCAGAGTTAACTCTTAAACGAGTATAAACTAAGTCCCTCTCGAGTGACAGAGGGCCTCCTCTTGTAGCTTTGTAAGCTCGCGGAGATAACTCTTAAACGAGTATAAACTAAGTCCCTCTCGAGTGACAGAGGGCCTCCGCTTGTAGCTTTGTAAGCTCGCGGAGATAACTCTTAAACGAGTATAAACTAAGTCCCTCTCGAGTGACAGAGGGCCTCCGCTTGTAGCTTTGTAAGCTCGCGGAGATAACTCTTAAACGAGTATAAACTAAGTCCCTCTCGAGGGACAGAGGGCCTCCGCTGGTAGCGATGTAAGCTCGCAGAGTTAACTCTTAAACGAGTATAAACTAAGTCCCTCTCGAGTGACAGAGGGCCTCCTCTTGTAGCTTTGTAAGCTCGCGGAGATAACTCTTAAACGAGTATAAACTAAGTCCCTCTCAAGTGACAGAGGGCCTCCGCTTGTAGCTTTGTAAGCTCGCGGAGATAACTCTTAAACGAGTATAAACTAAGTCCCTCTCGAGTGACAGAGGGCCTCCGCTTGTAGCTTTGTAAGCTCGCGGAGATAACTCTTAAACGAGTATAAACTAAGTCCCTCTCGAGTGAAAGAGGGCCTCCGCTTGTAGCTTTGTAAGCTCGCGGAGATAACTCTTAAACGAGTATAAACTAAGTCCCTCTCGAGTGACAGAGGGCCTCCGCTGGTAGCGATGTAAGCTCGCGGAGCTAACTCTTAAACGAGTATAAACTAAGTCCCTCTCGAGTGACAGAGGGCCTCCGCTGGTAGCTTTGTAAGCTCGCGGAGATAACTCTTAAACGAGTATAAACTAAGTCCCTCTCGAGTGACAGAGGGCCTCCGCTTGTAGCTTTGTAAGCTTGCGGAGATAACTCTTAAACGATTATAAACTAAGTCCCTCTCGAGTGACAGAAGGCCTCCGCTTGTAGCTTTGTAAGCTCGCGGAGATAACTCTTAAACGAGTATAAACTAAGTCCCTCTCGAGTGACAGAGGGCCTCCGCTTGTAGCTTTGTAAGCTCGCGGAGATAACTCTTAAACGAGTATAAACTAAGTCCCTCTCGAGTGACAGAAGGCCTCCGCTTGTAGCTTTGTAAACTCGCGGAGATAACTCTTAAACGAGTATAAACTAAGTCCCTCTCGAGTGACAAAGGGCCTCCGCTTGTAGCTTTGTAAGCTCGCGGAGATAACTCTTAAACGAGTATAAACTAAGTCCCTCTCGAGTGACAGAGGGCCTCCGCTTGTAGCTTTGTAAGCTCGCGGAGATAACTCTTAAACGAGTATAAACTAAGTCCCTCTCGAGTGACAGAGGGCCTCCGCTTGTAGCTTTGTAAGCTCGCGGAGATAACTCTTAAACGAGTATAAACTAAGTCCCTCTCGAGGGACAGAGGGCCTCCGCTGGTAGCGATGTAAGCTCGCAGAGTTAACTCTTAAACGAGTATAAACTAAGTCCCTCTCGAGTGACAGAGGGCCTCCTCTTGTAGCTTTGTAAGCTCGCGGAGATAACTCTTAAACGAGTATAAACTAAGTCCCTCTCAAGTGACAGAGGGCCTCCGCTTGTAGCTTTGTAAGCTCGCGGAGATAACTCTTAAACGAGTATAAACTAAGTCCCTCTCGAGTGACAGAGGGCCTCCGCTTGTAGCTTTGTAAGCTCGCGGAGATAACTCTTAAACGAGTATAAACTAAGTCCCTCTCGAGTGAAAGAGGGCCTCCGCTTGTAGCTTTGTAAGCTCGCGGAGATAACTCTTAAACGAGTATAAACTAAGTCCCTCTCGAGTGACAGAGGGCCTCCGCTGGTAGCGATGTAAGCTCGCGGAGCTAACTCTTAAACGAGTATAAACTAAGTCCCTCTCGAGTGACAGAGGGCCTCCGCTGGTAGCTTTGTAAGCTCGCGGAGATAACTCTTAAACGAGTATAAACTAAGTCCCTCTCGAGTGACAGAGGGCCTCCGCTTGTAGCTTTGTAAGCTTGCGGAGATAACTCTTAAACGATTATAAACTAAGTCCCTCTCGAGTGACAGAAGGCCTCCGCTTGTAGCTTTGTAAGCTCGCGGAGATAACTCTTAAACGAGTATAAACTAAGTCTCTCTCGAGTGACAGAGGGCCTCCGCTTGTAGCTTTGTAAGCTCGCGGAGCTAACTCTTAAACGAGTATAAACTAAGTCCCTCTCGAGTGACAGAAGGCCTCCGCTTGTAGCTTTGTAAGCTCGCGGAGATAACTCTTAAACGAGTATAAACTAAGTCCCTCTCGAGTGACAGAGGGCCTCCGCTTGTAGCTTTGTAAGCTCGTGGAGATAATTCTTAAACGAGTATAAACTAAGTCCCTCTCGAGTGACAGAGGGCCTCCGCTTGTAGCTTTGTAAGCTCGCGGAGATAACTCTTAAACGAGTATAAACTAAGTCCCTCTCGAGTGACAGAGGGCCTCCGCTTGTAGCTTTGTAAGCTCGCGGAGATAACTCTTAAACGAGTATAAACTAAGTCCCTCTCGAGTGACAGAGGGCCTCCGCTTGTAGCTTTGTAAGCTCACGGAGATAACTCTTAAACGAGTATAAACTAAGTCCCTCTCGAGTGACAGAGGGCCTCCGCTTGTAGCTTTGTAAGCTCGCGGAGATAACTCTTAAACGAGTATAAACTAAGTCCCTCTCGAGTGACAGAGGGCCTCCGCTTGTAGCTTTGTAAGCTCGCAGAGATAACTCTTAAACGAGTATAAACTAAGTCCCTCTCAAGTGACAGAGGGCCTCCGCTTGTAGCTTTGTAAGCTCGCGGAGATAACTCTTAAACGAGTATAAACTAAGTCCCTCTCGAGTGACAGAGGGCCTCCGCTTGTAGCTTTGTAAGCTCGCGGAGATAACTCTTAAACGAGTATAAACTAAGTCCCTCTCGAGTGACAGAGGGCCTCCTCTTGTAGCTTTGTAAGCTCGCGGAGATAACTCTTAAACGAGTATAAACTAAGTCCCTCTCGAGTGACAGAGGGCCTCCGCTGGTAGGGATGTAAGCTCGCGGAGATAACTCTTAAACGAGTATAAACTAAGTCCCTCTCGAGTGACAGAGGGCCTCCGCTTGTAGCTTTGTAAGCTCGCGGAGATAACTCTTAAACGAGTATAAACTAAGTCCCTCTCGAGTGACAGAGGGCCTCCGCTTGTAGCTTTGTAAGCTCGCGGAGATAACTCTTAAACGAGTATAAACTAAGTCCCTCTCGAGTGACAGAAGGCCTCCGCTTGTAGCTTTGTAAGCTCGCGGAGATAACTCTTAAACGAGTATAAACTAAGTCCCTCTCGAGTGACAGAGGGCCTCCGCTTGTAGCTTTGTAAGCTCGCGGAGCTAACTCTTAAACGAGTATAAACTAAGTCCCTCTCGAGTGACAGAAGGCCTCCGCTTGTAGCTTTGTAAGCTCGCGGAGATAACTCTTAAACTAGTATAAACTAAGTCCCTCTCGAGTGACAGAGGGCCTCCGCTTGTAGCTTTGTAAGCTCGAAGAGATAATTCTTAAACGAGTATAAACTAAGTCCCTCTCGAGTGACAGAGGGCCTCCGCTTGTAGCTTTGTAAGCTCGCGGAGATAACTCTTAAACGAGTATAAACTAAGTCCCTCTCGAGTGACAGAGGGCCTCCGCTTGTAGCTTTGTAAGCTCGCGGAGATAACTCTTAAACGAGTATAAACTAAGTCCCTCTCGAGTGACAGAGGGCCTCCGCTTGTAGCTTTGTAAGCTCGCGGAGATAACTCTTAAACGAGTATAAACTAAGTCCCTCTCGAGTGACAGAGGGCCTCCACTTGTAGCTTTGTAAGCTCGCGGAGATAACTCTTAAACGAGTATAAACTAAGTCCCTCTCGAGTGACAGAGGGCCTCCGCTTGTAGCTTTGTAAGCTCGCGGAGATAACTCTTAAACGAGTATAAACTAAGTCCCTCTCGAGTGACAGAGGGCCTCCGCTTGTAGCTTTGTAAGCTCGCAGAGATAACTCTTAAACGAGTATAAACTAAGTCCCTCTCAAGTGACAGAGGGCCTCCGCTTGTAGCTTTGTAAGCTCGCGGAGATAACTCTTAAACGAGTATAAACTAAGTCCCTCTCGAGTGACAGAGGGCCTCCGCTTGTAGCTTTGTAAGCTCGCGGAGATAACTCTTAAACGAGTATAAACTAAGTCCCTCTCGAGTGACAGAGGGCCTCCTCTTGTAGCTTTGTAAGCTCGCGGAGATAACTCTTAAACGAGTATAAACTAAGTCCCTCTCGAGTGACAGAGGGCCTCCGCTGGTAGGGATGTAAGCTCGCGGAGATAACTCTTAAACGAGTATAAACTAAGTCCCTCTCGAGTGACAGAGGGCCTCCGCTTGTAGCTTTGTAAGCTCGCGGAGATAACTCTTAAACGAGTATAAACTAAGTCCCTCTCGAGTGACAGAGGGCCTCCGCTTGTAGCTTTGTAAGCTCGCGGAGATAACTCTTAAACGAGTATAAACTAAGTCCCTCTCGAGTGACAGAAGGCCTCCGCTTGTAGCTTTGTAAGCTCGCGGAGATAACTCTTAAACGAGTATAAACTAAGTCCCTCTCGAGTGACAGAGGGCCTCCGCTTGTAGCTTTGTAAGCTCGCGGAGCTAACTCTTAAATGAGTATAAACTAAGTCCCTCTCGAGTGACAGAAGGCCTCCGCTTGTAGCTTTGTAAGCTCGCGGAGATAACTCTTAAACTAGTATAAACTAAGTCCCTCTCGAGTGACAGAGGGCCTCCGCTTGTAGCTTTGTAAGCTCGAAGAGATAATTCTTAAACGAGTATAAACTAAGTCCCTCTCGAGTGACAGAGGGCCTCCGCTTGTAGCTTTGTAAGCTCGCGGAGATAACTCTTAAACGAGTATAAACTAAGTCCCTCTCGAGTGACAGAGGGCCTCCGCTTGTAGCTTTGTAAGCTCGCGGAGATAACTCTTAAACGAGTATAAACTAAGTCCCTCTCGAGTGACAGAGGGCCTCCGCTTGTAGCTTTGTAAGCTCGCGGAGATAACTCTTAAACGAGTATAAACTAAGTCCCTCTCGAGTGACAGAGGGCCTCCACTTGTAGCTTTGTAAGCTCGCGGAGATAACTCTTAAACGAGTATAAACTAAGTCCCTCTCGAGTGACAGAGGGCCTCCGCTTGTAGCTTTGTAAGCTCGCGGAGATAACTCTTAAACGAGTATAAACTAAGTCCCTCTCGAGGGACAGAGGGCCTCCGCTGGTAGCGATGTAAGCTCGCGGAGTTAACTCTTAAACGAGTATAAACTAAGTCCCTCTCGAGTGACAGAGGGCCTCCTCTTGTAGCTTTGTAAGCTCGCGGAGATATCTCTTAAACGAGTATAAACTAAGTCCCTCTCAAGTGACAGAGGGCCTCCGCTTGTAGCTTTGTAAGCTCGCGGAGATAACTCTTAAACGAGTATAAACTAAGTCCCTCTCGAGTGACAGAGGGCCTCCGCTTGTAGCTTTGTAAGCTCGCGGAGATAACTCTTAAACGAGTATAAACTAAGTCCCTCTCGAGTGACAGAGGGCCTCCGCTTGTAGCTTTGTAAGCTCGCGGAGATAACTCTTAAACGAGTATAAATTAAGTCTCTCTCGAGTGACAGGGGGCCTCCTCTTGTAGCTTTGTAAGCTCGCGGAGATAACTCTTAAACGAGTATAAACTAAGTCCCTCTCGAGTGACAGAGGGCCTCCTCTTGTAGCTTTGTAAGCTCGCGGAGATAACTCTTAAACGAGTATAAACTAAGTCCCTCTCGAGTGACAGAGGGCCTCCGCTTGTAGCTTTGTAAGCTCGCGGAGATAACTCTTAAACGAGTATAAACTAAGTCCCTCTCGAGTGACAGAAGGCCTCCGCTTGTAGCTTTGTAAGCTCGCGGAGATAACTCTTAAACGAGTATAAACTAAGTCCCTCTCGAGTGACAGAGGGCCTCCGCTTGTAGCTTTGTAAGCTCGCGGAGCTAACTCTTAAACGAGTATAAACTAAGTCCCTCTCGAGTGACAGAAGGCCTCCGCTTGTAGCTTTGTAAGCTCGCGGAGATAACTCTTAAACTAGTATAAACTAAGTCCCTCTCGAGTGACAGAGGGCCTCCGCTTGTAGCTTTGTAAGCTCGAAGAGATAATTCTTAAACGAGTATAAACTAAGTCCCTCTCGAGTGACAGAGGGCCTCCGCTTGTAGCTTTGTAAGCTCGCGGAGATAACTCTTAAACGAGTATAAACTAAGTCCCTCTCGAGTGACAGAGGGCCTCCGCTTGTAGCTTTGTAAGCTCGCGGAGATAACTCTTAAACGAGTATAAACTAAGTCCCTCTCGAGTGACAGAGGGCCTCCGCTTGTAGCTTTGTAAGCTCGCGGAGATAACTCTTAAACGAGTATAAACTAAGTCCCTCTCGAGTGACAGAGGGCCTCCGCTTGTAGCTTTGTAAGCTCGCGGAGATAACTCTTAAACGAGTATAAACTAAGTCCCTCTCGAGTGACAGAGGGCCTCCGCTTGTAGCTTTGTAAGCTCGCGGAGATAACTCTTAAACGAGTATAAACTAAGTCCCTCTCGAGGGACAGAGGGCCTCCGCTGGTAGCGATGTAAGCTCGCAGAGTTAACTCTTAAACGAGTATAAACTAAGTCCCTCTCGAGTGACAGAGGGCCTCCTCTTGTAGCTTTGTAAGCTCGCGGAGATATCTCTTAAACGAGTATAAACTAAGT
The DNA here is from genome assembly GCA_037127255.1 of Persicaria tinctoria. Lineage (NCBI taxonomy): Eukaryota > Viridiplantae > Streptophyta > Magnoliopsida > Caryophyllales > Polygonaceae > Persicaria > Persicaria tinctoria. The sequence continues at coordinate 69,788,879 of JBANSL010000007.1, read as the reverse complement.
CCCTCTCAAGTGACAGAGGGCCTCCGCTTGTAGCTTTGTAAGCTCGCGGAGATAACTCTTAAACGAGTATAAACTAAGTCCCTCTCGAGTGACAGAGGGCCTCCGCTTGTAGCTTTGTAAGCTCGCGGAGATAACTCTTAAACGAGTATAAACTAAGTCCCTCTCGAGTGACAGAGGGCCTCCGCTTGTAGCTTTGTAAGCTCGCGGAGATAACTCTTAAACGAGTATAAATTAAGTCTCCTTCTCGAGTGACAGGGGGCCTCCTCTTGTAGCTTTGTAAGCTCACGGAAATAAAACTAAGCCCCTCTCGAACGAGGAATATGTATGTGAAACATGTGCATATGATGCATCATTATCGAACCCCAGTTTAGTCACGACTTAACTGAAATTCGAGGAGCTGTGATGATGCCCAAAATATAAATAATGATATTAACATATAAATAAGGTTCCCCGCTATATAAATAGAGCCTTATATACAGGATGCTAAAGGGACGAAAACGAGCATTCGGGTACAAGGCATCCGCGGCTAAGAAACTATCCGCGGATCAGTCAACCCGACCAAGATGTGGGAAAACCCACTAGGAAATCTTACCGAAACATGGCGATCATGCCTCCTACACACATGTCATGGCACATGGCAATCATGCCTTCACCACACGTGTCAAGAGGTTAACGACACTTGGCGATAGGTGGACTTGCATGATCGATTACTTGTAGTATAAATAGGAGGGCGAGGTCTCATTGACAGAGGTCGGAAACTGGAATCGGATGAGGCTTAGGCCGGATTCCCTGGCCATGAGCCCCCTTCTCAAGCGGGATAAGTCTCGGCTAGACCGACATTTGATGGAGCCTTACAGGGAGGACGGTTGTCCGCGAGTAGCTTGAGCTCGGATCGGCACAGGTTGGGTACGCCGACGGTAACCTCGTCGCGCGTCTCAGGTAAGCCCGATCGTCTGAGCTCGCCCGCGTCCAACTGGATCCCGGAACCCGCCGACACGGGATTCTGAAAATCGGGTTTCGTCAGTTTTCATTCTAGTAACAACAAAAGAAACATGCCAAAATAACTTGTTTCCCAGCTTGCTGTAAAAGCAAGAAAGTTCACCATAAAGTACGAAGTAACATACTTTTAGTCATTTGGAAACAACTAAAACTAAATCTTCTAAAACTTACATGTTGTTTATTGCCGTCAAGTTACCCATATATGATGACAAGGTTTTAGCCAGAGCCATATTTGACAGGTTTCTAGAAAATAAAGGACAGTTACTATGAACTCAAACCCTAGAAACGATAGATTGGAATTACAATTCAAAACCTAGAGAGGATCTATAACTCTTGAACTCAAACCCTAAAAACAGTAGATTGGATATCATATACACACTAGAATCATCGGCCAATACATATACAGATCTAAGATGGAAAAGAAGAACATATAAGATCTGTTTGAATAGCTAGCAAACGAATGACAGACAGAGGGCAAACTGGAGTATAATCATCGCCCAATACCCAATTTGAAGAAATCGAAACTATACCTTTCAATCCCGGCGACGAACGAGGTTGAGGATGCGAGAGTCCAGAAGAAGAGATCTCGAGATTTGAGAGATATTCGAGGCTGCGTCGGCGAGACGCCGTGCTCCTGGTGTCGATGTCGGAAGGTAGTAGATGACAGAGCGATTCGGCCTCAAGAGATCTCCAAATCTCAGATCTGGCGTCGAGAGATCTGAAACCCACGGCTAGAGTCGCTGGGTCTGTAGGAGTTCGGGGACTTTGAGAAGAGAAGAGGGTTCGGCGTCAGCGTCGGCGTCTAAGATCTAAAGGGAAGAGATCTAAAACCCGCAGAAAGGAAGAGAACAAGAAACGCGAGGAAGACGAAGGGAGATATGAGATTAAGGGGAGTGGGAGATTAAGAGGACAAATCTACAAGGGAGATGGAGGTCGGGTACCATGGGAGGCGGAGAAACTTCGAAATTAGGTTAGAAATTTAGATCCAGAGGTGGATTTGTGAGGGTGAATATAAGGTCCGGCTTTTATCGGGGCATCTTATAGCTACGGCAACTCTATTGGCGTAGCAAATATTATCTAATTAGTAAATTGGCCACGGAAAAACAAAAGCCGAAGCTACCATCGGTGGCAAAAAGTATCAATTGCCACGGTAAGGCCATGTCGAAGCTACCATCAGTGGCAAATTTAATTTTTTTTTTGTAGTGACAAGACCTGACGTACGCAACACACAACACCGATATATCCCGACAGAACGAAGAAGAAACAACGAAACAATCAACGAAAAAACACCAACCTGTGGAAACACAACACCGAAATGTCCCAGGCACCGGAAAAGATCGAGGTCGTCTACTGCCAACGGGGATAACATGGAGGCTGCGATCAACACCCCCACAATTCCAATATATCAAATTGAATAACAGATTGGAAACAAATGAAAAAAAAAATCCAATTGAAAGGGTTGACTTTAAGGGGAATCAAAACCGAACAAAAATTGATAACGATTCCAATAACGAGAAGGAGGAATTGCCACGCCGATCACTGATTAGGCTCATGAGGATGCCTAATCATGAATTGAACGAGCAATTCGTGAGGAATTCACTCGCCGACGTCGTATTCAAAAGGATTGGGTTTGCTATTCAGAAGGGGTTGGCGGCGCAACTTGTTGCCTGTTTACCATCTATGTATATGTAGTTCAAATTTTCAGTGAATTATATAAGTTAGCAAAAAAAAAAAAAAAAAAACTTGTTTTCTTTTATTTTTGATCGAAATAGAACTAATTTTCTTCTTTTAAGTCTTAATAATTTTCCATTTGGCAAAAAGTAAATATAAAATGATAGCTCTTTTTTTTTGGTCGTCCAATGATAGCTCTTTAGTCTTGCGTATTAATGTGTAAAAAAAGGCTCTACACTAGTAGTACACTCTATGATGCCTTTCCCAGTTTTTGTTTTCAATTGAAAATAACTTTTTTCAAAAAAAAATATCCCATCTTGAATTTAAAAACTAAAACTAGGTTAGTCATTTAGTATTTACATTTTAATTTATGATTTTCCACTAAAAATAAAATTTTGTCATATATTTCTTGTGAATTCTATCATTAAAATTTAGCATTTTGGAGTTACTACAAAGTCGTTAATTTGTGAATTTTAATTGAAAAATAAAAAAATCATCTAACCAAAAACTGACCCAAATCATCCCCAAATTGTGTCAAAATTACATTTGAAAAATATCATGCAAAACAAGGGTAGTGAACTAGTTGAATTGCAACCCGTTAGACATGATGACTAAATTTAAAGTTACTACTACATATTTTTCTGTTTTTTTAACAAATTAGATGAACCCGCTAGATTTATCGAGTCAACGTACTCGTGATCCATCAAGACAAGTTTCCGTGAGATAGAAATGTTAATAGAGAACCAATTAAGTGCAAAGTTGGGAATTAACTAAGAGTTTTAATGAAGTAAACAAACACCCACAACATTATGAAAGAAGGTATAAGACAGAGTGGAAGGAAACACATAAAATGGTGGAAACTCGCATATATAAGGTTTCGTTAAGATAAATTTTGACCGATGAACTCTTCTATCTAGGGATAACACTAATTTTGGTATATTATCATACACGGGATCGGAAAAAAAAAGAAGAAGAATAGACATGGAAAATGTGAAAAACAATCAATGCTAAAAGTAGAAGTCATAACACCTCTGAATGGTATCCATGCAGCAAAAGAACTCATGTATCATAAACTGAAAATTGAACTTCATTAGCTCGTTTAAAGGACTTGGACATGTTCTTGAGAAATTGAAATAATAATACAAACACGCTCCTTCACTTAAATTCAATAGAAGGTATCTCTTTCTTTCATATTACACGTAGGTAATAACAATTCAGTGGTTGATAAGAATGCCCACTTTAGAGTGTGTTTGGCATGGCGTGGGCGTGATGGACGGGGTGACAATTAGTTTTCCGGATCCAGATTAGAGGGTGTTTGGGAAGGGGTGGAGATAGAGAAGATGGGCGGGTTGGAAAATGGGGATTTTCTCCACCCTCGGGAATGAGGGTAGATGTGGTTTGAAAACCACGTATATTGTGAAGGTATTCGAGGCTGGTTTTGTATTTTTTTTTTCATATGATCGATTTATACCATGATTTCTATCATGATGTAAACCCTAATATTAGAAATCAACAATTTTTTTGATGGATCGACAATTATTTTTTTTAGGTCAGTTGATTTTTAAAAGAATTTTTTTTGGATGATTCAACAATTTTTTTTTTTTGATGAATCGGTGTTACGAGGACGAGTTTTATCATGATGTAAACCCTAATTTGATGAACTAACTTTTGTAGTTACAATAATTTTAAAACTTTCTAATCGCTACACGTGGTTACAATAATTGCTTAATATGAACGATTTCCTGTTACTCAGAGTCCAACAATCAATTATGGTTACAAGAATTCGCTAATACAAGAATTCAATGATTAACCAAAGATGATTAAGTAGGGTCGATCGATGATGACTATATATTACAAGAATGTGGCTACAATACATATTGAAATTGCTTACATGAAGATGTGGTTACGATAAATTAGTTACATGAGTTTGGTTGCTATATGAATTAGTTACACGACTGGTACTTGTATAGCGAAGAATTTAAATTGTTTGACAATAATGAAATACAATATTTACATTATATTTTATTCATTGTTTTAAAATAAAATAATTACATGCACTAATGATATTTTAGTGTATTACAATAATGTTATTGTATTAATTGCAAGAATGATATTGTCTTTTATGAACATACGTACTTTATTGCATTATATGAATATTATTGTATTATAAATTGGATTATAATAGTATAATGTAAGAAATTGGATACATAAGTTGATGTATAACTTACATGAATTACACTAAAAAATCGACATACAAATGGAACTACCAATAAAGTAAGATACTTAGTACGATACTTAGTACAACTTAGATAATTAAATGACAATATGAAGAATAACATATGGTTTTCATATGTCTTTTACTTATTCATTTCCTATTCTGCTAAGCTAGCTTATATCTAGGCTTTTATGTAATTTCGGTCCCCTATTTTGGCCTTACTGTAATAAGCCCTTAAGGCGTGTGTAGTGCACGTGATAGGTGAGATGTGGTGGTATATAAACCAAGCTGTCACCTGAGCACTATAGGGTTTTTGGGATCATCAATATGGAGCTTTACTACACATCCGCTTTTGGCTTCTTCCCTTATTTTGCTCATTGAATGAAGTAGTATCGGTTTGAGCATTTATTTTGCTTTGATCTTTGATGTGTCGAGCAGATTAGTGTAGGGATTTCATGTTGTTCACATGGTATCAAAGTTGTAGGCCTTATTTTGATGATTTTTGCTGCGAAGAAAGGTAACAGGAAGGATGTCTATTGAAGGAAACAACTCAGTGCCTAATGTAGGAGGTAACTCAGAGACAGAAACGAGTAATCAAGATAATCTCAATGACCCTTTGTATTTGTCCAACTTAGATCATCCTAGTTCTCAATTGGTAAGGATTCCTTTGATGGAAGCAATTATATGAAATGGAGTAGAGGGGTTATGATGGCATTAGGGGCCAAATGTAAACCGGGGTTCATTACTGAATATTATTGCATTATAAATTGGATTATAATAGTATAATGTAAGAAATTGGATACATAAGTTGATGTATAACTTACATGAATTACACTAAAAAATCGACATACAAATGGAACTACCAATAAATTAAGATACTTAGTACGATACTTAGTACAACTTAGATAAATTATACTTGAAAATTAAATGACAATATGAAGAATAACATATGGTTTTCATATGTCTTTTACTTATTCATTTCCTATTCTGCTAAGCTAGCTTATATCTAGGCTTTTATGTAATTTCGGTCCCCTATTTTGGCCTTACTGTAATAAGCCCTTAAGGCGTGTGTAGTGCACGTGATAGGTGAGATGTGGTGGTATATAAACCAAGCTGTCACCTGAGCACTATAGGGTTTTTGGGATCATCAATATGGAGCTTTACTACACATCCGCTTTTGGCTTCTTCCCTTATTTTGCTCATTGAATGAAGTAGTATCGGTTTGAGCATTTATTTTGCTTTGATCTTTGATGTGTCGAGCAAATTAGTGCAGGGATTTCATGTTGTTCACATGGTATCAAAGTTGTAGGCCTTATTTTGATGATTTTTGCTGCGAAGAAAGGTAACAAGAAGGATGTCTATTGAAGGAAACAACTCAGTGCCTAATGTAGGAGGTAACTCAGAGACAGAAACGAGTAATCAAGATAATCTCAATGACCCTTTGTATTTGTCCAACTTAGATCATCCTAGTTCTCAATTGGTAAGGATTCCTTTGATGGAAGCAATTATATGACATGGAGTAGAGGGGTATGATGGCATTAGGGGCCAAATGTAAACTGGGGTTCATTACTGAATATTATTGCATTATAAATTGGATTATAATAGTATAATGTAAGAAATTGGATACATAAGTTGATGTATAACTTACATGAATTACACTAAAAAATAGACATACAAATGGAACTACCAATAAATTAAGATACTTAGTACGATACTTAGTACAACTTAGATAAATTATACTTGAAAATTAAATGACAATATGAAGAATAACATATGGTTTTCATATGTCTTTTACTTATTCATTTCCTATTCTGCTAAGCTAGCTTATATCTAGGCTTTTATGTAATTTCGGTCCCCTATTTTGGCCTTACTGTAATAAGCCCTTAAGGCGTGTGTAGTGCACGTGATAGGTGAGCTGTGGTGGTATATAAACCAAGCTGTCACCTGAGCACTATAGGGTTTTTGGGATCATCAATATGGAGCTTTACTACACATCCGCTTTTGGCTTCTTCCCTTATTTTGCTAATTGAATGAAGTAGTATTGGGTTGAGCATTTATTTTGCTTTGATCTTTGCTGTGTCGAGCAGATTAGTGCAAGGGATTTCATGTTGTTCACATGGTATCAAAGCTGTAGGCCTTATTTTGATGATTTTTGCTGCAAAGAAAGGTAACAGGAAGGATGTCTATTGAAGGAAACAACTCAGTGCCTAATGTAGGAGGTAACTCAAAGACAGAAACGAGTAATCAAGATAATCTCAATGACCCTTTGTATTTGTCCAACTTAGATCATCCTAGTTCTCAATTGGTAAGGATTCCTTTGATGGAAGCAATTATATGACATGGAGTAGAGGGATTATGATGGCATTAGGGGCCAAATGTAAACTGGGGTTCATTACTGGAGAATGTGCAAGGCCTGATGATGGAGGTATTGATTTACTGAGATGGATCAGGGCAGACTTCATGGTTAGATGCTGGATCTTGAATTCCATGAACAAGAGTATTGCTGAGGGTTTTATGCTCATGGATTCTACAAAGCAGATGTGGGATGAGATTGTTGAGAGATTTGGACAAACCAATGCTCCCTTGATTTTTCAAAGTAGGAGGAAATTAAACAATATACACCAAGGGAGTATGACTCTAGGAGAGGTATATAATGCTCTCAAGAAGCATTGGGATGAGCTGCAAGTGTTGGAAAGGATACCCGAGTGCTCATGTTACATGTTGGAAATGATACCCTTGGATGACAATGATACAACTGACAGGAATGGGAATGAAGGACATATGGACAAGAGGATGAAATGCAAGAGTTCCAGTGAGAATGCTGTCTTTCAGGAAGTGATGAAGAGGATGAAATGCAAGAGTTCCAGTGAGAATGCTTATGCCAATTCACTTTGCAGGTAAAGTTTCCTCTTCAATTCTTGATTTAAATTGCAGTAAAGGGTGAGGCCTAGAATGAATTGTTGATACTGAAGCAAGTGATCATATGATTTCTTATGATCATGCTCTATATGATAAGGTCAGGCTTGATAAACCAGTACTTATAGGGTTGCTAGATGGATATGTGAAAACTATCAATGAGATGGGAAAATTCGAATTGACAGACTCTGTGTATCTTGATGGGGTACTTTTGGTACTTGGATTCAAACATAACTTGCTTTGAGTGGGAAAATTGCTTGATGATAATGATAAGTTGATATCAGTATTCACACACAGTTCATGTTCTATTCAGGACCCTGAGGCTAGAAGAATTTTTCTGACTGGAAGAAGAAAACATAGGCTATACAAGGTTCTTATAGATGGGTAGGCTAAGGACTGGAAAGGATCGATGGAGAAGAGAAGATGTTTTTCAGAATGAAATTTTATTTCCTGAAGTCTTTTGTAATAAAGCTAGCAGTAATCTAGACATCACTCATGCCAGACTTAGGCATACATCAGTTTCTAAAATGAGACATTTGCATCTTTTGAATGAGACAGATATGAGTAGTGTTCATTGTGAAACATGTGCATTGTGCAAGCATCACATATGCCCTTTGAGATAAATAGGAAGAATAACATATGGTTTTCATATGTCTTTTACTTATTCATTTCATATTCTCATAAGCTAGCTTATATCTAGGCTTTTATGTAATTTCAGTCCCCTCTTTTGGACTTAATTACTATAATAAGCCCTTAAGGCATGTGTAGTGCACGTGATAGGTGAGCTGTGGCGGTATATAAACCAAGCTGTCACCTGAGCACTGTAGGGTTTTTGGGATCATCAATATGCAGCTTTACTACACAGCCACTTTTGACTTCTTCCCTCATTTTGCTCATTGAATGAAGTAATATTGGGTTGAGCATTTATTTTGCTTTGATCTTTGATTTATCGAGCAGATTAATGCAGGGATTTCAGGTTGTTCACAGACAACAAATGGAATCTCCCCTTAATATATACCTAAGGGCTAAATCATAAACCGTAAGAGCTAAAACATTATAAAAAAACATAACTCATTAAGAAAACTCACCATAATTGTATACTCATTGTACCTTGGGTTAATTTACAATAGGATTATTTACAAGAATATCATATACTCATTGTACTCTAGTTGTTGTAACTTATTTAAACCATAATTATAATTCTTGAAACGTACCTTGCGTATTTGTAATTAACATTATTTGAAACCACATGTTACACTCTTTTGTGAGCTATTGAAACCTATTGTGTGTGCTTAATTATTCGTAACCTATTAAAAACTTAATAACGAAGTTAGTTATGATACCAATTAGGTACACAAATTAAATATTTAGTTAGAAGAATTAAATCATACAATAAATTAGTTACAATAATGTGATTGTGATGATTACAGTTATGCATACAAGAATTAAGGACGGTTACACGAAGTTAACTACAATTCAAATTTAGTATTGTATTTTACTATTTTTTACAAATTAGATGAACCTACCAGATTTGACACAAGTCGACTTGTGATCCATCTCTGTAAGATAGAAGAGTTCGTAAAAAAACCAAATGCAAAGATGGAAACAGCTGGCCGGTTAAGAGTTTTCAGATGAAGGAAAAACGAACACCCACAACGCCCGAAAGAAGGTATAAGATGAGGGGGGCAACCTCTCAAATGAGGGGGGCTCCTTGTGCGCAGTGAGCACTGGTCTTGGCCTCTGTGATCCGTTGAGTCACCATGATTTACCTCCTCTCACAATCCCCTTCGGGCTGGGGGTGAGGGGCGCCCGGGGTGAGCGTCTTCACCTTTTGGAACAAGGTATAAGATATAGTAGAAGAAAACGCAAATTGGTGGAAACCCGGCCAAAGATTCGTTAAGATAAATTTTGACAGCAAGTACTTCCTCCCGTTGTCTCCGTTGAACTTAACGAGTTAAAAATTGAACTTTCATATATAAACAAATTGAGTTCACTACACACATCATACAAAATACATTAATGTAGTCGATCAAACCAACAAATATATATATTTTTCATACAATTTTATGAAAATTAACTTCTTTTTTATCATTCTTCCATCTCTCTCTAAATCTTTATCTTAGTATAAAATTAATGTATAAAATATTTTTTCAAAATCCCATTAAAATATTTCTTCAAACAAGCGTGGAGCAAGTAGAGGTTGATGGATCAAACAAGGAAGGAAGCAAGTATTTCCTCCCGTTGACCCCATTGGCGTTGTAACTGGCCCCGTTAGCCTCGTCCACTAGCAGCTGCCCCGGGTAGCCCGGGTAGGCCCCTTTCCCATACACCCCCGGGCACGCCGTGGCTGCCTCCAGAGGAGCCTCTTTCGGACCCTGGTAGTACCCGTTTCCAAACGGGTTGGTCACCGTCCCTGCCAACAGGCTAGCCAGGTTGATCACCATCCCGTCCAGGCCCACATCGTTATTGGGGGCCACCAGGGGCGGGCCCTGAGGGCCGTAGATGGGCTGGTGGAAGGGCCACGCGCACTGCCCGGGGCACTGCTTGCCCGAGTTCCCAACCCACACGTACTGGCTCCTAGTCGCCGCGGTCGATCCGTGGGTCCCACACCTGCTCGAGCAGAAACCGTCAACCGCCACGTCATCCGCCGTCAAAACCACGTTGACTGAGTTGACTCCGCCCTTGGAGGCGAGGGCCTGCACTTGCTCAAGTGTGAGTGATTTGCCGACGGAGTAGCTCTCGTCGACGAGTTGCTTCCCCAACGAAACCGAGAGAGGAGATGAAGCGGAGGGTGTGTGATCGGCCGGCCGGGGGTATAGCTTGGCGACGGAGTCCCACCACGCAGTGACCGATGGTTGGGCTTCGCGTTGCGAGGGGGAGAGGGAGGTGATGAAATCGGCGACAATTGCCCGCTGGGCGGGCTTGAAGGCGCCGTACCATATGAGGTTGATGGAGTAGCGGCCGCGGAGGAGGGGGCCGTTGTGGTACTCGAACGACATCGAGTCGGATTGATGGGACTCAGTGAGTTGCCGGGAGGCGAAGGACGATGAAAAGAGAGCCAAAAAGATACCGATTTGGATAACAAGGGGAATCGAAGTAGAAGAAGAGATTGCCATCTCTGTATACACAAAAATAATTTCTTTCTTCTTATAATTAAATTTAAATGATTGAAGATGGAATGATGGATGATCTGAAGATGAGGTTTGGATGGAGATATATATAGGAGTGGAAGTACGTAGCAAAGCCACATTGCATCTAACAACGAAGGTTCTCGATACGATACAAGTATATGTATATACTAATATAATAATGGATGAAGTCAAATTTGGGTTTCGATCGATGTTTTAATAATTGAATAACAATTTGTGGAATGACAGCTACTCATACTTCACAGTACGGACTACGGATGTAAAATCAAATGTCTGGATTAAACGTGTACGTGTTCGGGTTTGGATCTCATATTTAATTAACGGAAATTTTACGTGGTACCCCTGAGGTAAAGCATATTTCACGTGGTGTACTAAAGTTTGACATATTTCATATGATACTCTTAAGGTTTTTTAATTTTTCACCGCGTGCCCCTCACTCAGTTCTGTTAACATGCTCCGTTAAAAAAATTAAAAGAAAAATGAAATTAAAAAAAAAAAGAGCGATGAATTGATTGAGGAGTTCCCGGTGTACGGAGTACGGGAGTACGGACTATTGGAGGGAGGAAAAGGGTTTGCGAGAGGGTGGGTGTACGCTGTTACAACCTGTGGTGACGCCGGTGGAGGTAAGTTTTCTTCCCTACTCAACTGATTAGGTTTTTTTTCTCCTTTCGAATTGGGGGTTTTGGGTTGAATTGTAGTTGGAGGATCAACGAATTGGGGTTGGATTGCAATTTTCTTCTTTAATCTGATTTGGGAATTATGGAGTGCAGTCTTTAAATTGGGGTTCATCTGTGTTGTGGGATTGCAATCGGGGGTTTCGGGTTGAATTCCAAAGTTTTCCTTTTTAGATGAAATATGGGTTTCAACTAGTAGATTGAAACTCGAAGGAGTATTAGGTTGGGATTGTTGGATGATAAGATAATTTGGAAGTGGATTCATCGGCTTAGTGACTACCTGTTCTGAACAAAGACATGAACAAGAACAAGGGGAAACAGAGAGAAAGAGGGAGAAATGAGAGTGATCAAAGAGGGATATGTTGTGCAGCCACTAGTTAATTAGTCTGTTATTGGATTGTGCAAAGAACATAGATCAGATAGTATTTTATGTTTCTCTTGGTGCATTGGTACAAACCCTCTACAATTTTCTTCCGAGAGAGACAGGCACATAGTGGAGGTGGAGGTTGCATTGTTGCCTTTGTGAGATATCAAGACAGATGGGTGTATTCTTATGGTTGTATTTCAATTTTTTTGGCCTATTAGCTCAATTGGTAGAGCAATGTGCTTCGACACATAAATGTGGGTTCGAATCCTACATAGGCTATCAATATATTGAGTTGCTATCTTTCTCGAATAATCAATGTACAATTCAGCACTTAAACTATGTTTCAACATTTCCATAAAATTTTACTAACTGATTTTTTTTGGTGAACTTTACACAAAAATTCAGCACCTTCAATTTATAATCTTCAAAGCAACCCAAGATATCATTAGGTACAACAAAGAATGGGTGGAGGGCTTAAGTTTCCAAACTGCACAGGGTCTTTCATGTATGTTAAGCTCCACAATCAATATCATTAGCTACAACAAGAAGAGACAAGCAAATCAGAAGAAAACCTGTTGTATAAAATTTGACAATAAAGCATCTATTTTTAAGGGTGCTAATGCAAAAGCTCCATAGCAAACCTTAAGAATTCCAGCTACTTTTAAGAAGCCTAATTTGATAGCTACTTCTAAGAATGAAACTTCTCATTTGCACCTTCGTTGTTACTCAACTGCATTACCTTTTCATTATACTAATTATCATTTAAAAAAACTTGTAGCCTACGTGGGATTCGAACCCACGTCTTATGTGTATTGAACCACATTGCTCTACCATTTGAGCTAATAGGCCTAAAATATAAATATTTACATTGGCAAAGTGATGAGGCTAGACAAAGCATAAGTTGAATCAGATTGCTAAAAACGCTAAATAAAATCCATGTTAGCTATTGCAACATAATCCATCATTGACGACTTTTATCAAGAGAATATCTAGGGAGCCACATGTTTGGAGAGCAAGATTAGCCGATCCTTTATATTTCTCTTTCAATAGAGTAGATTTCTATTGTTATCTAATCAAAACTTTATTGAATCAAATATCACAAAATCATGAAGAGTTTTCTTTGACACAATCCCATGTCTACAAGATATTGGATGATCAAGAGGTGAAAACTAGTATATAAGGCACTAGGCCTTCGTGTGTGTGTTTTGTCATTATTTATGTGATACCCACTCTTAGCTCTATCAAATATCTCATAAGATAGTAGCTTAATTAGTCCTCACAACTCTAACCCCACAAGGAAGCATCAAGCATATAAATCAATCGAAGGGAACAATGGACAACAATACAACATGCTCCATTATGTACTGAAGGCCTATATATCTTTCTTAAATGGATCAGTCCTCATGAGACAGTAGTTCAGTATGTACCGAAGGCCATTATATCATTCTTATATATCATATACCAAATTAAAGGCCTATATAAGTTCCCCTCAACATGATTCTTCCGCCTATATATCTTTCTTATATGTCAAATACCTCATGAGACAGTATGAAATGTGAAGACCACCCATTGCTGCCTTGTATCACAGTAGCTCATTCTTGTCAACTATAAGCATACAAATCAATTCAGAGGGGAATAATGTCAATCCCTAATTCGCAATCTTTAAATCCCTAAATCAAAATCCATAAATTACACCCACAAATAGAAATCAAAATCCCAAAATCAACAATTTCTATCTATAAATCCCTAAATTATGCTTCATACATAGAAAATCAAAGAAACATGAATACCCCAACCCTAGAAGTTCACTTACCAGCAATCGCGTTCGACTCATAACCACCTATGTCGACCTCGACATTCGCCTTTGATTTCGTTGGAGTCGTGCACCATCGGCGTCGCAATCGGCTCCACCGGCGTCGGGTCTTCAAGAATTGTCGATCTCCTCCCTCCTCACGGACCTCACTTCTCTATCGTGAATCACCTTTGCCATCTGTAGAAAGAAACCTGTATTCTTTTTTTTTTTTTAAGAAAAACTTAACGTTGATGGTTAAATAATAAACGGAAGGGCACGCGGCGAAAAATTAAAAAACTTCAGGGGTACCATACGAAATATATCAAACTTTGGTACACCACGTGAAATATGTCTTACCTCAGGGGTACCACGCGAAATTTCCGTTTAATTAATTACCGCATATGCATTTTTGGTCTCGAGTTTAGTCGAGTTTCAAATTGGCATTGTATATTGTGTTGTTGTAAGGTCCGTTGATAATATTCGGTAGTTCATTAATGTATATTATAATTATTTTTATTTATATAGAATGACAATTCAAGTATAGAGATTTATTATACTCCCTCCGTTCAAATATGTAATATCATTTACTTTTCGGCACGTAGTTTAAGGAGCTAAATACTATATGAAATATTAATTTTTTAAAATTATTTTTTTACATTCTAATACTTATTAATAAAAAGTGTTATAATGTAAAAAATTAATTTTAAAAAAATTAATATTTTATATAGTATTTAGCTCATTAACCTACGTGCCAAAAAGTAAAAGATATTATATTACCGAACGGAGGGAGTAATTGTTTTCCAATCCTTTCTTCAATTCTGCCTCTATGTCTTTATATTGTTGTCCATTTTCTCTATTTTGTCCTGTTTCATTCGCCTCAATTTGGATTACCTGATCAGGGGCGGATCCTGGACCGTCGTTTCGGGGATACTTAAAGGTAAATTTTTCATCATTCCGAGAATGTTTAAAGGTAAAAAAAAAATTCTTTTGTAATTTTTTCCCCGGGTTGGGGATGCTTGACGGAAAATATATAGAAATTAACACTATTTTTTTTTTTTTTTTTTTTTTTTTTTTGGGGATGCTTGAGCATCCCTAAGTGAACAAAGGGATCCGCCCCTGTACCTGATAGTCAGTACTCAAGATCTTGTTATTGTTTTCGAGGGTTTCAGATGAGTTTTGGGGTTTGGAAGGACAATGGTTTGGCTTGGAGAAGCGTTCGCGGGTTGATGTGCTTTGTTTTTTCTTGTTATGATGCAAGCTTCCTGTGAATTGTGGTTGATTTGTTGTGCTCAAAGACGTCATGGAATTGCGATTGACGTCTGATGGCTCTGCGGAGTCCATAATATGAGATGTCTACTGTAATCTCCAGAATTCTCTGTGTGTGTCTACCTTTGACTAGTGGATTCAATTCCTTTGTTGTTTGACCTTGTTTTACAGTGTAGGTTAGCTTGCACGCACGTTTCTTTTATTTTTACATTTTCCTTTCGGTCAGTTGCTTCATGTTATTTTTATTATGTCCATCATTTGCTTCTGTTAATTGATTCTAGTTGTACACAATTGTTAGTCTATCTATCGGCACGTTCGGTCTCTCAGTTTCGATCTCTAGGCTTGTGTAGATAATCGAATTTATTTCCACGTAGCCAACTCGGTTAATTAGTTTATCTCAGTTTGAGCAAATAAAAAAAAAATTCAAAGGTTTTTCATCTATAGTTTTGATTGTGATAGTTTTCTAAAATGTAGAAATGGATTGGATTAGGATTTGAATAGATGTCTGATTTGTGGGGTTGGTTAATCGAGGGTTTATCAAGTTTAGTTGGCTATATTTGAAAGAGGAATTTTTGGTGGCCATAGGCCAGCTGGTGGGTGTGATATATAATTAAAGAAATTATATGTGTACGTACCTAATTTGGACTTAAAAAGAACAAAATATATGGATGGATATGCATAGGTTTATAGTCATATTTAATTAGCTATTTGATTAGAGTGGTCTATTACTGTGCGTGTTTAATAAATGCCAGTGACTGGTACGTTTGTCTCCTTTCGATCATTAAAAGCCTCGATCGACTGGATTTGGCTTCCCTACTTGCGTGTGTATTTCTCTATTTTCATGTTAAGTTTGTTAGATAGATTATATGTATAGGCACAATTACCTAATTAGGTGTTGGAATTACAATTGAGGATCAAGTTCACACACACACAATTCACATACACCAGCAGTTAAACTTGGATACAGAACACACACACAAGGAGAACTAACACGGCACACATTCAACAACAGCCTCACACCTTTCATTGATTAGAAAATTGAACTACATACTCCATACACATTGATAACTGCTCTACCACTAATTTGAGCACTACACCACTAACATATAATTGCATAATTGCGGTCTTACAACACACACTTAAACATACTTCCTAACTGTCATACTAACAGCTAGTCCTACTTACATCATAACATACTTGCTAATCTAACATGACATAGAATTTGATTACATTTTAACACATCCCCTTAATTCAAATTCTCTTACTCCAATCTTCTCTAAGAAGAACATATGCTTAGCACAACTCAGAGACTTTGTAAACAAATCAGCATGTTGCTCATTTGTTCCACAAAATTTAAGCTTCACCTTGTCTTGTGCAACTAGCTCTCTTATGAAGTGATGATGCACATCAATGTGCTTTGTCCTGGCATGAAAGGCATGATTCTTGGTCATGGCTATGGCCGACTTGTTATCACACCACACTTCCACTACTTCTGTGTGATCACAACGCTAGTCCAACATCAACTTCTTTAACCACAGAGCTTGTCTCACAGTTGCTCCAGCTGCAACATACTCAGCTTCAGAGGATGACAAGGCCACAGTATCCTGTTTATTTGAACTCCAAGTCACAGCCCCTGAACCAAACCCAAATACTGAACCAGAGGTACTTCGTCTGTCATCCAAGCAGTCGCCCAGTCACTGCCAGTGTAACCCATCAACTTGAACTCCTTGACACTCTCATACCAAATGACAAACTTTAGAGTTCCTGCCACATACGTTAGTATCCTCTTAGCAGCACCTAAGTGTTGCCTTGTAGGATTGTGCATATACCTTGAGACCACATTTACACTATAAGCTATATCAGGCCTTGAATGTGTAAGATAATTTAGGCCTCCAACAAGACTTCTGTACAACTTCTGATCTGCTGGCTCAGTCCCATCACTTCTCTGCAGCTTCTCATTTGAATTCATGGGTGTTTGAGCCACATGACAATCCTCCATTTTAAACTTCTTCAACATATCCCTTGCATACTTCTCTTGACATAAGAATATGCCTTCCTTTCTTTGCTTCACTTCGAGCCCAAGAAAGTACTGTAACAAATGCAGATCAGTCATTTCAAACTTGCACATCATGGCTTGCTTGAACTCTTCTAGCATATCTGGTGAGGAAGTGAAATAAATTATGTCATCAACATAAAGACACACCACCGGCCAGTCATTCTTCTTCTTGCTCTTCTTTTTCACATATAAGGTGGGCTCACTCTCACTTCTTTCAAACCCATTCCTTAAGAAGAACTCGTCAATTTTACTGTACCAAGCCCTTGAAGCTTGCTTTAAACCATAGAGTGCCTTTTTCATCTTGTACACCTTCCCCACCTCACCAGATTTGACAAAACCTTGAGGTTGTTCCACAAACACCTCTTCCTGCAATTCACCATTGAGAAAAGCAGATTTCACATCTAACTGAAAAATTGGCAAACCCCACTGTGTTGCTAGAGCCAATACCACTCTAACTGTTTCAAGTCTGGCCACTGGTGAGAAAGTTTCCTCAAAATCCACTAACTCTTGTTGTGCATACCCCTTTGCTACCAGTCTTGCCTTGTACTTCTGAACACTCCCATCTGTATTATACTTGGTTCTAAATACCCATTTCAAACCTATAAAATTCTTGTCTGAAGGTAAGCTAACCAGCTCCCAAGTATCATTTTTCTGTATGCACCTCATCTCTTCCTTCATTGCCAATTGCCACTGCTTTTCTGTTTTAGCATCTTCATAACCTTCTGGATCAGATGCAAGCAAAGAAAATTCACATCTCACACTCTTATCATAGACATCTGCCAATGATATGAATTTCCTAGGAGGTGACTCATCTGATGAGCTTGAGGGAGATGAGTGACTACTGCTTGAAGCACTTGACTGATGCACAGGAGTTGCTGGTGAGCCTTGACTATGATCATCATCATCCATACTTTCAGTCTCAGCTTCAGTGCTTGAACCATCCACAACCATAGGTCTACTTGCACTTGAGTTAGCTGTATCATTTTCCCGTTTCCATTCAATATCTTCATAAAAAATCACATTCCTACTTATGACAGTCTTGCCACTTGTAGGATTATACAACTTATATGCTTTTGACTGTAAAGCATATCCTATGAAAACACACTTCTCAGCCTTTTCATCAAGCTTTTGTCTCAAATTCACCAGTGCATATGTAATACATCCGAACACTCTCAGATGACCCACTCCTGGCTTCTCTCCTCTCCACACTTCATGTGGAGTCATGTCTTGCACTGCTTTAGTTGGTGAGATGTTCAACAAATAAACACCTGCTGCTACAGCTTCACACCAAAATGTATTAGGAACATTCTTTGCTTTCATCATGCTCCTTGCCATCTCTACCACTGTTCTGTTCTTTCTTTCAGCCACTCCATTTTGCTCAGGAGTGTAGGGTGCAGTCATCTCTCTTCTAATTCTATGCTCATGACAGAAATTACAAAACTCCGTTGAAAGAAACTCTCCACCACTGTCTGTTCTCAGTGCCTTCACTTTCTTTCCCAACTGATTCTCAGCAAACACCTTGAACTTCTTAAAGTTCACAAAGGCCTCTGACTTGAGCCTTACAAATGACACCCAGCTTAGCCCGCTGAAGTCATCTGTAATGAGGAGAAACTATTTGCTGCCTCCCATTGATTCAACCTGCATAGGACCACAGAGATCTGCATGGAGTAGCTCAAGGCACTCACTTGCTCTCCAAGCTGAACCACTAGGAAAGGAGCCTCTGAACTGCTTTCCATAGACACACCCTTCACAAAACTCTAGATCCTCAACTTTAGGCAAACCTTGAACCATGTTCTTAGTACTCCACATCCTCATACTCTGAACATTCAAGTGTCCATATCTCTGGTGCCACAGCTGAGTTTCATCACCTTCTTTAGCAGTCATTGCTCTACTCATATTTGAAGCAAGATCAAGTGGAAACATCTTGTTCTTAGTCATTGATACACTCACTACAATATGACCACTTTTCCTTTCCCTGACCACACAAGAATCATCCTCAAACAATAGAGAATAACCTGTCTGCTGTAGCTGTCCAACACTTAGAAGATTATGAGCTAGACCTGGTTCAAACTGCACATTAGTCAACACCTTCTCACTGCCTTGCACAGTTTTGATTGCAACAGCCCCTTTGCCTTCAACTTGCAATACTTTGTCATCACCAAGTCTCACTTTACTCTTCTTTGACTCATCAAGCTCCTTGAATAACTTCCTAGAGGTAGACATATGATTAGAGCACCCACTATCTAGATACCACATGTCTTTCATAGACTCTACAGTTGAGGTTAAGGCCATGAACAGTGGCGGAACTAGACTCCCGATAATGAGGGGGCCGAAATTTTACATTATTCTTTTTGTTTATCAAGCACATTTTTTTAAAAAAAGTATTAAAAAGGTAATAAATCTGTAGTTTAAATATGCAATTTCTTTATGAAAAATAAAAAAAAGGGGGGGATATACTTAAAAAATGAGGATTTTTTTATCATAAATAAAAGTGTTTCAAAAATTTTTCAATTTTTTTTATAAAATTATAGTTTACATGTTTAATTTCTTTCAAAAAAATTGGTAAAAACAAAAATTGAAGGCATACTAAAAATTTCTTGAAAAAATATTTTTTGTTTATCATAAAAATGTATTGAAAAAACTATAAAATGTTAGTTTAAATGTTTAATTTAAAAAAAAACATGGATAAAGAAATTTGCCCAAACTATAGGTAGGAAGGCTTGAAGCTCTAATCTCTAAATTAATTAAAGGTTACTCTTTAGGCATTAACAACTAAATTATTTATTATTTTACTCTTTCATTATTAATAATCATATATAATTACCTATACAAATAATACTAAATATATAATTAGATATGTTACAAAAATATTTGTGGGGGCCAGGGCCATCCCTGGCCACCAAAGTGTTCCGCCACTGGCCATGAACAACCTATCCTCAGTTCCCACATTCTCTGAGTAATTTGTTGGTTTGCTTTCATTCTCTTGCTTGTCCCAGCATTGAGCCTCTTTATGACCATATCTCTTGCAGTAGTAACATTTGATGTTACTTTTGTAGGATCTTGAGTCACTGCCTTATCCTCGGCCAGACTCTCTCCCTTGATCTCTTCCTTGCTCACTGCCTTGACCTCTTCCTTAGCCATTTAAACCTCCTCTTCATTGACCTCTACCACCACGACCTCTCCAACTCCCTCTACCTCTACCTCTGTAGCCTCCTCTACTTGAAGAGCTATCACCTTTACTCTTGGAAGTTTCTTCCTTAACCTGAAGCAACTTCTCATTTTTAACTTCACTACCTCTACTGAGCCTATCTACATGAGCTTGTAGTGAACTGGCTAATTCTTCAAACCTGTAGGTAGAGAGATCTTTGGACTCCTCTATGGCAGCCACAACATGATCATACTTCTTTGTGAGACTTCTGAGCACCTTACTCACCACCTTCTCAGTGCTCACCTCCTCACCATAAGTTCTCATATGGTTTACCAACCCGGATACACGAGATAAAAAAGTTTGAACTGTTTCTTTCTCCTGCATATTCTAGGTTTCAAAGTCTTTTCTGAGAGCATGTAGCTTCACAGTTATCACTTTCTTGTCACTCATATACTCTTGCTTGAGAACTTCCCATGCTTGGTGAGAGGTTGTTGATGCTGCAATTCTTGGAAAGACTTCATCATCTAAAGCCGACTGAATCGTGAACAAGGCCTTAGAATCTTTCTTTATTTTCTCCCTTAACTGCTGGTCTTGCTCTGAAGGATCTGCATCCTCGAATCCTTGATAACACAAGGCTCCAAATGTCTTGAGATTTGAAGAGAGTAGTCATCTTTCACTAGTACAAATATAGAGGGTGGAGCACGGTAAGTTGGGTACGGTTTTTGACAAACGTGCTTATTTTTTTATTTTAAGCACGGTTTTATATTAAAAGTGTGTTCCCAACCCCAAATTCAACTAAAAGCAACACGCTTTTCCATAAAACCGTTCTCGTTTATTTCTAAAAAAATATTTAGACCGGTTTTCGTGTAAATCGTGCTTAAAAAATCTTAAAACGAACACGGTTTAATTTTGAAAGTGTGTTCCGAAAACCAGATTTGACTAAAACAAACACGCTTTGCAATAAAACCGTTCTCGTTTATTTGTAAAAAAATATTTAACTCGGTTTTCGTGTAAAGCGTGCTTAAAAAAATTACAACGAACACGGTTTAATTCTCAAAGTGTGTTCCCAAAATCAAATTTAACTAAAACGAATGCGCTTTTCTATAAAACCGTTCTCATTTATTTATGAAAATTAGTAAGCTCGGTTTTTCATGTGAAGCGTGCTTAAAAATAAATTAAAACGAACACGGTTTCATTTTACAAGTGGGTTCCCAAAACCAAATTTAACTAAAATCAACACGCTTTTCTATAGAACCGTTCTCGTTTGTTTCTAAAGGAATAATTAGCTCAGTTTTCATGTAAAGCGTGCTTAAAAAAATTAAAACGAACACGGTTTTATAACAAAAGTGTCTTCCCAAAGCCAAATTTAACTAGAGGGAACACATTTTTCTTTTAAAGCGTTCTCATTTATTTTTATAAACCGTTCTTGAATTTTTTTTTTATATTTAATTTTTTTAGTAATTAGATTAAGTAAATGCACAAAGTTACAATAAAATTCCGCAGCTCGGGTGACAGGAGTGTAAAGTGGACGAATTCAGTTTGAGGGTGCAAGAGGTCTTGAGTTCGACTCTTGGTTCGAGGGTGCAAGAGGTCTTGAGAGTTGAGAGAAATATGAAAGAACACACTTTTTATTTAAAGCGTGCTTCGACTCTTGGTTCGAGGGTGCAAGAGGTCTTGAGAGTCGAGAGAAATATGAAAGAACACATTTTTTATTTAAAGCGTGCTTACAAAAATATGAAAGAGCACACTTTTCTTTTAAAGCATTCGTATTATTAAGCACGGTTTGAAAAAAAGTGTGCTAAAACTTTTTTTAGCACGCTTCAATTCAAGCGTTCTTATAATTGGTCGTATGACAATTTTAAGAACGCTTCAATACAAAACCGTGCTTAAAATATGGGATCACGGTTAAATAGTAAGAGCAAGCCCAACAACTTTGGTAAAAAATCTCTAAAATAGAGATTAAAATGTCAAAATCTCTATAAAAAAATCACTCCAACTCCAACAACTTCTCTATTTTACAGATTTTTACATTTATTAAAAACTATAATCAATAAATGAATTTATTAAAGATATTTAATTCTACATTTCTAAAAACTTAATTTAAACTTAAATCTAACATTTAACCTCACATTTGTTGGTGAACTATTATATGTTACCCATATTCTTGCATGATATCTTAATTTTTATTATTATTATTATTATATTCTCATGTGATATTTTTTAAAAACAAAATCTAGTGATAAATTTGATATTTATTTTTTAAATGGTATTAATATTAAATTTAGATTTTTACTATAAAAGTTATCATAAAATTGGATAAAATATAATTCAAACTTAATCTTACTATTTTCAGTTAGTTTATATATATTTTATTATAAATTAGATTAGTTATTAGTCATATATGATTAATTAATTAAATTAATTAACTAATAAGGCTTAATTTATAATTTATAAAAAGAAAATCATTCCAATATGAGTTATGAGTTCAAGTGAATATTTTTTGAAGTGAAAATTTTATAGACTAATTTTTTAATGTGAATTTTGTAGCATTAAATTGGATGAAATTAGTTATGCTATTTTATTTATAAAAGTTAACATAGAATTATGATGTTTTGTTCTATCTATATTTATTTAACATAATGAATTTATATATTATATCAAATTATATCAACTTTTTAATTAATTTTTAAAAATAATTATATTTTTATTACTAGTAATTAAGTATGAAATTATATTTTTTTCTTTATTATGGGTGAAAATGTGGGGTTGCATCATTAAATTCTATATAGGGACAAGTGAACATTAAATTATAGAGATCAGCTCCTCTTCCTCTAAATTTAGAGATTTTTTCCCTCTCTCTGTCAATTTCTCTATTTTAGATATGGGTTTGGAGAAGCTGTTGGGGTGAAAAAATTGTCATTTTCTCTAAAATCTCTCTTTTTCTCTATTTTAGAGAAGCTGTTGGGCTTGCTCTAAGTGTGCTTGTTTGGGAGCGCACTCACTATAAGCACAGTACGAGAAGTTTGCTCCCATGCATAAAAAAAGTGTGCTCTGGTCCCCCCTTTTGTACTAGTGTTTAGACCCCAAAAGTGATAATTGATCCCTTTGAACATTGGCAATTGTGGATTGCCAACATTTCCACTCCCATTGTTCTGCATTTTGAGCAAGACACAATGAAATGTTCACACTTGTGTTTCCCTTTGTGTTTATGAACTCACACCACTCTTTCCCTGGACAGAACCCGATTGCAAACTCTTGTTTGCTCTGATACCAATTGTTGGAATTACAATTGAGGATCAAGCTCACACACACACACAATTCACATACACCAGCAGTTACACTCGGATACAGAACACACACACAAGGATCACTAACACATCACACATTCAACAATAGCCTCACACCTTTCATATATTGATTAGAAAACAGAACTACATACTCCATACACATTGATAACTGCTCTACCACTAACTTGAGCACTACACCACTAACATATAACTGCAGTCTTACAA
Organism: Persicaria tinctoria; assembly: GCA_037127255.1. NCBI lineage: Eukaryota > Viridiplantae > Streptophyta > Magnoliopsida > Caryophyllales > Polygonaceae > Persicaria > Persicaria tinctoria. The sequence goes on along the minus strand of JBANSL010000007.1, from coordinate 69,765,114 downwards.
CACACACTTAAACATACTTCCTAACTGTCATACTAACATCTAGTCCTACTTACATCATAACATACTTGCTAAGCTAACATGACATAGAATTTGATTACATTTTAACATTAGGGTTAACTATCTTATACTCCTATATATATTCTAATTATAGCGAAGGCAACCCCAACGGGGATTATTCACTTTGACATGATATATGAGCTTCTAGGATTTCATCAAAATCAACCCTAATTTTTTTTTTCGATCCCTCCCCACATACTCTTCTACCACAGCCGGCCTTCCCTGTCTCCTTCCCTACTGCTGCCGGTCATCTCGCTTCCTCTCTCTCGACTCTCCATCCGGTCGCTGCCTTGATCTGGCCTACTCAGCGCCGCCGGTCACCTACAGTCCACATACACTCGCCGCCCCTTCCCCTCTCCCTGTCCAGTCCCGTTCGTCCCGGAACTCCGGCTTCCTCCACCTCCCGAGAGTCGTCGTCACTCGCGCTTGAGTAGAAGAAGTGTCCCGTGGATTTGATTTCCCGCGTGATATATGTATATATGTTAATTAGCACTTGCTAATTAGGTCGAGCGCAGATTACCTCCGCCGTTTGCAAATTGAATTCTGAAGTTGACGGCCGCAGTGATTTTGGTTGCAATCGAAAGTCAACCTCGGGATTCAAGTCAACCGAGCTACGTGAATTATTTGTTTGAATATAGAATAGTGCGACTTCACAAGAGCTCCACCGAATCGAGTACGTATGACCTTCTACGATCACCAACGACCTCTCGTCGGGATTATCGTCCCTCCAAGTCATTTGTAAAGGGGATATTCCCCTATTAGAGCTCATCCTCAGGGCTACCCGGCCTCTCCCACGAGGCCATACCCGAGTCAACAGGGACTCCTTGGGCCCTCTCCGCTAGGGGTGTGCAGAAAAATCCGACACGACTGACCCGACACGAAAACACGCCGATACGACACGAAAAAACACGAACCGAAAATGACACGACACGAAAATGACACGAACCGATAAAATACGAAAATAAATGGTTCGTCTTCGGATCGGGCAAATCCCGTTATCGGATACCCGACACGAACCGTTTATTTTTTTTTTAATTTAAATATTAAATTTTGATGGATTACTATATTTTATTTGTCAAAGGAGAGACACAAGGTTTGAATTGGTAAGGTGGTAGGCGCTCCGTACCGGATGAGGAGAGGTCAGCTGTTCGATTCGATGCCAATCCACTTTTCCTAATGTATTTAATGTCAAAAGGAGACATGAAATGGAGCTTGCCTAGTTGGTTGTGATGGCTGGGAGTGTGCGAAATGGTTGAGGGTTTGAGTCCCCCAAAAATACCCTTTCATACATTATTTTTCTAAAATAAAATCAAAAAAGAAATTGTTATTTAATTTCTACAGGGTATCCGACCCGGGTACCCGACACGATCCGGGTTATCCGTGTCGGATACCCGACACGAGTATGATCTTACCGGTTCGTGTTAGGGCTGGGCAAAATATGGATCGGACCGGAATCGGACCGGGACCAGACCGGAATTTACGGTCTTTGGATCGGACCGGAACATTACCGTCTGGTCCACGGTCCAATATATTTTCAAATCCGGGTTCCGTTCCAAACCCGGGACCAGACCGGAATTTCCGGTCCGGACCGGAATTAGACCGGAATCTATGTTATGTTAAAAAAAAAAAAAAAGAAGAAAGCAAAGACCTACAGGCTAAAGCTTAATGGAGATGGAGATGCGCCGTTTTCTTATTTCTCATTTCTGCATTTCATTTCTCTCTTTTCTTCTATCGACTTCAGAGTTCAGTCTCACCTTCACCACTCAACACACCAGCCGTCCGACTCGAGGTCCAACTTCCAAGTCCCTCCTCGGCGGTTCTCGGCTCTCGGCTCTCAGTTCTCGGCGGCCCTCTGTTCTCGGCGGCATCCAGAGTCTCCAGACCGGCCCTCTGTTATCGGCGTCTCTCGGCTCTCGGCTCTCAGTTCTCGGCGGGCCTTCTACTCTCCTAACTCTCCTGTCTCAGTAAGTCATCCCGACCCCTTTGAATTTCAATTATAGATCTAGGGTTTTTTGTATATTTTGACCTATTAATGTTTGTTTCCAGTTTATTATGTTGGACCTAACGGATGGAGGAAGCTCTCGGGTGATGATGTTGGAGAACTCCATTACAAGTACTACCCCGTGACAGGCAACAACGTAGAACAAGAAATGGTTGAAGTAGCTACATGAATGGCGGAGTAAGAGGGATTTACAACTGGATCTAAAAAACTCTTGTTTATTTTCTTCGTCTTATAGAAGAAGAGTTCCAATTATCGTACTTTGGGGTTCTTCCTCTGTAATTCTGCTACACAGTTACTACCAACTTTCTAGATTGGCCATGTCTGGTTTCTCTTGTTGACTTGATAATCTGATTGCAATTTCTTATACCTTCTGCCTGATGGTTTGGTTGCCATCTCTTGGAACTGCACCTTTGGCAAAATTGCCAACTATCCCTGCAGGAAGTGACAATCTCTCCAAATTTCTTGACTGTTACAATGAGTTTGTGAGTAAATGTTTCTACCAACAATCAGTTATTATTGGTAGGTAAGACAATATTTTGGATGCAGTGTGAAGTGACTTATTGAAACTTGATTATTTTGTGGTAGAAATGGTCCAAACGGTCTTTACGGTCCGCGGACCGGAAAACCCGGGACCATATTTATCGGTCCCGGTCCGATCCGCGGTCCAAGTTTTCAAAAATTCTGGTCCATCGGATCGGACCGGGACCGGAATGTCCGGTCCGGTCCGGTCCGATCCAGACCGGTTGATCAGCCCTAGTTCGTGTCCGGATCGCCGATTTGGGGTATTTTCTTACCGGGTACCTGACACGATTAACCGTGTCGTGTCGGGTATCCGATACTGAACACCCCTACTCTCCGCACCATCTGGATCAGGCATTAGCAGCAGGATCATCTTCATCGTCTCGCCACAGGCAACCCGCCATCATGACACCTACAGGTGTGCCACCTACCGATCCGAACTGGTACATGGATAGCGGAGGCACTGTGCACATGTCGCACAATCCAGGTATAATTTTTGTCCCTGCTTTTAAGAGCCCTTCTACCTCCATTATTGTTGGCAATGGTGAACGCATTCCTACCTTGGGTCTTGGGCAAACTACATTACGGACCCCTACCACCCAACTAAGCCTTAACAATATCCTCGTCTCTTGCGGCTTAATAAAGAACCTTGTGTCCATTCGTCAACTCACCACATACAATAACATCTCCATTGAGTTTGACCGCTTTGGGTTCGTTGTCAAAGATTTCACAACTGGGGCCCCGCTCATGAGATGTAATAGCGCTGGAGACCTTTATCATGTCACCTCCAATATAAATCCTGTCACCTCTCCTGCCGCAACCAATCTATCGGCAGTTGCTCGATCTGCATCTCTTTGGCATGCCCGTCTTGGTCACCCAGGCCCTCCGGCTTTCGAGTCTTTCATATCCAGACTTATTTCCTGCAATAAAGCCCCTCCCTCCACTAGTTTCCCAGCGTGCCAGGTTGACAAACACACTAGATTGCCTTTTGCCACGTCTTATACTCAGGTGCATGCTCCATTTGACATCATTCATGGTGATCCATGGACTTCTCCCATTATCAGTCATGATGGTTTACCCTATGCACTTGTGTTGGTTGATGCATTCTCTCATTATTTTTAGGTGTTTCTCCTAAAGTACAAATCTGAAATTGTTTTCAGAGTGAACAATCCCCGTTGGGGTTGCCTTCGCTATCATTAGAATATGTGTAGGAGTACAAGATAGTTAACCCTAATTGGGTAATTGGGCCTATACATATAATCTATCTAACAAAGTTAATCTCTAAACAATAATTATGAGAGTACATAGGTACTCCTTATAGGTCGAGCATAGAAGAACACACAGAAGCACACACACTCTCAGCATTTGCATTTGGAGGTTCAGGGGCAATATGGTCATTATAGCTTGTTCAGTTACACACAACAGGATTATAAAAGGGGTGTTTTAGCTAGGCGGGAAGTTAGTTTTCCCAATTGAAACAAACCCAATTTGTTCTTGAATTCAAGGAGAGTTTTCTCCCGGTTTTTCCTTTGGTTCAATTGGTTTGATATCTACATTTACCTTGATTCAATTGTTCAAATGGTATCAGAGTAGGTGAAAATTTGCCAGGGATGGAACCAGAAATAAAATTTGGGATAGGCTGAAATGAAGTATAGAAGGAACAAATTTTCGAGCTGGCAAAAAGGATGTAGGTGGGGAATCGAACCCGAGTGCCCTACATTTAATACATATAAGAATTGCAACATTAACCAACTGCGCTACCCTCTCTTTGTGATACAACCATACTACTAACTACTAATATTCTAAATAATTGGGGCGGGCTGCAGAAAAGCCCATACCACCCCTTCATCCGTGCCTGCGATTTGCTACATCAACTGATCGATTTTGCAGTTGGTGGTGTGAGATCTAAAGTTGTTAGTTTCAGATCCAATTTCTTCTGCTCATTTGTTCTTCGCGCTTGTTGTGAGCGGAATCTGCCATGTTTTACAGCAACTTTTATACCGATTTCTGTATACATTGCATTCATTTGGGTTTAGATAGTACAGAATCTATGTAGTTTATGCTTATTTGTCAAATTATGGAATCTACACCAGTTTCTGTTTAAATCGCAGAAATCGAGGCGTTTACAGCAATTCTACAGAAGGTCGGAAAAGCTCGGAAAAACACTACAGAAGTCCAAGGTCAAAGCAGCAGAACAAGTCTAAGAGACGAGGCTACTCGATCTTGAGTAGGCCTTACTCGACATAGACGAGCCTGTCCGACCAGCTTGGTCGACCAGGCCTGATCGAGAAAGCCAGACAACCCGAGCTCCGGACCCTACTCGACCTCGACAAAGCACTGGTCTAGGTCGACGAAGCCCGACGCCATGTCCGGAGTCAACAAGGAAAAGCTGCCCGAGAAGCCGAGGACGAAGCCGAGGACGACCAGGAGCACTCGCTGCCAGCGACTTGACTCGCTGCAGCGGAAAAGGGACCTCGCTGCCTTGGAAGAAGCCACCCGCTGCCAGCGGAAGAGCCAGCTCGCGGAAGCGGAAGCAACACCCAACCCGACCTCGAGGAGCTCTTGTCGAGGTCGACAAGACTTTGAGCCCAGGTCCGAGCATGTCCGAGCCAGTCGAGTACCCCAACCCGAGGAAGACCATGTCGATGAGCCATCTTAGTCGAGATCGACTACGACTGGTCGAGATCGACGAGCACCAGTGAGCCAACTCCGAGCCACATCGAGCACCAGCAAGCCGAGACGACAGATCCTACTCGGAGTCGACGAGGCCAACTCGAGGTCGACTAGACCCAGCTTCCAGAATCTTCTCAACTTGTGCAGTCCGAGTAGGATTGTAAAAGGCTTTGAATATAGTTTTATGCAATTTAGTTCTTTTCATCAATCAATGTCTTTTGTTGCGATGAGGCGTGAGTAGTCCACCCACTTCTGGGGCTGGGGTGAGCCCGACGGTGGCCATGTGAGGCGATGCGATAAAGGTCAGATCTTTTGTGCAATTCATCTTCTTTCCCTATGAGCATGATTCTTTTGCGAGAGTTGAAGGTGATCCTTGTTTGTGTTATTGAAGCGAAAGTGATCTTAATGCAACTCGGGTTAATTATGTGAAAAAGGGTTAGTAACAATTAGGGTTTATGCGAGAGCCTCTATATATGCCTATTTGTTAATGACGAAAGTTATTTGATGAAAAGCATAATTTTTATGCCTTTATGTGTTGTTTTGCATGGTTATCGTTGTGGTGTTGAAACCCTAGCCTTGGAGGTCTTTTAATATATTGAATTTACTTCGTTTCTCTGAGTTCTGTGTTTCGAAATTCTGCAATTTAAGTTTCTGTCTTTTGCTGTTTTTAGTCGACCTAGAGTAGCATCTAGTCGATCTCGAGGAGAGGGTAGTCGAGATCGAGTAGCTTGGTCTTTGTCGAGTTGCTTTGTTTTCGATTCTGATCTTCTGTTGTTCACTGTGTTGGTCGATCTCGAGTACTGTTTGTCGAGATCGACGAGAGCCTTTGCCTTTATTTGCTGCGTTGTTCTTTGTTTGCTTGCTTTAGTTCCTTACTTTCTGTCTTTAGTTTCTGTCTTTGCTTTTGTTTTTATTGCCCTTGCCGGGTTTATTTGTCTTTTCTGCTTCTGTGTTTTTGTGCTTTTCTGCTGCTGTTGTGAGAATCTGATAGCTACCTGAGAACTGCTGACGTGCTTCCTCGTGGATTCGATCCTGACTATTCTCTTACTACAACGGGAGGAAGTCTTGTATTTATTTGCTGAGACAGGGAAGTCAGTCTGAACTTTATTCTATATTTATTTCAATACTCGATTTACTCCTGCAACAACAGCGCTTCGCTTGTTGCTACTGGTTGATATGTGACGAGAAATGGTTGGAAGATTCAATTCATCGTCACCAGGTTAGGGATTTGGTACTGCTGCAGATGGACACGGAGTAGGTAGAGGAGTTGGGCAGGGATTTGTCTCAGTCACACCTCTAGCACCAGGAGCTGGAAATGGTGTTGGTCGTGGATGGAATTTTCCACCTCAAGGGTTTCAATTCGGTGACGTATTGCAAGGTATGAATCCTGTACATGTGAATCCATATTTCTTGTCGAATTTCGATCATCTGGGGATGGTGTTAGTTTCTACACACTTCAGTGGGGCTAACTTTACTGTCCTTGCTTGATGCCACTCCAAAATGTGAATGTGTCGGTTTTAATCAGTGTGGTTGTGGATCGCTTAAAAGAATTCTTGAAAGAGATGAGAAAGCTAAAGTAATGCAATTTTTTATGGAGCTAAATGATGTTTATGAGCCTCTTAGGGGTAATGTGTTGTCAATCTAAGGACCCCATGCCTAATTTAAAAAAAGCTTTTCAGATGGCCACTCAAATTGAGAGGTCCAAGGGTGTTACTGGAGCTTTGCAGGGTGACGCTTCTACTTTAGCCTTAACAAGGTTTGGCCAATTTGATTGAGAGGCCAATGTTGTCAGTAAGTTTAGAGGTGGAGATCAGCATAAGCAGTTTGAGCAAGCCAAACAAGCCTTTAAGAAGGCCAAGTTTGACAGGAAATGTGACTACTGTGGTGAGAGAGGTCACACCAAGGACTATTGCTTCAAGTTGGTGGGCTATCCAGAGTAGTTTAAAGGACCAAAGGAGGAGGACAGTAAGACAATCCTTTTGATGCTAAACCATCAAGGAAGTTTGCTGCTCAGTTAGAGAGTGCACAGTAAGACAATCCTTTTGATGGAGGGTTTCCTGAATTTAAATCTGATCAATCTATTGTGAATACAGTGTTCGAAGAAGTTTTGATGCTTCTGAAAGGCAAAGCTCTTGCTGAGTGTATTGATAGTTCAGTTAATGAGGCCATGGTCCACTTTGCAGGTACTCTTAGTGCTTCATTTCTCATTAGTATTGATAAATCTCAAATTGATATTTGGATCATTGATTCTGGAGCAACTTATCACATTTCCTTTGATAGATCTATTTTTACTAAGATCTTTGATCTAAGTTCTATGATCAATCTTGGTCTACCTGATGGTAACTGTATTACAATTAGACAACATGGTACTATTAGATTGCAAAATGACTTAGTGTTAAGCAATGTGATGTTGGTTCCTAATTCAGACGCAATTTGCTTTTAGTTTCCAAAGTTACTCGAGATCAGAATGTCAGATTCAGTTTTGATGCCATGACTTGTTGGTTACAGGACCTTACAACTAAGGTTGTGTTAACAAGAGGTTATGAAGATAGAGGATTATACAAGTTGAAGGTTTTTGGTTATCAGTCTCTCTCTCTCTCTCTCTCTCTCTCTCTCTCTCTCTCTCTCTCTCTCTCTCTCTCTCTCTCTCTCTCTCTCTCTCTATGCAGAGTTCTACTTTGTTGAATAATGTTAGTTTGAATTGTAATAAAATGCATCTGTTGCATGCAAGACTTGGCCATATGTTTGTTTCTAAGTTTCAAAATTTACCAAACTGTGGTGTTTTTGATGTAAAGACAATCTCATGTGATACTTGTGAAATGACAAAAATGCACACATTGCATTTTGACAGAATTCTTGCTCTAGCTGAGAGTCCTTTTCAATTGGTTCACATTGATGTTTGGGGCCCATACATGACTCAATCTTTATGTGGTGCAAAATATTTTTTGACTATCCTTGATGATCATACAAGGACTACTTGGGTCTACTTGATGCAAGATAAGTTGCAGGTGATGAGAATTTTGGCTGGTTTTTTCAACATGGTGGAAAATCAGTTTCAGGTTTCAGTTAAGTCTATTACAACAGACAATGGCAAAAAATTCACTTAGAAAGAGTGTGGGAATTTTCTTTTGTCTAGGGGCATTGTGCATCAAAAGGCAGCCCCAAGCCTTCATGAACAGAATGACAGGGTTGAAAGAAAACACAAACATTTGATAGAAACTGCTCGACCTATTAGACTACATGCTCGGCTACCTGTGAACTTTTGGGGAGATTGTGTTTTGAGTGTCACTCATCTAATCAATAAAATGCCATCTGCTAGTTTACAATGGAAATCTTCTTTTGAAGCCTTGTTTAAGACACCTCCTTCTTATGATCAGTTGAGAGTTGTGGGTTGTTTGTGCTATGCCTTACAACCTAATGACTATAGAGACAAGCTTAGGGATATTGCTAGAAGATGTATTTTTCTTGGTTATCCCCTAGGCCAAAAGGCCTATAAACTGTTTGATTTGAGCTTCAGAAAAGTGATCATAAGTAGACATGTTCAGTTCAAGGAGGATGTATTTCCTTTCAAGCAACTCTTTTCATCACATTCTCCTTCTCTACAGAAAACTCCTACAATCGACAATGTTGATGATGAGCCTTGGCCTTTTGATCATTGTCAACCTTCTCAACCTATGAACGATTTAGATCCTGCTTCTCATGTTGTTGGATCTAGTATTGATAAGGAGACCAATACTTCTTCTGATTCTAGAGTTGCTAGTGATTCTATTCCATTTATGGATTCAATTGAATCAGGTGCCTCATCATCTCCTTCAGTTGTAGAAGTTATCTCTCTTCCTAAGAGAGTCATTCATAGGCATGCTCGTCTACAAGATTTTATTTGCTCAAACCTACCTTCAAGAGGTCTTCTAAATTCTTCAGCTTCTGAATCCTTTGTTGTATTTTCAGTGCAACATCTCTCTCAACTTTCTACTGACTTTATTCAATCTCACATTAACATGTGTTCAACATTTGAGCCTAATTCCTATTCTCAAGCTAAGGGTGTGCCGGAATGGGAAGCTGCAATGCAATTGGAGTTGAAAGCATTTTCTGATAATCATACCTGGATTACTACACCTTTGCCACCAGGTAAGAAAGCTATTGGATGTAAATGGATCTTTAAAATAAAGTATAGACCAGATGGATCTATTGAGAGACACAAGGCTAGATTAGTTGCTAAGGGCTATAATCAGATAAAAGACAAGGACAACAAGCAGACTTTTTCACATGTAGCTAAACTTGCAACAGTAAGAGTGATACTTGCCATAGTTGCTAGTAGAGGTTGGGTTCTTCATCAACTTGATGTCAATAATGCATTTCTACATGGCTATTTCGATAAAGAAGTCTACATGACACCTCCTCAAGGATTGGTTGTTCCTACTGGTCATGTTTGCAGGTTGAAAAGGTCCTTATATGGTCTTAAGCAGGCCACTCGACGGTGGAATTATGAGCTTACTAAGTTCATGATTTATCTTGGATTCAAACAATCCACTCATGACTATTCTCTCTTTGTTAAGTCATTTGGTTCTCATATGACAATGACATTAGTCTATGTTGATGACATGTTGATTCTGGGGTGATTCAACTTCTGATATTGCTTTCACTAAAGCTGCATTACACAAGGAATTTACTATTAAGGACTTAGGGAAGGCCAGGTACTTCTTTGGAATGGAAACTGCTCGATCTTCTTCTGGCATCTTGCTTAACCAGAGAAAGTATGTGTTGGACATACTTAAAGATGCACACATGGAAGCCTGTAAACCTTCTGATTTTCCTATGCAACATGGGGTAAAGCTTTTCTCTCAGGATGGAGATCCTATTCCTAATCCCGAAGACTACAGAAGGTTGATTGGTCACCTCCTCTATCTTACACTAAAAAGGCCGGACATATCTTACATTGTGCAACAATTGATTCGGTATTTGCAGCATCCTTTACGTCCTTATTGGAATGCCATGGTTTATCTACTTCCCTACCTCAAAGGAAGCTTCAATTATTCCCTCTCCTATTCATCTGCATCTTCTTCCTTTAAGGTTCAAGCTTATAGTGATGCTGATTGGGGAAATTGTGTAGACACGAGACGCTCTCTCTCTCTCTCTGGTTATTGTGTGTTCCTTGGCTCGTCTTTAGTGTCTTGGAAAACTAAGAAGTCCGTTGCTGCAAGTGAGTTAGTTTGAATTCAAGGCTTGTTATATGATATGTGCATTCATGTGTCCTTGCCTGTCACATTATTTTGTGACATGAGAGGACCAAACATGTCAGGATAGACTGCCACTTCATTCGTGAGATGGTGCAGCAAGGATTTCTTAGGACAGAACATGTTGCATCTTCATTGCAAACAACTGACATTCTTACCAAGGCTTTGGGTGCAAAGCAACATAGTTTTCTTCGGTCCAAGCTTGGCCTTGTTCTTCCTTGTGCAAGTCCCGCTTGAGGGGGTATTTGAGAGTACATAGGTACTCCTTAGGTCGAGCACAGAAGAACACACAGAAGCACACACACTCTCGACATTGGCATTTGGAGGTTCAGGGGCAATACGGTCATTTTAGCTTGTTCAGTTACACACAATAGAATTATAAAAGGGGTGTTTTAGCTAGGCGGGAAGTTGGTTTTTCCAATTGTAACAAACCCAATTTGTTCTTGAATTCAAAGAGAGTTTTCTCCCAATTTTTCCTTTGGTTCAATGGGCTTGATCTCTACATTTACCTTGTGGTGCAAAGCCTCTACCCAAAAACTCCGCCCCACAAAATTATTTTACATCTAAATTAATATTAAAAAATATATATATAGCTTCTACATATTTATGATAACATATTTGAAAAAAAATATCTTAAAAAACCAACTTACAAAAATTATAATAATTCATAAGAGATAGAAAGATTTTTTTAAGTTTTAAAAAGATGTGAGTTTACTATAATTTGTTTTTTAAAATATATAATTTGGTATTTTAGATTATAATTTTTTTTAAAAATTATAATTATATATATACTTTTTAAAATATATATATTTTTTAAAAGATGTGATATTTTTAAGTTTTAAAAAGATGTGAGTTTACTGTAAATTTTTATTTGGGCAAATAATTGTCTAAACAATAAGCTTCCAGAGTTGTAGACTTTCTACTATTTTCCACAAGCGTGAGATGTGAAATTTAGGCAAATATATAATTAATTAAACCCTCATCTTATAATGGAAAATTATAAAAATAGATCAGTGGCCATCGGCCAATTTTATCATCGGCCAATGATGATCGAGCAGCAGCGTCACAACTCACAAATGCACGCACGCACGGGTGGACCCACGTTACAGACCTTCCTACCCTCTCCGGTAGGGGTATACTTAGCCCTGTTCACGGGCCGGACTCGCCGGGTCGACGGGTTAAATCTGAGGGGTCACATCACAGGTCGGGAATTCATGACCCGAAGCCGTGGGGTGGCGGGTCAACAAGTCCAGCTGATCGGCGGCTCGTGGGTCGACCCGTCGAGTCTTTTCTAAAAAAAAATCGATTTTAATTTTTTTTTTTGCGAATACAGCCTTTTCCAAAATTAAAAAATTTGTCGACCCGGTGGATCCTTTGTTCGAAATCCTCGACCCTAACCCGAACCCGTCACCTGCAAAGACCCGAGACCCGCCTGACCCAGACTCGTCTAACTCGTCGGGTCACGGTTGACCCATGACTTGTGGACAAACCTAGTTGTACCGTGTACGCAGACACGGAACCAATTAATATACACATACAGGGAACCAAAAATTAAAATTTGGATAAGTTAAGTAGGATAAAGTTTCTTTTAAAAATCAATTGGCTATAAAAAGAATAACTCATTAGTTTATATACAAGGTGTTATACTCGTAGTTTTGATATGTGATGCTTATCTTTTCACATCTCAATACCAAAACTCTTAAATTAATAAATAAATTAATAGTTTTTTATTATAATTTACCTTCACTTTTTAGATATTATTTTATTTTTAAAAAAAATGGGATGGGCAGGAGCAAACCCTAGTCTGCCCCTCGGTTCGTGCTTGGGTGTACGTAACTAGATATCTGACATAATACGATTAACCATGTCAGGTATCCAGGTCAAAAATTCTGATCCGAGCACAACATGATTAGTATCGGATATCGGGGCAACATATAAAAAAAAAATGGTTCCTTGTTAGATACCCGTGTAATACGATATGAAGATTATGAACCATTCGTTGAAACAGATTGAGTTTTATGAATTGTGTCAAATATCGAGATTTGTGCACAACAGCTGGTTATGGTTTCCTACCCTTCTCCTTCTCTTCGTTGGGGGAGTTAGATACGGATGCGGTTGCCTTGCTGAAGCGGATTCAGAAATTCTCCGTATATCAGGATACAGATGCAGTTGCTCATGCTACTGCAATCTCTCGTTGGGTTGAATTTTGCTACTCCAATCCTGCTAGGTTGTACTATGGGGATCATACCATACGTTCTTGTTAGGGGGTGCAACAAGGGGATCCTCTCGGCCCTCTACTTTTTGCCTTAGTTTTGCATCCGTTGGTGCGCAAAATCTGGGATACGTTTCATTTGTGTTTTCAGGCTTGGTATTTGGATGACGGCACTATTGTTGGAGATACCTTGGTTATGGGCAAGGTTCTACAGATGATTATTGAGGAAGGACCCAGTTATGGTTTGCACCTCAATATCTGTAAAACTGAAGTCTTTTGGCCGAAGGAGGACCCGAGGAGTAGATTGGTTGGTGTATTTTCACCTAACATTGCTAGACCGCTGCATGGGGTTAAGCTACTTGGTGGACCTGTCAGTGTTAATTATGTGTTCAGTAGCGAGCTTGTGATGAAGAGAGTAGACAAAACGATCGCGCTTATGGATGCGGTTGCTAAGATTGGTGACCCGCAATATGAGTTGTTGTTGCTGCGTGTTTGTACTGGGGTCTCTAAACTTTATTTTGCTCTGCGTACATGCCCACCTCTTGCTTTTGAGTCTGCTCGGCTTAAGTTTGATCTAGCCCTTCGATGTTCCCTGGAGCGTATTGTCACTGCTTCTGGGCCATGTTTTGGCAATTGGCAATGGAGGCTCGCCACGTTGTCCTTCAGGTTTGGGGGGCTTGGTGTTTAATCTGCGGGTGACGCTATCTTTTATGCTTTTCTGGCTTCGCGCTTGCAATCAGCTAGCCTACAGGTTAAGCTTCTCCAGCATACTCAGGTCGCATCACTAGGGTATGCCTTCAATGACGCCGTGCGGGTCTTCAATACATAGGTAGGGACTGATATTCTGAGTAATCCAAGTGAGATCGCTGCCCCCAAACTCATGAAGAAACTGGAAGACATATATTTCACACGGATTACGAGAGATGCAGAGAGTACCTATTCCTTATCACCGTGTCAGCTGGCTTTGTGGAGTTCTCAGCGTCGAGAGCATGCTACTGATTGGCTTAGGGCTGTCCCTATTTCAGGGTTGGGTCAGACTATGAATGGTAAGACGTATCGGTGTGTGTTGTGATATAGATTAGGCATCCCCTTGTTTTCTATTTCGAAGCCTTGTTCTGCTTGCTCCAAGGTGTTTGAGGGTGATATTTTGGGAGATCATGCGGTGTCGTGTGCGGGCATTGTGGGGATTAAACATCGACATAATGTTGTTCGTGACACTTTGGTGAATGTCTGTTATTGTTCTGGGATATCAGCTGGTAAAGAGGTTGATATTGGCTTATGTGGGGGAGACAGGAAACCCCTCCGCCCTGCGGACATGCTTCTTTATGCGTGGGATGAAGGGTTGACTGTCTCTGTTGACTTGATCGGGTCGTCCCCTTCGACTCAGTCTGGGATGGTTGATTTTGTTCCGGGACATGTGGTGGTCGAGGCGGCTCGTCGTAAGCGGGTCAAGTATCAAGATAAGTGTAATGCTATTGGCTATGGTTTCTTACATTTCTCTTTTTCTGCTCTAGGGGAACTTGATGCAGACGCCATAGGCATTCTAAAGAGGATCCAGAAATTTGCTCAAGCTCACGATATAGGGGCTCATAATGCATCTCATATTTTCACTAGGGTGGGGTTTTCTATTGCTAAAGGTGTGGGGGCACAGCTTGTCTCTCGGTTGCCCACCAATTATCTGTAAACTCCTATTTTTATTATAATAATAATAATAATAATAATAATAATAATAATAATAATAATAATAATAATAATAATAATAATAATGTATTTAATAATCCTACAACACATGCAAAACAAAAATATATTTAAAAAATAAAAAATAACCGTGTCACAATTTATTCTAAATTGAATTAAATAGATTTTATAATCTCAGAATATAGGATAAGAACTTATTAATAGTAATTACATATTTTCATAGATTTTGTTAAACATGATTAATCGATTCATTTTTTTTTGTTAGATAAATGAAAATCGTTCAATTCATTAATATTAGCAAAAATAAGTTCTTATCAAGTTGTCATCTCTCTAAACCTATGCATGAGCCTGGTTGGGCGGGCTTCAGCCGATTATTGACCAAATTTTCAGCCCATTATAACGGGTCGTGCTTGGGTCTAACCCGATATTTAGGCCTAGTGCCTTGTTCAAGCACGTCCTCATTGTCGAGTTGAGCTGCCCAGCGGGCAAAATGAGCTAGCCTAACATCTCAAATTAGTTTTTTTTATCTGAAATCGAATTGTAAAAGAAAAAAATTAAGAGCCAAATCACAACATCGTACCCATACTTTCAAATATGAGGTAAATCTGTACAATATTAGCTTACTAACAACTGCAAATCAACCTCATATTGTGCCAATACTTTCAAATGGTGCCCGGGCTATGCGAGAGAGAGTATTTAGAGTTCTCATTTCTCAGTTGGATATGATTTTCAAGATGAGAGAGAGTTGCACCCATACATATAATTATAAATTATAGAAATTATGTATATATTTTTATTAGGTTAATAATATATAATACTATATATAACTAATATAATTATATATAATATTAATATATCATCGGGTCGGATCTGTCGATCGACCCTCTTGGGCCTCACCCTTTGCTCAAGCCTAAGCCAGCCCACTGGAGGGGCTTACCAGGTCGGGCTAGTAGGTCCGCTTGGGCCAACTACTCTATCCAAATCTGCATATTTTTTTGGACGGCCGGTTGGCCCATGTTTGCTCAGTTCTAATCATATCCCCTTATTTGTGTCCTTTTAACTTATGATAAACATGCCATAATTCATATTCTAAAGGATAATAATAATTTAGATGAAATTTTTTATTATACATATATGATAGACTCTTACAACAACGACCAGTCACCAACATTCAGGGTCGGCAGAGCTTTTCTTGAAAAAAGTTTGTCGACGCTCGTTTCCCGTGTGGACGATATAAACACATATTTCACAAATGCGAAAAGCCAGTGTCGACAAACTTTTTTTTCCTCCGAGCCACACATTTCCAAAATATATTTTCTTGAAAGTCCGAACCACCCGGTCCATCTAGATGTCTTCGATTTTTAGTTGTTTTATCACTAAACAAGTTGAGATTTTGGAGTAGGAAAAAACCAAAATGAATTCAACGATTTCGAAAGCAACGGGGTACTAGAAAATTAAATAGGCGTCCCATGCATGTCGGAAGCTTTGGATCCCCACCCCCACTCCTAATTATTCGCATTTGCCGCTCGCCCGCTACACTGGCCGGTAAACCTACCAAAATATATATAACCCGACACGGAAAACTCGATTTGAACGATGGAAAATTTTGGGTCAAAAATAAAAAATTAGTAAATTTCTGTGACCCGAAATCAAGAAATAAAAAATTTTCAGGATCAAACGGGTCTAGATTTGGATCGACAGAAACTCTGGACCTATTTGATCGGAACCCGAAAATTTGAAAATTACCCCATCAATTAATCTACTCTTCACACGCCATCAACTCTCATCTTTACTTGTCATTTTCTCTTTTACCTCAAATTGAGCACTCCAAATAAGTCACTAGTTGGAACAACTAAACGACTCGTTGATCTTATATACACCGAAATATAAAGATTCAATAACCAAACCTTAACAGACAGAGGCGGAGCTGAGGGGGACTAGGGGGGCACGTGCCCCCTTTCTCATTTGACGAACTACCTAGGTGAATGCTTTTATATTTTACTTAAATTAACATTTACATACTATAATTCACCTCGAGAGCTTCGAAATGCGATGTTATACTAATCATTTCGACAATTAGATAAAAAGTTACACAAGTTTAAATTTTTTATATCTGGTTATACATTATTATATGTTATGAGTGCAACAAGTTATACTCTATATTAATTAGGGTTGTTATTCGAGTCAAACAAGTCTAGTATTGTTTCATTATATTTAATTAGCTCATTTTAAAAAAAGTCAAGCTCGAGTCGAACATATATATATATTTGAACCTGAGCTCATACTCGACTTGTTTAGTAAATGAACAAGCTTGATCGAGTTGAGTCTTTTTTCCCAAGTATTATGCAACATTACTTGCTTATGACATAGTAGATTAAAAGAAAATCTGTAAATTTCACAAAATTCGTGCTATTTTAGTTTCAGTCGAGCCGAGGTGAGGTTTGAATCAAGCATTAAAATGTTCTCATAATTAACTCATTTGTAAATGATGCTCGATCGGCTTTTATTGAGCAAAACTTGAGCTACTTAGCTCATATACCAACCATAATCTTAACTTAATGTTTATTATATTGCGTTTTCTATACTAATTTAGTTCATTTTTTTCGGATATTTCATTTATATATTTATATTTCTTTTTTTAGGTGCGAAAAACATGATATTGTTTTATCAAAAACCGATGATATTTTATCTTAAAATAACATCATTTATTATCGTATTATATATAACTCTTTACGTCACTTTAATCCAAAACTATATCGAACTGTGCCCCTCCGAAAATTTTCTGACTCCGCCACTGTTATCAGATTAGGCATTTAAACATGAATTCATACCCAAAAACCTGAGTCGCATCCAACAATATGGTTTGATGAGAGATCGTAGGTGATTTGTCAATTCTTTAAGACTACCCATCAACATGTTTATCTAAAATAATACTCTTCCTTATGTTATGTACACTTTCGTTTAAGAACTTGTAAAAATAAATTAAATAAAATAGAACTAGTTTTCTTTTATTTTTGATCGAAATAGAACTAATTTTCTTCATTTAACTCTTAATAATTTTCCATCTTTTGGCAAAAAGTAAATATAAAATGACAGCTCTTTAGTCTTGCGTATTAATGTGTAAAAAAAAGGCTCTACACTCTATGATGCCTTTCCCAATTTTTGTTTTCGATTGAAAATAATTTTTTTGGCAAAAACAAATATCCCATGATGAATTTAAAAACTAAAACATCTTGAATTTAAAAACTAAAACTAGGTTAGTCATTTATGCCTTTTTGAAGAAATGTGATGAAATCTCAAATTGAGATCTCCATCAATGGAGGAAAGCTATAGAAAACTCTCCAAGAAATCAAAACCTTCAATTGAGAATGAAAACTAATTGTCTGTTACAGCAAGATCGTTTGTACTTGTATCTCCAACCAACTGAACTCCTAACTAACTAACAAGAGGGAGCTCGATTGTATGCAATTACATAAATGCCCTCAACCTTTTATTGTATCCTAAAACTACCATCACATATATGTATCTAGACTATATATTATATGCTCCATAGCCCCCCCTCAAGCAGGCTTGACAAAGGAACAACAAGGCCTAGCTTGGAGCAAAGCAATTTGTGCTGGGCAGCTCCAAGAGGGCTTTTGTGAATATGTCAGCAATTTGTAGAGTAGTAGGCACATGAGATGTTTGCAAAAAACCTTCCTGAATGAGCTCACGAATAAAGTGACAATCCACCCTTATATGCTTTGTTTTCTCATGGAAAACCGGATTGGCTGCTAAGTGTTGGGCAGTTTTATTGTCACAGTACAGCTTGATTGAGAGTGGAATGGTAATATGAAGGTCAGAAAGCAAACCTGTCAGCCAAATGAGTTCACTTGTGGCATAGGACATTGCTCGATATTCACTTTCAGTAGAGGATTTGGAGATCACCCGCTGTTTCTTTGTTTTCCATGAAACCAGTGATGATCCTAAGAAAACATAGTAACCAGATAGAGAACGGCTGGTGAATGTGCATTTAGCCCAATCTGCATCACTATTGGCAGAGATCACCATCTTTGAAGAAGTTGGATAGCGAATGGAGAAATTAAAGCTCCCTTTTAAGTATCTGAGCAAATACACCACACAGCTCCAATGAGACACTAAAGGATGTTGCTGAAATTGACTGAGTTGCTGGACTGTGAAGGATATATCAGGCCTAGTTAATGTGACGTACAATAGTCTCCCAACAATACGTCTATATCTCTCTGGGTATTGAAACACTTCATCTCCATCAATAGTCAATCTAGAACCATGCTACATAGGGAAATCTGCAAGTTTACAGTTGATCATATCAACATCCTTAAGAATATCAAGGAAAATTTCCTTTGGTTCAAAAGGATGCCAGCTGAGCTTCTAGAAATCTCCATTCCAAGAAAGTATCTGGCTATGCCCAGATCCTTAATAGTAAAAGCCTTATGTAATGCAGCCTTAGTATCCTTGATTTCAGAATCAAAATTCCCATTAATAACATATCATCCACATAGACTAAGGCAACTGTCATAAAAGATCCTTGAGTCTTAACAATTAAAGAGTAATCATGTTTAGATTGAGTATAGCCTAACCTGATAAGAAACTTAGTGAGCTCGAGATTCCACTGTCTGCTAGCTTGCTTAAGGCCGTATAGGGACCCGGTGAGTCTACAAAACTGACCATGATCAACAACAAGACCGAGAGGAGGTAACATATACACTTCCTCATCTAGGAAACCATGCAAGAACGCATAGTTTACATCAAATTAATGTAAATTCCAATCCTTTGCAGCAGCAATAGCAAGGATCACACGAACAGTAGCAAGCTTAGCTACTGGGTAAAAGGTGTGTTTATAATCTTTATCTATAACTTGGTTATAACCCTTTGCAACAAGGCGTGCCTTGAATCTATCTACTGATCCATCAGGGTTATACTTCACCTTATACACCCATTTGGAACCAATGGCCTTCTTGCCAGGTGGTAAGGAAGTTAATTCCCAAGTATGATTAGAAGCTAGGGCATCTAACTCTTTTTTCATTGCAGACTGCCATTCATGCACATTTATGGCTTGGTGATAGGAGTGAGGTTCAAACACATTGAACACTCTAATAAGGGAAGCCATATAGGCTTGTGAGAGATGAGACACATCCCTGATATTCATAACAGAAAAGACTTGACTTAAAGAATCAGATGAAATGCTTGCTCTAGATGGCAGTTTACCACAGACATACTCATGAAGTCGTGCAGGCCTACATATCTGACGTTTTCCAATCTCCTGAGGTTGAGGCACAACATTCTCAGAATGAGCAGAAGAATCAAAGCCTGAAGAAGAACTGTCTGTACTATCTGTGGCTTGAGAGTCAATAGGAGCCAGTACTGGATCCACTGTATCAACAGAATTTGGAGCATAACTACCAACTGAAACAGAAGGAGATCCATGGACACTAACAGATGGGAGAGAACCAAATGAAATCAAGGAGGGACATGACCAGGGTTTACCAAAGGTAACACTGCTCTGGCATCTTTGTAAGCAGGAAGCAAAGTGCCATCATGGAAAGGAAAGATACTTTCATGAAACACAACATGTTTACAAATGACAATCTTCTTTGAAGACAAATCAAACACTTTATAGGCTTTCTGCCCTGGTGGATATCAAAGGAAAACACATTTCCTAGCTTTGACACCCAGTTTGTCATAATGAGCCTTACCAAGCTCAGCAAAGCAAAGGCAACCAATCACTCTAAGATTGGTGTAATCTGGAGGTGATTTGTATAGGACCTCATAAGGAGTCTTCCAATTCAAAATGGATGAAGGCAGTTTATTTATCAAATGAGTAGCCCCTAAAACACACTCACCTCAGAACTCAATAGGTAAACCAGCTTGAATTCTTATTGCTCGAGCAGTTTCAATGAGGTGTATGTGTTTGCGTTCTACCCTTCCATTTTGTTGAGGGACACCAGGGGTAGAACGTTGGTGAATGATTCCTTTAGCAACAAACAACTATCTACAAGAGGACTGAGTAAACTCAGTCCCATTATCAGATCTTATCACCCTAACATCCTTATGAAATTGAGTACTAACCATGGCTAGAAACTCAGCAACGTCTTTATGAACTTGCAGCTTGTTTTGTAACAAATAAAATCAGGTGGTTCTGCTATAACCATCCAAAATAGTAAGGAAATACTTTGCTCCACACAAAGAAGCAACCCTGTATGGACCCCATAGGTCCATGTAAATCAAGTCAAAGCAATTGGAAGCAATAGAAGTACTTTTATGAAATGGCAGTTTGTGATACTTTGTCAAAGCACAAATGTCACAAGTGAAGTTATCTATATCAGCCTTATTACAACCCTCAATATGTTTCATTTTGGATACAGAAGTATGGCCAAGTCTAGAATGGATAGTTAAAGTGATAGCAGAATTACAACTTTGAGCATAACACTGAGATGGTTTAGCAGCAATCTTCTCCTTAGCTCTCAGCTTGTATAATCCATGATCTTCATGTCATTGCAACAATTGAACCTTAGTTGTAAGGTCCTGCAAGGTACATGACACTTCATCAAACTGGAATTCCAATCTCTTATCCTTAAGGCTCCTAGAAACAGATAAGAGATTGTGTCTAAAGTCAGGAAAATATAATACATTGTCCAATAATAGATCATCAGAGAGACAGATACTACCAACAAATTGCACAAGCTTAGCAGTTCCATCAGGCAAACCAAGCAAGATACGTCTATCAAGACGTCTCATATCAACAAAAATAGACTCATCAAATGCAATGTGATCAGTAGCACCAGAATCCACAATTCAAACTCTCATATCAGACTTATGAGATCCAATAAAAAACTGAAGAACTAAGGGTACCTGCAAAGTTGACCACTACTTGGCCATTAGACAAATCTATCATGGAGAATTCTCCTTTCTGTTTTCCATTCATCATCTTGACAATTTCATGATAAATGGCATTAACCATACAAGAATCAGGCTTACTGTTGCCCTCAAGAGGATGATCTGCTGGAGAGTATTCAACATTTGCAGCAAATTTCCCATCACTACCAGGACGAGGCCCTTTAAACCAATCTGGATACCCCACTATTTTAAAACAGTAATCCTTGGTGTGCCCCCTTTCTTTGCAAAAATCAAAACATCTGTCCAGTTTAGCCTTCTTGAAATCCCTTCTAGACTGATCACTTGAAGAAGAGACATGTTGTTTCTGTAGAGGCGGCTGTCCAAATGATCCTTTGGACTCAGATTTCCCAATGTCGGAGAAGTTCCTTCCCACAGCTAAGGCTCCTGCATCATTTGGAGGAGATGTGGACGCACCACTTCCTCTTTCAACCTGAACAACTAACTGGAAAACTTTATTTATTGTTGGTAAAGGATCTTTAGTAAGAACACTGTTCTTTAGATTATCATATCCATCATTAAGTCCCATAAGGAACTGCATCACCTTAGCTCTAGTTTCCTTTTCTGCAATTTTCTTTAGCACTTCACAACTACACTGGAACATAACTCCACAATTACAGGCTGCTATTCCCTCAAGAACTTGTAACTCATCCCAGATTCTTCTCATTTTGTTGTAATAAGCACTAACAGACAAGTTTTCTTGTCTTATATTGCACAGATCCTTATGCAGTTGGTAAATGAGAGGATCATGAGATTCAGAATACTGATCCTTGATCTCATCCCATAGCCCTTTAAACCAATCTGGATACCCTACTATTTTAAAACAGTAATCCTTGGTGTGTACCCTTTCTTTGCAAAAATAAAAAAATCTGTCCAGTTTAGCCTTCTTGAAATCCCTTCTAGACTGATCACTTGAAGAAGAGAGATGTTGTTTCTGTAGAGGCGGTTGTCCAAACGATCCTTTGGACTCAGATTTCCCAGTGCCGGAGAAGTTCCTTCCCACAGCTAAAGCTCCTGCATCATTTGGAGGAGCTGTGGACGCACCACGTCCTCTTTCAACCTGAACACCTAACTGGAAAACTTTATTTATTGTTGGTAAAGGATCCTTAGTAAGAACACTGTTCTTTAGATTATCATATCCATCATTAAGTCCCATAAGGAACTGCATCACTTTAGCTCTAGTTTTCTTTTCTGCAATTTTCTTTAGCACTCCACAGCTACACTGGAACATAACTCCACAATTACAAGCTGCTATTCCCTCAAGAACCTGTAACTCATCCCAGATTCTTCTCATTTTGTTGTAATAAGCACTAACAGATAAGTTTTCTTGTCTTAGATTGCACAGATCCTTATGCAGTTGGTAAATGAGAGGATTATGAGATTCAGAATACTGATCCTTGATCTCATCCCATGGCTCCTTTGACGATTGAACAAAGATGAGACTTTCACTAATCTCGCTGGTCATAGAATTCAACAACCAACACATGACCATGTAGTCTGCTCTAATCCACTTCTCATAATCATCACTAGACTCATCAGGATTGTCACAACCACCAGATATGAATCCAAGCTTAGCTTTTTCGCCTAACGCCATCCTAACACCTCTATTTCAGGATGTGAAATTCAGACCATTAAACAAAGTGGAGACAAGAGTCATACCAGAATGATCTGAATTAGCCAAATATAAGGGATTCACATGAGCTCCATTGAAATGTTGGTTGAGATCTCCAAACTGCAGTCCTCCAAACGGAGGAGGAGTCGTCGGACGAATCGGTGGTTGTTGTCCAGCATTCGGATTCGGATTAGGAGGTGAGATTCCAGCACCTCTACCGGCACAAGTTCCCGAGTTCTGTCTAATTATCGGGGCTCCACGACCTGCCATTGCAGACGACACAACAATTCAAGAGCACTTCGAAAATGCAAGCGGAAGCAAAGAATCGGAACCGGAAACACTCGCCGAACGCAGATCTAGTCCTTGCGCTCTGATACCATGAAGAAATGTGATGAAATCTCAAATTGAGATCTCTATCAATGGAGGAAAGCTATAGAAAACTCTCCAAGAAACCAAAACCTTCAATTGAGAATGAAAACTAATTGTCTGTTACAACAAAAGCGTATGTACTTGTATCTCCAACTAACTGAACTCCTAACTAACTAACAAGAGGGAGCTCGGTTGTATGGAATAACAGAAATGCCCTCAACATTTTATTGTATCCCAAAACTACCCTCACATATATGTATCTAGACTATATATTATATGCTCCATACTTTTCAATCAAACAATAATCTTAATTCAACCAAACAACTACTGGATTATTTTCTAAAAAATAATCTCCATCCAGTTCTCCCTTAAAAATAATCTATGTCCCTTACAAAATAATCCACTCGCAAACACAACCTTACTCACCAGGTCAATGATTCTATCACCCCAAAACCACATAGTCGGGTCTTAAAGACCTAATATGAAAAGCGTGCTCGTGTGGCGTCAGAATTGTTTTTAACATCCCATCTATTCTTTTTTCCTTGTAAAAAAAGGGATAATTAGGTAACTGTACCATTTTCAGTTTTTGTTTTGGTAAATACACCCTTCAATTTTATTTTGTTAATTAAACTTTTTTTTTTCTCCAATGAAAATTTTGCCCATGTTTTAACAATTTCTTTCAATCATGTATATTGTAACGAAAAATCTTTTTCCTTCCACCAATTTCTCATTCCATTGACACTCATTTTTTCCATTAATTCGATCATTTGACACTCATATTCCATACTCTAATTACCTTCCTTTAACTAGGTATATTGTGAAGGTATTCGAGGCTAGTTTTGTATTTTTTTCATATGATTTATACCATGATTTCTATCATGATGTAAACCGTAATATTAGAAATCAAAATTTTTTTTGATGGAACGAGTTTTATCATGATGTAAACCCTAATTGGATGACCTAAACTTTGTAGTTACAATAATTTTAGGAATTTATAATCGCTACACGTGGTTACAATAATTGCTTAATATGAACGATTTCATGTAACTCAAAGTCCAACAACCAATTGTGGTTACAAGAATTCGCTCATTACAAGAATTCGATGATTAACCAAGGCTGATGGGTGATTAAGTAAGGCCGGTCGACGATGACTATATATCACAAGAATGTGGCTACACTACGCATTGACATTGCTAACATGAAGATTTGATACTATAAATTAGTTACATGAGTTTGGTTGCCATATGAATTAGTTACACCACTGTTTGTATAACGAAGAATTGAAATTGTTTGACAATAATGAAATGCAATATTTACATTATATTTTATTCATTGTTTTAGAAGAAAATAATGACATGCACTAATGATATTTTAGTGTATTACAATAACATGATTGTATTAATTGAAAGAATGATATTGTCTTGTATGAATATACGTACGTTATTGCATTACAGGAATGTTATTATATTATCAATTGGATTATACTAGTATAATGTAAGATATTGGATACATGAATTGATGTATAACTTACCTAAATTACAATAAAAATCGACATAAAATAAATAGTCTTTTACCCCGGATCTCATTTTTACAGGGTATAATCTCATAATTGATATTTTATCATTTAATTTTGTTTATTAAAATAAATATACCTCAGACCATATAAAAAATATCTGGGCTCTATTATCTTGGGGTATTACCCGAACTATAGAATATACCCCGAGCGTTTTTTTTAAGAAATCTGGGCTTAATATTTTTTACCCCGTAAAGAATAGTTACATATAACTACCAATAAAGTAAGATACTTAGTATGACTTAGATAATTTACACTTGAAAATTAAATGACAACAAATGGAATCTCCCCTTGATATATACCTAAGGGCTAAAGCATAAACCCTAAGAGCTAAAACAATAAAAATAAAACATAAGTCACACCTTAGTTGTATACTCATTGTACCTAAGGTTAATTAACAATAGGATTATTTACAAGAATATAATATACTCATTAATTATACTTTGTTGTAACTTATTGAAACCATAAACGATTTTTTGAAAAATGAGAAACCTTTTTCTGAGTATTGAACGCGCTACACGCGCCTGCCTTTTCTTCTTCTTTCTATCATTTGCAACTCCACCTTCTGGCCACGAAACCCTAGCGGCGATGTAGCTTTCCCGTACAATCCTCTGTCAATTGATCAGTCTCTACTACTTTGGTCTAATGATTTCTCTATTACCCTCCCTCGTCTCTCCTATTGGCATCTGATTTTGATTACTGGGAGGTTTGAGGGC